>CM076576.1:895532499-895863514 GCA_034641835.2 Pinus albicaulis
ACTTATTACTTGAGACCTCAAAATGTTACAAATCTATGCAAGATATAATTATTAGTCAAAATACTGTATGAATGAGGCATAAATGAATCACATGAAAACAAGATGTGAATAGCTATTACCTTCCGGTTAATAGCTATTATGTTATATACTAAGTGATTAAATTAAGGTAATACCTTATTGTTACCTATTTAATTATAGTGCTACCATGTAGCATGAATCTAGGCAAGCGCCATTGTAGATTGAGGCCATGTGCATTGGAGAGGCACCGAGCAGTCAATCGTAAGTTGCGTCATTTTTAGTGATGCAAATAATATTACATTTTATCACAATAATCCATGATAAAAAAATACCGTGAAAAGTAACTGATCGATTCATTTTATCCTATTTTATCTTATGTTGATGTTGATTATTACAACGATTGATTCTACAAATTGTACAATAATAGATAATTTGAATCAGGTCTACTCAAGCAGGGCTATGTATGCCTGAGATCTACTTGAGACACGATTTTTTTGGTTGAAAAAAAAGAAGTTTAAGATCCAATATTTATAGGTTGTAGTTATTACTGATAAATAAAATGAATATATATATCGAATAATAAAAAGGTTTTAATCCAAATTAATTCTATGCTTCAAAATAGAGAACCCCTCTTATCAATCGCAGAACTAAAAATTCAACAAATGTATGAAATAGTCAATAACATTGTAAGAGTAATTTGTTAAATGTTTAAACTCATCTGAATTTTTAAAACTAATGGCCTTTGCTTTCCACTATCATTCATCATCATGAAACATTTTCATGATTGTTGCTGAATGAAGACTATATCTGAATGGAAAAAGCTCATCTAAAATCCAAAAGATTCGTTGGGTGTTATGTGTTTAATGTTTTAAAAATTCAGTGACAAATTCCTATTAATAAGATCAACTTAAAGAGATGATAAGGATGGTGAATCACTATTTGAGTATCGTATGAACCTTTCCTTCCATGATCCAGAGTGTTTGCAGAAGCCGAAGAGAAGTGTAACTAAAATGTTAATCTCTAGTCACGAATTTGAACGGAATAACCTTCGTTACAGAAATTAAATTGAATATGCACTCATCTTTCAGAAAAATTACAGAAAATGGAAAAAGCTCTATGCATGGATTGACATGGGAGAAATTCGGCCAGAGGCCCAAATGCCCTAAGAGTGAAATGCGGAATGCGGAGTAGTCTCAACCCTTAAGATTTGATTGAAAAATTTACACCTTCAAAACTCCAATGTAGATCCTGCGTACAAGTTTCCGGGTAATAACTCTCATCACATGGAGCCATGTGATATAAGGTGCAAATGTTAAATGTTGGATAAAGACCAGGTAAGGCATTGCATTAACAAATTAATACGAAGTGACAATTTTAGTGTTGGATAAAGAACATGTAAGGCAATTCATTAATGCTGCCTGCTAAATGACATGACGCATTCTTCAATAGTGAAAAGAATTGGGGGATTGACGGCACACGGAAAAATAGAACTGGCATGAAGAACCGTGCATTTTGCAATAACATGTAAAGATATCAACCAATAGAATTTAAGATAAATATATTAAGATATTATTAAAAAATCATGAATTTTGATTTATAATGTTTAACATTAGATAAATTTTACATTCTTTGAATCAAATAGAAATTAATTTAAAATCAATAGCAAACCTAATGCATTATACAGTGCCTCTGGCAGGTATAATAACTAAAACATTTAAGAATCGAAGGAAATTTTTGTGGTCATCTAAGAATGTAAAGAAATTTTATGTTTGTTTTCAATTGTAAATGGGATGTATGAGATAAATTATTAGAAAAGTCAAAAGTCATGTTTAATAATTTGAATGGAATAAAGGATTGGAAAATCATAAATTTTAGTTAAATGATAGTTAGAATGTTTTTTTTTTAATATTGGGTGGGAGAAAAATCTATTTGTGACAGTTGTTAAGTGCTAACTAGTTGTTGACTAGTTGTTATGTTATTTTATTTTAAAAGAAACTATAACATTCCATTTATTTTAGAAATATTACTTGATGAACATGGGTTAAATTTATTTTCTGGAAAATAAATTAAATATGGAAAAGTGGTTTCATAAAAGTAAAAAAAAAAAAGAACTGATGGTAAAAGTATTCCAAGAACTGAGAGGTGGTTGGAAAATTCAGACAGCTACCTTTTCCTCTGAATATAAATGCACATCCAAGTGAGGAAAAGGGTTTATGTTCTGGGAGAAAAGGAGAAAAATAAAATAGTGAAGAAATTCCTGAGCTGGTAGTGACCAGTGGAACACTCAGAAATCCTAAAGATTTCTGGAAAGGAAGACTGGACTTGGAGTCTCGAGGTCTCTTTCGAAATCTCTGTCAACCTACCCAACTCAGGCGTGGAGTACAGGGGAAGAGAAGGATGTAATCACCTCTTCTTATGGTAGGGAGGACACCATTAGTAGCAGTAATATTTATTTCAGATGATATAGACAGGCTGGTTTATTAGAGGAATGCATTTTATACTGTGTAAATCTAGTATCTGGAAAATATGTACTGTAGTAAAGAAAAAATGCATTATATACTATGTAAATCTAGTATCTGGAAAATAAGTATTGCAGAAAAGAAAGAATGCATTAAATACTATGTACATTTAGTATTATGGAAAATGTGTAAAACAATAAAGAAAGAAATGCATTATATACTGTGTGAATCTAGTGTGAGTTGTAAATGATTTTATTTTCTTGGAAATATTCTAGCCTACTTACATAATAGTCAAATGAGAGTAACTGAGTAAAAAGGAAAATATTAATATACAGTTGAACTGTTAAGTGACACCAAAAAGTTAAGCTAGGAGAGAACTCTTAGTTCAGGGTCCTCGGTGAAAGCCCTAGACCCTAGAACTGGTCGTTCTTCCTGAAAATAAGTTATACACGGATAGAGGGATAAGGTTTGACCATCATATCACATCTGGAAAAGAATTTAAAAAAATACTGTTCTTAATGAATGAAAGTAAACCATAGCAGAAAAACAAATTACTTTACAAATTATACGAACAAAAATCCTGAACTAGCATGCAAATATGTATTGCAGGAAAGAATATACTCCATGAATGATGGATTGTATTTAAAAGTTGAAATGTTAAGTACAGTACATTACAGAGAACAAGCTAACTCTGCTTGTCCCAAAAGGGTGCCAAACCCATCGGAATTATACTGTGCAATAATTGAGATATGGACCAGTCTCATATCATGTAAACATAAAAAGTGTAAATATTTACAATAATAGGCCTTGAAGGGTAAACTCGGAATACATAAGTAGAAACTGTATTCAATACAAGACAAAGCAAGCAGTATCCATTGATGTGTGGCGAAAAGACATGCAAGAACCCCAATAATAATGTACAAAGTTCAAACAGATACATGGATATTGTAAAACACAAAAATAACATTGTGAATAAGTTAAAACCGCAGAGTCGAATTGAGACAGTAGGACACAGTCACACTACTCATTGAATGAAAAAAATATTCTTGTGGGGGTGCCATGTAGGCAGAGCCAAGAAAGCTAGAATAACTTAGTTGGTTCGGCTACCACAACCTACGAGACAAAATTCAATGGCAACATACCGCATGCCAGAAAAGTTGGGATTCTCTCTCTACACCCAATAAGGAGGAGTATGGTTCAAAATACCTAATATCATGAGGACAACGATAGGGTAATGTGTAATGCATGAACCTTGATGGATAAAGGGAAACCCTTACACTTTCGGCTAAGGGGAAATACCTGGATACAAACAAAAATAATATTAGAAAGTGGCAGAGAAGGCCATCTAAAAGAACTGAGAGAACCAAACAATTAAAATACAAAGGTAACGTGAAGAGTAATCTGACCTAAAATTATTATCTTTTCCAAATGAGACCTAGCTGTGGGGAGCTCCAAACAAGTAGTAATCAGTTAGAAAACTTGTGACAAGACTGAAATAGAATGAGAACTCAGTATTGTTAAACAATGAACAAGGAGAACATTATTTAAAACCTGCAATACCTGCCGCGGTGGAGGGTTTCTTTCCCTAAGGAAGCTGGAGCACCTTGTTGAATACCATGGCTCCAAAACTCTATGGATTACCAGATGAAATATATCAAACCTTGCCACCAATCGTGTTGGGGTTCCCATGTTTTGGCCAGATTGGCAAGAACAAAAGATGAGACAACATCAGAGCCACTTTGGGATCCTAGGATCTAGCCCTCCTGGACTTGGAGAGGGATCTCTCCATAAAAAAAAGAATGATATATCTTTGAAGCTCAAAATGAGATGTTAGGCTAGGTATGAAGCACAGGGGGGGGGGGGGGGGTTTAAAATTGTTTGTTTGGTCGGTTGTTGGGTTGAGTCAGGAGATCATAAACTGAGAAAGTAATGGAAGAAAGGAGCAAAGCAGCAGGAGGTTTCGGCAAAAGAGGATGGGTCAAGAAAGTGTCATCCATTGGGATATGGAGTCATGAAAGGGGATTACTTGCACACAACCAAGCAAGGCTTCAAAAGGGCAAGTCATCTATACTAAAGGATCTTCTTAGATAGATGGTGGAACGAGACATTAAGGTTTGAAGGTGAAAGAAGGAAAGCAACCTGATTTTTGTCTGGAGATCAGGTCAGAGGTCATTTAACTACAGGCCTGATTTGACATACTCAAAGGCAACTCTGAAAGGAGGGACAAAGGGGCAGCTTATAGATCATACTAGAGATCATTTAACTCCAGGCTTTCCTTAACATGTTCCAAGGGAAAACAAGGATAAGATTTGGCACGAGACTAGAGTCTATAGATCGAAGAAGGAATTTAACCTTCCCTGCTTTGACACCAGCTAGGACATCCAAGCAACAAACCCAAATTCACACATCAGCTAGCAGTGAATAACAGCTGATACACTGGTTAAATTACAAGCATTTTCTCTTAGAGTCACAATCAGCGGAAAACAGTGAAGGTAGGGAGAGCAGAAACATAGGGTACCATGCGAGGGTAAATCCTATGTCACATTTCTGATGCGTACCAGGAGAAAATTAACAGCATGAATAATCTAAATAAACAATGCAAAGAGAGAAACATCACCCATAGTAATAGACTAGGATCCTGTGAAATTTTCTTGATTACTTGATGCAAAACCAGTCACATACAATGAGCTCAATGGCTGATTATAGTCCAAACTTTCTCCTCCCAGCCTACTACCTTACGAACTACTCTGCTACTCTCTCCAAAAAAAATTTCTAACAGTAAGAAATGACTCCCTATAACTAAAACGATAATAACGCAATCCAACCCTTTACAATGTGTTCTCTGGGATTCTTTATAGGAACAATAGATAGCAAGAGTAGGTGATACACATTAAATTGATTTATTAAGACAGAGTGGAGAAGACATTTCATGCAACTCCGCTTAATAGCTCTGCACTGTACTTGGTGGTCTGGTCTGGAGTCTTTGTCAGGTCGGATTTGACCTCTGATATTTCTTTGAAGTTTCCCTCTGGCTGTAAAGCTCTTTGTTTTGTCTTCTGAAGAAAGTAAGGTGACTGAAAGTCTGCTGGGTTTACATACCTCCATTATTGTTGTCCTGACAGTTGTTGGAAGCTTTCTGTCAGTGAGATGGATTTTGGGAGCTCGGGGAGGCATGGAGGCTCTTTTCGAAGGGCGTACTATTTTGAGAAAATGTCCTGTTGATGCTGAGAGCAGATATGGCTCATTTCTTGTGCTCTTCAAATCTTCAAATTGTGCCTTAATCCGTTGATCACAGGATTAGGTGTTGAATGTTCAATTACCTGGCTTTAATCCGCTTAATTCGTCTCTGTTGTTTTACTGAGCCACTGCCATAATGGTCTCTCTGTGTTTCTGATTCACAGTGACTGTGATGGAGTGAATTCACCACCTTGTAATGCCCTGCACAATAAAAAAAACTAATTATAAAAACCAGGGGTGGCGGAAGAATTGCTGTGAGGCCTGGAAGAATAGTGGTGCAGCTGTGAAGACCGTGGTTGTAAGGAAAACATGTGAGAATGTGGTGAAGTTGAGGTTTGGTGGAAGGGAGTACGCGAGCCGTCGATCAAGTTGAGATGGATGGCTGAGATTGAATCGAAGGAGGAGCGATGGGGGGTGGACCTACGTCTGATAGGCGATGGAGCGATTGGCTTTGGATTGCCGAATCTATGAGAGATGGACGGCTGCGATTGAATCGGAGGAGCCCAATCGAGGAACACATTGCAAAGTGAGGGAGAACCCTGGCCGTTGGTTCTTGTGGATCCAACGGCCAAGATCGCATCGGAAAATTGAAATCGGGAGGGACGAAGGATGGTATAGTTCGAGACCTGTGATAGCGATCGAAGTGAGGACGCAAGGGAACGAGTGCGATTAGCGCTGAGCCATCGGATCTGTACAGATCAACGACAGGTATCACAGCGGGAACACAAAGGAGGAAAGTCAATCACATCGGATATTTTCAGAGTGACAAAGGAAAGCGCTCACCCGCTCTTCCGATTGCGATAAGCACCTGGAGCTTAGACGCTTGGTCCCGGTGCTTGGCTACATGGTGGGGAAGTGGTTAGGGTTGGTCCGAAAGGGGCTGAGCTTGATATATGAAGCAAAGTGGATTTCTTAGCCTAAAAAGAGGGTTTTTAAGGCTAAAGAGGGGAATGGTAGAGAGAATAAGGGGGCATTAAACCAAACAAACGATATTGGTAGGTTTAAAAGGGAATTTGGGATGATTAATGAGGAATTAAGGGAGAGAAAAGGTGACAAAAATAGAGGTTTAGGGGGAATGAAATAAGAGGGAAAAGGCCTTTTGGGCACTCTTCTTCACAATAGAGGGGCTTTCTCATGGAAAAATCAATGAGGAATTAGCCAATGATAAAGGCACAAGGAGGCTTCAAGGATGATGTGTTCTTGGAGGAAATGCATTCATTGAAGGCTCAAAAATATTTTAGCCCCGTGTTTGCCTGTCAAAAATTTCATAGGGGGCTAACAGTGGCTCCACATGGGGATGGCTTCTCCTTGAAGGAGTCAAGAATTCAGAGGATGATCATTGGTGTAGGCCAGATGCCTAATGCTTGAACCATCCATTTCTTTCTTGGATCAGCTGCCACAAACCATGGAGACACATATCCGTAGCAACATTTCTCAAACAGCTATCCTACCCAGACTAAATCCTAATCATTTTCTTCTGGTGCATTTGGACATGCAGACCCTTACATCATCAATCTCTTATAAACAGAAAAATAAACCTATTCTACTTCTACCCTTATTACTGCATGAGACCAGATTAGACTATTGGCCTCATAGCTTCTCTACCTAAACTAGTATCTGCTAGGATTAAACTATCTAGCAGATTTCTTCTCTACATTCTAAGACATAAATTGAAAAATAGTCAAGCCAAGATTAGACTATCTGGCTTGCTATGGACCATGGCATAAAATACAAAACTGCTCATGGACTGAAAAACTTGCGGAAATTAAAACAACAGACTAAATGCTCATGGACTGAGATTTATTGAGCTTTTCCTACCTACCCTACTCTGACTTGACATATTTATAAGTCTATCTTACAAACATTGTCTTCCAATGCAACCAGTCCATCAAGTGATCCCATGACTGGTCTTTTCTGTTCAGCTCCTTGAGCAGGCTGGATAGGCAGGGTTTCTCCCACTTTTTCTGCCCCTCATCAACAGCTTCCAGAAATTTTCTCTCTGTTTCCAACATGCTGCTCAAAAATACCTTTGATCCTTCTTCAATTTTTTGCAGGAAATGAACATAAGGATCATGAAAAGATACCTGATTATGAATATTTGGCAGGCCGGCTTCAACCAGGATCTATTCTTCTTCCACTGGATGGAGAAGAAAAATCTCTTGGATTCGAGTGTCTTCTTTATCTTCTGAACTGGAGGACTCATTATATATTGCAGCTATGTTCTCTTTCCTTTCCCATTCATCTCCTGAAATGAGAGGCTGTCGACTTCCAGTCTCATGGAAGTTGTCACTGATGTTCTGAGGAAAAGCTGAATGAAGACTCAAATAACCTTCATCTGCTACTAAAATTTCGTAGCTTTCTCCATCAGTGTCATAAACAGGTTGACTGGACCATGTCAACCATTCTGGATGTTTAGCAGCTCTGTCTTCGTTCATCTCTGTAGGGGAATTTTCTAGGTCTGCATAATCAAACTCCATAGACGAATGAGCAAGAGTGTCTATTCTATAGAAGATTTGAGGAGTGGACTTCCTATCCATCTCTTCTTCCGTCAACGGAGAGATGTCTCCTTTAGCATAAACAAAAGAATATCAGTCCACTGTTAATTGTACTGACTGATCTGGAGGCTGGATATCTTCTTGAGCCTCGTATGTGGAATCTTCACTTGTGCTAGCAGGGAAATTCCACTCTTATAGTGGAATATGTGATGACTTAACAGTTAGAGGGGGAGCCTCTATGCATGCTGGTTCTTCTTCTGCCTTAGATTATGCATCTTCCATGGGGTCACTTGTTCCCCCAATGCAGCACCCCTTGCTAGCTTTTGCGCTTAAGCCTTTATTTTCTCTAATCATCATGGTAAAAGACACAAGTAAGAAATCAGGCAGCTCCTGATCACTTTCTTCTATAGGTATTTGAGTATCGTACATGTTTTACTCATTGTTTGGGTCTGGAGCTTGTTCTTACTCTGAAAGAAGCATGGGCTGCTATGAAAATTCATCATTTGCATTTAGGTTAGCCATATACATTTCCAGCACTTTACCAAACATGACTGTTGTTCCATTTATTTGATCTTCCAAAGCGTCAAGCTTTGCATCTCTGTCCATGTCTGGATCCATGTTTTTACAAAGAAGGTCACTGCATCTTCTTAACCAGTTCAGAGTCTTCTACCAGTGGAGTCATTAGGTCTTTGGATTATATAGAGTGTGGAGTTGTTGGGTGGATGAATTTGGACATCAGAAACAAAATGTTGTCCACCATCAAAAATTGAAACCAATCTAAAGGCTAAGTGGTCTTGTCCCCAGTGGAGTCGTCATTATGTTGGGGTTCCCAAGTTTTGGCCAGATTGGAAAGACCAAAACATGAGACAACATCGGAACCAGTTTGGGATCCTAGGATCTAGCCCTCCTGGACCCGAAGAGGGATCTCTCCATAAAAAAAAGAATGATATATCTTTGAAGCTCAAAATGAGATGTTAGGCTAGGTATGAAGAACAAGGGGGGGGGTTAAAAATGGTTTGGTTGGTCAGTTGTTGGGTTGAGTCACGAGATCATAAACTGAGAAAGTAATGGAAGAAAGGAGCAGAGCAGCAGGAGGTTTCGGCAAAAGAGGATGGGTCAAGAAAGTTTCATCCATTGGGCTATGGAGTCATGAAAGGGGATTACTTGCACACAACCACAGTGGAAAACAGGGATAAGATTTGGCACGAGACTAGAGTCTATAGATCAGAAAAGGACTTTCAACCTTCCCTGCTTTGACACCAGCTAGGACATCCAAGCAACAAACCCGAATTCACACATCAGCTAGCAACAAATAACAACTGCTACACTGTTTAAATTACAAGAATTTTCTCTTAGATTCACAATCAACGGAAAAAATTGAAGGTAGGGAGAGCAGAAACATAGGGTACCATGCAAGGGTAAATCCTATGCCAGATTTCTGATGTGTACCAGGAGAAAATGAACAGCATGAATAATCTAAATAAACAGTGCAAAGAGAGAAACATCACCCATAGTAATAGAGCAGGATCCTGTGAAATTTGCTTGATTACTTGGTGCAAAACCAGTCACATACAATGAGCTTAATGGTTGATTACAGTCCAAACTTTCTCCTCCCAGCCTACTACCTTACGAACTACTCTGCTACTCTCTCCCAAAACTGTTTCTAACAGTAAGAAATTAATCCCTACAACTACAATAGCAATAATGCAATCCAACCCTTTACAATGTGTTCTCTGGGATTCTTTATAGGAACAATAGATAGCAAGAGTAGGTGATACACATTAAATCGATTTATTAAGAGAGAGCGAAGGAGACATTTCATGCCACTCCGCTTAATAACTCTGCACTATACTTGGTGGTCTAGTCTGGAGTATTTGTTAGGTTGGATTTGACCTCTGATATTTTTTTGAAGTTTCCCTCTGGCTGTAAAGCTCTCTGTTTTGTCTTCTGAAGCAAGTAAGGTGACTAAAAGTCTCCTGGGTTTCCATAGCTCCATTATTATTGTCCTGACAGTTGTTGGAAGCTTTCTGTCAGTGAGATGGCTTTTGGGAGCTCAGGGAGGCATGGAGACTCTTGTTGGAGGGCATACTATTCTGAGAAAATGTCTTGCTAATGCTGAGAGCAGATATGGCTCGTTTCTTGTGCTCTTCAAATATTCGAATTTCACCTTAATCCGTTGATCAAGGGATTAGGTGTTGAATGTTCAATTAACTGGCTTTAATCCACTTAATCCGTCTCTGTTGTTTTACTGAGCCACTGCCGTAATGGTATCTTTGTGTTTCCAATTCACAGTGACTATGATGGAGTGAATTCACAACCCTGTAATGTCCTGCACATTAAAACAAACTAATTATAAAACCCAGGGGTGGCGAAATAAATGCTGTGAGGCCTGGAAGAATAGTGGCGCAGCTGTGAAGACAGTGGCTATAAGGAAAATAGGTGAGAATGCGGTGAAATAGAGGTTTGGTGGAAGGGAGTACGTGGGCTGTCGATCAGGTTGAGACGGACGGCTGAGATTGAATCGGAGGAGGAGCAATGGGGGGAGGAGCTACGTCCGATAGGTGATGGAGCGATTGGCTTTGGATCGCCGGATCTATGAGAGATGGACGACTGCAATTGAATTGGAGGAGCCAAATCGGGGAACACATGGCGAAGTGAGGGTGAACCCTGGTCGTTGGTTCTTGTGGATCCAACGGCCAAGATCACGTCGGAAAATCGCAATCGGGAGGGACAGAGGATGGTATAGTTCGAGACCTACGATAGCGATCGGAGCAAGGATCCAAGGGAATGAGTGCGATTAGCACTGAGTCGTCGGATCTATACAGATCAATGGCTGGTATCACAGCGGGAACACAAAGGAGGAAATTCAATAGTATCAGAGATTTTCGGAGTGACAAAGGAAAGCGCTCACCCATTCTTCCGATTGCGATAAGTGCCCGAAGCTTAGACGCTTGGTCCCGATGCTCAGTTACATGGTGGGGAAGTGGTTAGGTTTGGGTCGAAAGGGGATGAGCCTGATATATAAAGAAAATTGGGTTTCTTAGCCGAAAAAGAGGGCTTTTAAGGCTAAAGAGGGGAACGGTAGAGAGAATAAGAGGGTATTAAACCAAACAAAGGATATTGGTAGGATTAAAAGGGAATTTGGGATGATTAATGAGGAATTAAGGGAGGGAAAAGGTGACGAAAACATAGGTTTAGGGGGAATGAAATAAGAGGGAAAAGGCCTTTTGGGCACTCTTCTTCACAACAGAGGGGCTTTCTCATGGAAACAACAGTGAGGATTTAGCCAAGGATAAAGGCACAAGGAGGATTCAAGGATGATGTGTTCTTGGAGGAAATGCATTCCTTGAAGGCTCAAAAACATTTTAGCCCCGTGTTTTCCTGTCAAAAATTTCGTAGGGGGCTAACACATCGAATGGATCAAGATGTGTCATCAACACTCAAAATGTTTCAAGCTAACGAACAAGGCATAAAAGGAACTTGGTGGATGTATTACTGTAGGTGATTGAAATCATGACCCATTACCTGGTCGAGGCAAAAGGCAAAATGAGACGAAGTAGCCACTGCGGAACTTACAGAGCCATTGGGAGAGAAAACGATGGAATGAGCCAAGAAATTAGGGTTGCAAGGGGTATTACCCTAATTCGTTACCCATCAATTCTCTGTCGTCCATCCGGTGTTTCCAGATCGAATAGTGGGAATGCAAACATGTGGACACCACTGGCCAAATCAAATTTCGATGCATGAACCATCTGTAAAAGATTAATTAATGTAAATATCACTGGTGGGTTGTGTTATCACTCATAATTTTTTGATTCATTACTTGACATGGTCATACAGTTCACTCCTCAAAAGGGTAAGGTCTCCTTAAACCTTTTTCAAGTTGGCATAGGAAATTTCATTTTTTTATATTTAACATATCCTAAGTTTCAATACCACCCTAATTTCATCTCAAAACCACCTCCATATAAGTCACATAATGTTCCATCATTCTTCATTTGCTGACATATTTCATTTCCCAAGCTTACAACTCCGAAAAGAGGGTTTTCTGTTTTCAGAATGTAGAATTTTCCTATTTTATGCATGTTTTTAGAATGCAGCTTCTAGACAGCTGAAGATGTGTTTCAAAAAAATAAGAGAGGTGTTTCTTCAAGAAATACTGACCTACACAAACCTGCTTCTGTTTTGAAATATCTATAAAGTATAGGGAGAAAAGAGCTCGTCTCTGAACCCTATGTTTTCCAAAAAAACAGAGTTATTTTAGTGATGAATAAACTTGCTAAAGGTGATAAGGATGTTTTTTGAGGAGGAAACACCTCGAGGCTCTTAAATTGAGTTTGATTATGTTTTAAGAAGTTAAAGGCATGTTTAAAACCAATTTTATGCAACTAGAAGGTACATTTTTAAAGAAGGAAAAAATCTGGAATTTACATTGTTTATAACAGTTTCGTAGCATTTCCTAGGCTTGAAACTAGGAAAACGCTACGAAACCACCTATAGCTATATTTTTGTTTAAAAAACCACTTTTGGTAGTTTATTCGGGGAGGAAATGATAGGGAAGACGTGTAAGAACATGATGAAGACCATGCAAGAGAAAAGAGGCAGAAATTATGATGGAAAAGGTCATTTTTGTATGCTACGAAACTGCTGAAAACCGTTTTTGTAGTGAATTGTTTTTTAATGTTTCTGAGGAAATGAAAAAGTAATTTGGAAATATTAAAGAGGTGTTTCTTTGACACAGGCCCATATACAAAAAATTCTCTCAATTTCTGCAAATCCATCGGGATTTGGAAATTATGTACTCATCTTTTCATGCTACGAAACTGCTGAAAAATTGTTTTCATAATGAATTGTTTTTTAAGGTCTTTGAGAAAATGAAAAATTATTTTGGAAATATGAAAGAGGTTGTTATTCCGCATAGGTCCATCTAGAAAAAATGTCTCTCAGTTTTGCAAAGCTATCAGGGTTTTGAAATTATACACTCATTTTTGAAGCCTATTTTTTCAGAATTTTCACTAACCAGATTTGTGAAAAAATTGTCAAAAATTCAACTTGGAGGAGGTCCAGCTCAGGACCCATGTGGCATAATGACACATCAGCACTCTAATACACTCAGAAAATTATTTGGTTGTAGTTGATAAGGGTTATTGAATTGGGTTTTTGAACTATTAATGAAAGAAGAGTCCGTTTTGTATTCAAATTCTGCAAAACAGAAATATCCCTAGGAAGTCTCGAAGTGATAGAATCATGTTTGAAATAGGTATTTGAGGAAGGAATTGGAAGCTATAAAGGTGGAATATCATTTGTATGAGTTCTCATTCAATAAAGGACTTAGTTTTAGAGTTAGAATGGGCTGGGAGATGTTATGAAGGCACTACTCTTGTAATATTTGTCTATCAGTAATATACAGATGCAACAACTTATTTTGGACTTGAGATTCATCTATGTGTTCTTATGTATGTTTCTTATATAAGCCTTTTACTTTCCCTTCATTTTTCTAGTTGTATGATCACTTGGAATTCATGATTACATGCTCCAACTTCCATTTATATACCTAGTTTGTTGTTTTGTCATGCTTTATTAGTTTGCTTATGTATAATCACTTGGAATTCATGGTAACATGCTCCAACTTCCTGTATGCATATAGCTTGTTGTTCTATCCTTCATGTGTGGTTTTATAAGAACACAATTGCCTCAGCTTCCATGAGATAGATTTTCCTGTGACTTAGTTTTCATATTGACTCCATAAGCCCAATGGTATTAAACGTTATACATCTTTCACCTACACAAAAATACATTCAATCCAATTAAAAGTTAGTCATCTACTTTCAAGTTTGTTCATTGAATATCCTTTATCCTTTTGAGAGATCCCTCTCAGGCTAGAAAGGCTAATTTCCACTTACAAGTGGTTTGAAATAGTTACTCCAAGTTGACCATTGAAGCAGCCCAACATGACTCAATTTGGTGATAACATTTTGGCATCATTTCTGGGGACCACACATGTAAATTTTTCTTGGGAAGAATGACAAAGTTTCAGTTCTAAGGTCTGGGAGCAGCAGACACTTAGGCATATATTGGATTTATTTCTACTCCAGAAACTCCACACATCAAATAATAAATTGGAAGGTGAATACACTTCTTGAGGATCAGAAGATTGATGAAGTTCTAAGATGATTTCCATTGCAAGAATAAATGCCAGGTATGCTCCTATGAATCGGTCTCACATCCCTGTTTTTCCAAATCCTATGCCAAAGGTTGAATGGTTAACTGATATTTCCATATTTAAAGATGAAAAGAAATATAATTCTTCTATTTATTTGGTTAGATTCCATATGCATGTACACAGACTTAAGGTTTAGTTCCCTGAGGATTGTATCATGAAGATGTTTATGGCCACTTTAGAAGGAAAAGCATGGTCTTGGTATGAAAGCTTGCCAAATGGTTCATTATATTCTCTTGCTGATTTCCATCTTTCATTTTATGAGATGTATGAAGAGTGTCATCCCTCCTTATTTCTGGTCAAAGACTGTTGTAAACATTGTGTGAGTTTTATTGAATATTTGGAGAATTGTTATGAAGATGAGAGTTCATGGATGAGGAAATTTTAGAGGCCCTTCATGACAATCCCTTTCATCACCAAGAAGAAAGGATAGCCTCTCTCTTCGATGAAAATGAAACCCAACAGGAGTTTATTTATGAAAATCATGTTACATCCTCTGAGTTTGATGAAAATTTGCAGCAGACTTGTTAGTATTCTGATCATCAGGAGTATGAAAATAATTTCAAAAAAAGAGAGGAAATACTAGAAGATAATTGCTATAATCCTCAGGTAGAGGAGAAATTTTATTCTTCATGTCATTCCTTGCATTAGCCTACATCAAATGATGATCACACTAATGAGGAAGTGGATGAAATTTCTTTTATCCTTGTCTTCTAATCTGAAGTTATTTGAGTGCAAGTCAAAAGATAAGATTCAATTTCTGGATGAAGTTACTAAGAACATTGAAAAATAAATTGAAGTTTTAGAAGATCAAATTCAATCTTATAGTCTTCATGATCAAGATCAGTGTTTTTAGAAGTTTTTAATGCTAGAACACAAAGAGAGGGTGCTGCTACCTTTCTCTTCTGAGATTGAGGAAGAATACCATGTTCTTGAAAATGAGTTTGATAGCACACAAATGAAATCTTGTGTTGCTGAGAAAAGCATATATGAGTTGTCCAAAGTTGCAAAATGTCTTGAGAATTATCAAACATATGTCTTCTATGATCCTATAGCTGATTACATGGAAGAGTTTTATAGTCCAGATTTACAATTATATTTTCATTATGAGGATCAGATACATTTTATGTTTCCTTGGTCATTTCAGTATCATGCTTACTTTTGGTTCAAGTACAATCAAGAGATTCAAATGTCAGATCAGATCAATGACTGGCTTCATTGGAAGTTTCATGTTTCTTGAATTAAAAATGGAGATTGCAGCTATTAGGGTAGGTGGGAGTGAGTGAATAAACTCAAAGTTGACTGAGCATCCTTTCAGAATGTACATATTTTTTTTCTTCAGTAGTGATCATCAAGCTTCAGCCCGAGGAGAATGTTATAAGAGCTTGGAAAACTCTTCATAAATTTCAGAGTTTTTATTTCCAAAAAGATGGATGGCACTGGAACTACAAGTTATTTGGTGTACCATACGGGAAAAACATCCCAAGTGGAGCCAATGTTATCACTCATAATGTTTTTATTCATTACTTGACATGGTCATACAGTTCACTCCTCAAAAGGGTAAGGTCTCCTTAAACCTTTTTCAAGTTGGCATAGGAAATTTCATTTTTTCATATTTAACCTATCCTAAGTTTCAAGACCACCCTCATTTAATCTCAAAACCAACTCCATATAGGTCACATAATGTTACATTAGTCATCATTTGCTGAAATATTTCATTTCCCAATATTACAACTCCAAAAAGAGGGTTTTATGTTTTCAGAATGTAGAATTTTCCGGTTTTATACATGTTTTTAGAATGCTGATTTTGGATAGCTGGAGATGTGTTTCAAAAAAAAGAGAGAGATTTTTCTTCACGACATACTAACCTACACAAACCTCCTTCATTTTTTCAATACCTATCAAGGATAGGGAGAAAAGAGCTCATATCTGAACCTTATGTTTTCAAAAAAAAAAACAGAGCTATTTTAGTGATGAATAAACTTGCTAAAGGTGAAAATGATGTTTTTTGAAGAGGAAACACCTCAAGGCTCTTAAATTGAGTTTGATTATGTTT
This sequence comes from Pinus albicaulis, assembly GCA_034641835.2. Taxonomy (NCBI): domain Eukaryota; kingdom Viridiplantae; phylum Streptophyta; class Pinopsida; order Pinales; family Pinaceae; genus Pinus; species Pinus albicaulis. The sequence continues at coordinate 895,548,985 of CM076576.1, forward strand.
TAAGAAGTTATAGGAATGTTGGAAACCAATTTTATGCAACTAGAAGGTACATTTTTGAAACAAGGAAAAAATCTGGAATTTGCACTGTTTATGACAATTTCGTAGCATTTCCTAGGCTTGAAACCAGGAAAACACTACGAAACCACCTGTAGCTTTATTTTTGTTTAAAAAACCACTTTTGTTAGTTTACAAGGGGATAAAATTATAGGTAATATGTTTCAGAGCATGAAGAAGACCATGCAAGAGAGAAGAATCAGAAATTTTGATGACAAAGGTCATTTTTGTACGCTATGAAAGTATGCTACGAAACTGTTGAAAATTGTTTTCGTAGCAAATTTTGTTTTACGGTTTCTGAGAAAATGAAAAATTATTTTGGAAATAGGAAAGAGGTTTTTATTTAGCATAGGCCCCTCTACAAAAATTTCTCCCAGTTTCTACAAAGCCATCAGGGTTTTGAAATTATACACTAATCTTTTCACGCTACGAAATTGCTGAAAAATTATTTTCGTAATAAATTATTTTTTAAGGTTTCTGAGAAAATGAAAAAGTATTTTGGAAATATGAAAGGCATTTTTCTTTGGCATAGGCCCCTCTACAAAAACCTCTCTCAGTTTCTAAAAATCCATCAGGGTTTGGACATTATGCACTCATATTTCCACGCTATGAAATTGTTGGAAAATAGTTTTTTGTAACGAAACGCTTTTTAAGGTTTATGAGCAAATAAAAAAGTATTTTGAAATCGGAAAGAGGTTTTTCTTAAAAACTGGTACATATACAAAAACCTCTCTCGGTTTCTGTAAATATGTCAGGGCTTGGAAATTATACACTCATCTTTGAAGCTTATGTTTTTCAGAATTTTCACTAACCAGATTTCTGAAAAAATTGTAAAAATTCAAATTGGAGGAGGTCCAAATCAGCATCCACATGGCACAATGACACATCAGCACTTTAGTACACTGAAAAAATTATTTGGTTATAGTTGATAAAGGTTATTGAATTGGTTTGTTTAACTATTAATGAAAAAAGAGTCCTTTTTGTATTCAAATTCTGCAGAACAAAAATATCCCTAGGAAGTCTCCAAGTCATAGAATCATGTTTGAAATAGGGCTCTGAGGTGGGAATTCGAATCTAGCAAGGTGGCATATCATTTTTATGAGTCCTCATTCTATAAAGGACTTAGTTTTAGAGTTAGAGTGGGTTGGGAGATATTATGAAGGCACTACTCGTGTAATATTTGTCTATCAGTAATATAGAGTTGCAGCAGCTTATTTCAGACCTGAGATTCATCTATGTGTTCTTATGTATGTTTCTTATATTAGCCTTTTAATTTCTCTCCATTTTTCTAGTTGTACGATCACTTGGAATTCATGATTACATGCTCCAACTTCCATTTATACACCTAGTTTGTTGTTTTGTCATGCGTTATTAGTTTGCTTATGTATAATCACTTGGAATTCATGGTGAAATGCTCCAACTACCTGTATGCATATAGCTTGCTATTCTATATTTCATGTGTGGTTTTATAAGAACATAATTTCCTCATATTCCATGAGATATATTGTCTTATGACTTAGTTTTCATATTGAATCCATAAGCTCAATGGTAGTAAACCTTACACATATTTCACCTACACAAAAAAACATTCAATCCAATTCAAAGCTAGTCATCAGCTTTCAAGTTATTCATTGAATATCCTTTATCCTTTTGAGAGAGCCCTCTCAGGCTAGAAAGGATAATTTCCAGTTACAAGTGGTTTGAAATAGTTACTCCAAGTTGACCATTGAAGCTGCCCAACAGGACTCAATTTGGTGATAATAGGTTGACCCGTATGTATTAAATCTTAAAAAAAATGAATGCCTTTATAATCGGATCAATCCAACCTTTATGAACGGTTAATGGAAACAAATAAGTACTATGCCAAGTGGTCTGAAATATAAATCTTGGGATGGCGTTAAAACTCGAGAAGGTTGAAAACCTTAGTTTCATAATGAATTATGTGATGTTCTTTTAAAAATACATTCGTAAGGAGGTGACTTAAAATATTCAGTGCCCTAATTCTAAACATGTTAATCACTAGTCCAATAATGATATGGCTATAAAAAATTTATATAGTAAGTACATGTAATGTAACCTTGAGTCAAAGATGGATTAATGAGTATAGATAATTAAATAAAGTAAAGAATTAAATTTTTTTTTTATGATGAATATTACAAGTGGTATTAGAGCAGTGTCCGCATGCTGGGACCCTAGGGGTCACCTAACATGATAAATTGTGTGTATTAATGATGCACAGAAAAATAGATAATATTGCAGAAGACAACATGAGGAGGGGATCGCCACAACAACCATCTCGGAATACAGGAGAACCTACACCCCAACCCCAACCGGAAATGAATCTTGAAATGTGGATTCAGCTGAGTGTGGATCAACAACAACAGAACAATAGACTATTGGAGGAGAAACAACACCAGAACATTATACTAATAAGTACTATGTAGAAGTTGCATGAATAAATGGTTCAAGTAAGGAGTGACAATGAATGACTCATTCAAGAACATGAAATGATACTTAAGATCCTTTTCGACAAACAAAATGAGGGGGTGTTGCAACCTAGTCCTGATAGGGACATGCAGGAATAAAAAAAATGAAAAGCTAAGGACCAAACCACTAATAGAATCGATATAATCCATTCACAGGGAAGCAAAAAGAACAACAAATACAATGAGGCCCAGTCTATTAATGTGTTGGATCAATAGGAAATTAAGAAACAAAAGGTGGAACTACAAGGTGAGTTCCGGAAGATAAAACTACCTACGTTTGATGGAGAAGCTAAAGAGGTGGCAGAAGCCTGGTTGATTAATATGAACAAGTACTTCCAAGTCTACGAGTAAAACAACAACCTTAAAGCCAAATTGGCCATTTACCAGTTGAGAGAAAAGGCCACTTTGTGGTGGGAGGAAGTAAAGAATGTTTGCAACATTTAAGATCAAGATGTGACATGGGATTTGTTCTAGAAATATTTAAAATAAAAATACTTAACAGAATGTTTCTACGACGAAAAATCCAGAGAATTACATGACTTGAAGTTGGGTCAAATGACAATGGATGAGTACATAACCAAGTTCACTTCTATATTCAGATACATTCCTTATCTAAGGGATGGAAAGGCTAAGGTTTAAAGGTTCTTAAGTAGTTTGACAACCCAAATCAAGGAAAAAATTGAATTCATGAATCCAATGACCATGGATGAAGAAATTCGAAAGGCAAGAATGTGCTATCAGTAGTCCAAGGCGAAAGGGGAACTGGGAAAAAATTGGCAGCCAAGAAAAGGACAGAAAAGCAGTTCCAATTTCAAAAGTGATAGGAATAGAAACTTCAAGAATTCTTCATGAAATACAGTGAGCAAACAGTTTGGAAGAAACCACCAAAGAACTCGATGGCCTGTAGAAGAGAGGCCTGTAGAGGCTTCCAACAAACCTGAGCAAGGACAAGCTCCAAAACCACTTTGCATTGTTGGGGGTGCTGCGAGGCTCATTACTACAAAAATTTCCCATGACGAGGGATAAGTGAAACAATTTATAATCTGCAAGAAGCTTCTATAGTGGGATATGTAACTCGAAATATACCCAGAATCAACGCAAAATTGGAAGATCATCAGGCAGATTATCAACCAATGATGATAGAGTTGGAAGGTAAGCTACTTACACAGCCTGTTTATATTTTGGTCAACCCAGGTGCTAGTATAAGTTATGTAAGCCCAAAAATAGTAGAATTATGTAAATTAGAAAGTCAAAAATTCAAAAATCCTTATATGGTACAGCTAGCCACTGGCGCAAAAAGAAAGGTAAGTGCCAAAATTCCAAACTACACATTGGAAATTGGAAACCAACAATTAAACGTGGACCTGATTATACTGCCATTAGGGTCATATGTTGTACTGTTGGGCATGGATTGGCTGGAGAAACATTGGAAATTGGTGGATTGTAAAGAAAATATTATATATTATAGGATGCAATATGGAAGTCGCAACGAGATTCAAGGAATCAAGAAAACATTACAACTGCATCCTATTACATCATCCCAAATGAATAAATGTATTAGGAAACGATGTCAGATTCATGCCATGCAAGTGGGTTATACCAATTCCAAGGAGAAGACTCCTATGATGGAGAACATACCGGTGGTACAAGACTTAATGGATGTATTCCCAGAATATGTACTAGGATTACCCCCAAGAAGAGATATTTATTTCACCATTGAGTTAATGCCAGGAGTCACTAGTTTCAAGGGCTCCATACCGAATGAGTATTACAGAGTTAACAGAATTAAAAATACAATTGCAAGAGCTGTTGAACAAAGGGAATATAGGACCAAGTGTGTCCCCTTGGGGAGCACCGGTGCTGTTTGTAAAGAAGAAGGATGGAACCATGCGAATTTTCATGTATTATAAACAACTAAATAAGTTTACCGTCAAAAATAAATATCCCTTAGCCCAGATTGATGACCTGTTTGATCATGTGAAGAAGGTAACAATATTTTCAAAAATAGACTTAAGGTCCGGGTACCACTAGATCCAGATAAAAGATGAGGATATCTACAAGACTGATTTCCATACTAGGTACGAGCATTACGAGTTTACGGTACTACCCTTCGGTCTAAATAATGCACCAACAACATTTATGAGGCTGATGCACATAATATTTCACCCCTTCTTGGTCAGTTTTGTGATGATATTTATCGATGATATCTTAATTTATTCAAAGAATCAGGAAAATCACAAGGAGCACTTAAGAATAGTGTTGGAAATGTTAAGGAAACATCAGTTGTACGCCAAGTTCAGCAAATGTGATTTATTTAAGGAAGAAATCCAATATCTAGGCCATGTTATTTCAACTGAGGGAATAACGGTTGATCTAGAGAAAATTAAGACAATTATGGAATGGCGAGTTCCTCATAATGTAGCAGATATCCGATCCTTTATGGGATTTGTTGAAAATGCAACAAGATGATGGAGCTTAGTGAAATGAAGTCGCCTTCACTAAGTGGGCCTACAGGCTATTTTTGGCGCATGCGACGGAATGTCTAGATTCTTTATCAGGATTGGCTAGGTACTATCGACAGTTAATTAAGGGGTTCTCCAAGATTTCTTTTCCAATTACTTCCTTGCAGAAGAAGGGAAAATTGTTTAAGTGGAATAATGAATGCTAGAAAATTTTTGAGAGGTTAAAGAATTTTTTGACCACTGCCCCGGTATTGAGAGTAGCTGACTCCAACAAAGGGTTTGAGGTTTGTACTGATGCTTGTAAAGAGGAGTTGGGGTAGTTTTATCACAAGAAGGGAAAGTGGTTGCCTACGGATCAAGAAAGTTAAAAGAGCATGAATAGATATAATTAGCCCATGACTTAGGGTTGACAACGGTAGTGCATGCACTCTTGGTATGGAGGCACTACTTGCTAGGGAAAAAGTTTGTGCTGAAAAAAGACCACAGCAGCCTAACCATCTTCTTCAAGAAATCTGATCTAAACTCTCGTCAGGCAAGATGGAATGACTTCCTAAGTGAGTATGACACGGATATTCAACATGTAAAAGGAAAAGAAAATGATGTGGAAGATGCTTTTAGTATAAAAATGCATTTTGTTTATGAGCTTTGCATTAACCAGCTTGAGTGTAAATTTTTAGATCAAGTAAAAGAGGAAGCCTAGAAGGATCTTGAATACCAGTTTTTATGGCAGCAAATGGAGGACATAAAGCAAGAAAAACCTGGTGATTATGGAATTATCAAAGAAAAATTTCTAACCTTTAAGGAAAATATATATATTCCAAATCGAATGGAGTTGAGGGAGTTGATTATGAATGAATATCACCGTAGAAACTATTCAAGACACCCATGATACCAGAAAATGTTAACCACAATTAGAAAGATTTATTTCTAGCCTGGCATGCATAAAAAAATTGTATAATATTTAAATAAATGTCTCAAGTGTCAACATGTTAAGGTGGAGCATCAACATCCAGCTGGATTGTTGCAGTCCATACCAGTACTTTAATGGAAATGGGAAGTTATATCCCTAGACTTCATTACTGGATTTACCATGATCAAAAAGGTAGAATGACTCCATTATGGTGGTAGTTGATAGACTGAGCAAGGAAACACATTTTATACCAGAACAATCTACATACAAAACTGTGCAAATAGCATATATATTTATGAGAGAAATCTTTAGACTACATGGGATACCAAAGACTGTCATATCAAACATGGATGTGAAGTTTACTTCAACATTCTGGAAGACCTTATTCACAGGTTTGGGAACCCAAATTAATTTCAGCACAACTTATTATCCTCATATGGATGGACAAACTAAGCGGTTAAACCAAGTCTTGGAGGATATGCTACGCATGTCTGTGATGCAGCAACCAACAATATGGGAAGAATATTTGTGCTTGGTAGAATTTTCCTACAACAATGGTTACTAGGAGTTGCTTAAGATGAGTCCCTTCGAAGCTTTATATGGACGACAGTGGCATATACCCATCAATTGGAGCAGCCCCGATACTAAGTTAATGCTTGGACTAGAAATCTTGGCTGAGATGGAATCGAAAGTAAGAAAGATAAAAAAAAATCTAAGAGCTACTCAAGATCGACAGAAGGTGTATGTGGATAAGAAGAGGACTTATCGAGAATTTGAAGTGGTCGGTCATGTGTATGTAAGAATTAAACCAAAGAGGAGCAAATTAAGGTGGGCTTCCTGTGCCAAGTTGGCTCCCATATTTTGTGGACCTTTCCAGGTATTGGAAAGGGTGGGGCCTGTGGCATACTATTTGCCCTTACCCAACCATAATAGGGTGCAGAATGTGTTCCATGTATCCTTACCAAAGCGATACGTGCATGACCCAAAACACATAATCCACTGGCAGAGCATTCAGGTAGGATAAGATTGAAAATCCTAACTTGAAATTCAAAATTTATGAGAATTTAATTGGAGCTTTGTTTATTTCAGGTCAAACCGGGCGACAGATTTTTGGTCAAACCTCAATGTATACTCAACCAGAGATAAATCATGCTCCGGAGGTGAGCCATCACCCAGGTTAAAGTGCAGTGGAAGCACTTCATCTCGGATGAAGCTACCTGGGAGGATGAGGGATTTGTTCATGAGGCTTATCCAAAATTGTTTTTCGAGTTGGAGTGAAACAATGAGGATGGTGTTTAATTCCAGGGGGAAAGTTGTGACAATTGGTTTAAGTGCCAACTAGTTGTTGAATAGTTGTTATGTTATTTTATTTTACAAGAAACTAAAACATTCCATTTATTTTTGAAAGATTACTTGATGAACACGGGTTAAATTTATTTTGTGGAAAATAAATTAATTATGGAAAAGTGGTTCCATAAAAGTTAAAAAAAAAGGAACTGATGGTAAAATTATTCCAAGAACTGAGAGGTGGTTGGACAGTTCAGACAATTACCTTTTTCTCTGAGGATAAAGGCACATCCTAGTGAGGAAACAAGGTTCTATCCTGGGAGAAAAGGAGGAAAAGAAAAGAGTGAATAAATTCCTGAGCTGGTACTAACCAGTGGAACACTTGGAATTCCTAAATATTTATGGAAAGGAAGACTGGACTTGAAGTCCCGAGGTCTCTTTCGAAATCTCTGTCAACCTACCCAACTCAGGCGTGGAGCACAGGGAAAGAGAAGGACGTAATCGCCTCTCTTATGGTAGGGAGGACACCATCAATAGTGTCCTAAATAAGATAAGTAAGTAGAATTATTTATTTCAGATGTTATAGAAAGAGTGGTTTATTAGAGGAATGCATTTTATACTATGTAAATCTAGTATCTAGAAAATATGTACTGCAGTAAAGAAAGAATGCATTATATACTGTGTAAATATAGTCTCTGGAAAATAAGTATTGCAGAAAAGAAATAATGCATTAAATACTGTGTACATTTAGTATTATGGAAAATGTGTAAAACAGTAAAGAAAGTAATGCATTATATATTATGTGAATCTATTATGAGTTGTATATGATTTTATTTTCTTAGAAATATTTTGGCCTACCTACAGAAAAATCAAATGAGAGTAACTGAGTAAAAAGGAAAATAGGAATATATAGTTGAACTATTAAGTGACACCATAAAGTTAAGCTGGAAGAGAACTGTTAGTTCAGGGTCCTGGGTGAAATCCCTAGACCCCAAAACTGGTCGTTCTTCCTGAAACTAAGTTATACATAGACAGGGGGAGATGGTATGGCCATCATATCACATCTGGAAAAGAATTTAAATAAATATTGTTCTTAATAAATGAGGGTAAACCATAGAATAAAAACAAATTACTTTACAAATTATACGATCAGAAATCCTAAACTAGCATGAAAATATGTATTGCGGGAAAGAATATAATCCATGAAAAATGGACTATATTTAAAAGTTGAAATTTTAGGTACAATACATTACAGAGAACAAGATAACTCTTCTTGGCCCAAAAGGGTGCCAAACCCATCAGAATTATACTCTCTAATAACTAAGATATTGACTAGTCTCATATCATGTAAACATAAAAAGCGTAAATCTTTACAATAATAGGCCCTGAAGGGTAAACTCAGAATGTATAAGTAGAACTTTTATTCGATATAAGAATAAGTAAGAAGTATCCATTGATGTGTGGGGAAACAACATGCAAGAACCCCAATAATAATGTACAACGTTTAACTAGATACATTGATATTATAAAACACAAAAATAACACGTTGCTTAAGTTAAAACCAAACAGTTGAATTGAGCCAATAGGACATAATCACAGTACTCATTGAATGAAATAAAGATGCTTATGGGGGTGCCATGTATGCAAAGCCAAGCAAGCTAGAATAACTTAGTCTGTTCGGTTACCACAAGCCACGAGACAAACTTCGATGGCAGCACACTGCATACCAGAAAAGTTGGGATGCTCTCTCTACACAAAATAAGGAGTAGCAGAGTTCAAAATACCTGATAGCACGAGGAAAACATTAGGGTAACATGTAATGAATGAACCTTGATGGAGAAAGGGAAACCCTTATGCTTTCGGCTAAGGGGAAATACCTGCACACAAACAAAAATAGTATTAGAAAGTGGCAAAGAAGACCATTTGAAAAAAAAGAGAGAACCAATCAATTAAAAAATTAAGGTAGCATGAATAGTATTCTAACCTGAAATGATTATCTTTGTTGACTGAGATCTAGCTGTGGGGAGGTCCAAACAAGGAGTAATTGGTTAGAAAACTTGTGGCAGGACTGAAACAGAATGAAAACTCAGTATTGTTAACCAATGAACAAGGAAAACATTATTTAAAACCTACAATACCTGCCACGGTGGAGGGTCTCTTTCCCTGAGGAAGCTAGAGCGCCCTGTTGAAGACCATGGCCCCAAAACTCCGTGGATTATGAGATGAAATAGATTGAACCCTGCCACCCATCAAATGGAACAAGAAGTGGCATCAACACTCAAATTGTTCCAAGCTAACGACCAAAGAAAAAAAGGAACTTGGCGGATGTATCACTACAGGTGATTGAAATCATGACCCATTACATGGTCGAAGCGAAAGGAAGAACAAGATGGAGTAGTCACCGCAAAACTTGCAGAGCCACCGGGAGAGCAAACGATGGAATGAGCCAAGACAATTAGGGTTGCAAGGGGTATTACCCTAAGCTGTTACCCATCAATTCTCGTTCGTTGATCTTGTGTTTCCAGTTCTAACGGTGGGAATGAAAATAGGTGGACACCATTGGACAAATAAAATTCCGATGCCTGAACCATTTGTAAAAGCTTAATTAATGTAAAGATCGCTGGTGGGTTCAGCCGTATGTATTAAATCCAAAAACAAATGAATGCATTTATAATCGTATCAATTCAACCTTTATAAGTGGTTAACGAAAACACATAAATACTATGCCAAGTGGCCTGAAATACGAATCTCGAGATTGCGTTAAAACTCAAGAGGGTTGAAAACCTTAGTTTCATAATGAATTATGTAATTTTATTTTAAAAACACATTCATAAAGAGGTGAGTTAAAATACATAGTGCCCCAATTATAAACATGTTAATGACTAGTCTAATAATGATATGGCTATAACAAATCTATATAGTAAGTATATTTAATGTAACCTTGAGTAAAAAATGGATTAATGAGTATAGTTAAGTAAATAAAGTAAAGAATTAATTTTTTTTTTTAATGTTGAATGTTACAGTATTATAATTTATTACATTCGTAAGTAAAGAAAACATCTAAAAATGAAAACATCCAAATATGATTGGAAATTATTTTCACTTTTAATTATATTAAATTTCAATTATAAAATAGATGTATAAGATAATTGACTAGGATGTTTATGCAATGAGTTAAATTTACAACAATTAAAAATTACATGGCAAAAGTTTCATTCATTTGCTAAAAGTTAGCATTTAGAGTTTTTGATAATTATTAACTAAGCATCTCATTTCATAACATTTATGAAGGAAACTTTAAAACCATTTGATATTCAAGATGTATTATTTTTATTTATTATTAAACATGATTTTCAAATATACTCAGGATGGTAATAATGAAATTCAAAACATTAATTGTTAAATAAAAAACATTATTTATATTCAAAATTGTTTTTTTTGTTTGTTTTCTAAGTAGGAGTAAGATCTATTAATAAAACATATGGTACAAGGAGGCTCTAGCCTCAGCAGTTCAGGCCAACGTCAGTGGCATATATCCAACAAAACAACAAAAATGGAGCTTCCCACGAGGGGAAACCAGCCCATATAGAGTTTAAAGCGCTGCCTCTATAGAGGAAACCAGCGACATATAGACATAAGTAAATGTACCAAGAATAGAAGTAAGCAGCTAGCAAAACTAATAAACTAGAGTTCTTGACCCGCAAAAGACCTGAGATTCTAAGCATCATGAAAAGCTGGGGTGGTTCTTCAACAACAAGACATCTGTACTCATCATCTTCTACAAGTTGGGGGCCACGGTGAGGCGCCACAACATCATCACTAGTTCCTCCATCCTGCATACGCTTCTCCTTGTAGTAGCCCGAGCTGCCACTGCTATTCGAACCAGAATTGTGCCCTGTAGGGACCTGTTAGGTTTTCACTTCATCAGAGGGACTAGGATCACTACGCAGACGCAAAGGCAGAATGAGTTGACTGGAACCGGGACCATTGCCAGTTACCTCGCGGAAAGAAACAAAGATGGTAGCAATGACGAGAGGGCGGTCAGAGGTGCATTGGAAGTGAAAATGGGCAATGGCGAGGGACTGTGAAGAGGCAAGGCGAGGGGAGCATCGAAGGCTCAAAATTAGGATGCCGAGGGGAGAAGCTGAAAAGTCGACCACGACCACTGTGGGTGTCAGGGTATCTGCCCTAGGAGTGCTCGAGGGAGGAAGACGAGGAACTGGACAAGGTGGAGTGGAGCGGACGAGAGGTACGACCTTTGCTATTGCCCCTCTGGCATCGCATGCGATGTCTAAGATGTGGCATGTTGGCACATAGGGGGTGAAGGGAGCACTGAGCAGAGGAAGGGGCGAGGCTGGCAAGGGCTGGCTGAGAAGCAGAAGAAGAATTGAGGCTGAAGGAAGCCGAGAAACTCAACTGAAAATGGTGACTCTGAGAGTGATGGTAGCCAGGGAGAAACTCGATGCAACTTCTGAGACTGCAACTCCACCCACTTGATGTGCGAGAGCTTGGCTCCGCAGCCTCACGGGAGCATCCACTTTGCAGGGGGGAGCACTGTGGTGGCATAGAAGCAGCAAGCAGGAGGCGGAGCTTTGCAGAGGGACAAAATGCAGAACCAGAGGGCTGAGGAGTATAACCAGGGCGCGGCATTTTGATGCAATGGAGGCTACCTCGACGATTGCAATGGAATAAATGCCGTGCAAGGTGACGACGTAGATACATAAATGCTGAGGGGCTCCATAGGTGAGGCTTGTGGGTGGCCATATGGCCTTGCCACGTGCCATCCCACAAGCCATGCTCCATATAATAATTATTTAACACCCACATATAGAGATATTCAAAATTATTAACATAATTATTAATATATAAATATATTCTATTTATAATATAAAAAATATTATTAAATATTTTTTTCTTAAATTTAAAATTTAAAATTTTAATTTAATTTAATAAAAGACTACTCAATATAAACTTAATTTAATAACTCGTGTATATATATATATATATATAGTATTTGGAAAACATCTTACATTTGAAGTAAAAATATTAAAAAATATTAACTTATATTAACTTTTAAAATTCCAATATTATAATGGAAACTTTACTCATTGCTTTAAACAAATTAAATCTTTCATTAGAATGTATTAGAACGAGATATTATTAACTTTTTTTTTTTCCAAATTAGTTTATATAAAATGTATTAGAATTAAATTAATTAAATATCAATTAAAATTAATTAATTATAATTATGTAAAATGTATTATAATTAAATATTAATATTTTGAAATATTTTATTTTAGTTTTAAATTTTATTTTAATTTTAAAAATTCATTGTTTTAAGGAATACTTTACTCATTTCTATCCAAACAAAATGAATTTTATATAAATGTATTAAACTTAAAGAAGAATATCTAGTTAATTATAAATATTATTTATTTATTGTGAATAATTAAAATCATTAAAAAAATAATAATTAAAAAAAAATTTAATAATAAATAATTATATTTAATAATTAAAATATTAAAAATTAGAATAAAATTAATAAAAATTAAATATTTTTAATATATATATATATATATATATATATATATATATATATATCCGACAAATATCAGTGAAACATAAATATCAAATATCAGGGAAACCATATCAGTGAAACATAAATATCAAATATGACAATTTTATTTTCGTGTAGATAAATACTTAGGAGTCCTAAAGAAAAAGGAGTTTTAGAAGAGAACCTAAATATATTAATTTGAGGGAAAACTTTCATTCTCATTATCAGAAACTGGGAATTCGAAACCTATTAATTTTAATCACGAAAGGGCATTGCCATGCAATTTTTGTTAGGCATTGTCTAAAAACAAAACCTAAATATATTAATTCAAGGGAGAACTTTTTTTTCACATTCTCATTATAAAAATTTGGGAATTCCAAACTTATTAATTTTAATCAACACTGTCATGCAATTTTAGTAATATATTAATTTGAGGGAGAACTTTTTGTCACATCCATTAACTAAAAGAATCTACACTCATAATTTTTTTTTTGTTATATGATATATTTACCATAAACATGTCACATAATACTCACGTTGCATAAGTCAAATTAAACGATGGAATATATTTATATATTTCAACACAGACTGAAGTATAACATTCCATAACTCTGCATTAACAATATCATTGTTGTACTTTCAACTCGTGGATAATCGTTAACCTTTGTTTCTTTCTCTTTGGCTCTCAAGTGGGTGCATTTCTGTCTTGTCATATAACGCACAAAAACATGAATTATTTTCCAGACATATCATGGTACTTATGCTTGTGAGTTTAATTCAACATATGAGTTTATGGATTCGATCTCGGATCTGTACTTAATATCGAGATCTTTACTTATGGTTAGTCTTAAATGTCAACTGCACTTTCGGAATTGGTATAAAATTTGGCATGAGGATACTATCTGCCAAGGCGAGGTCTGCCACTCCTTGATGTGCGATTTTACTCAATGAATTTACTACCGGAACAGTTGTAACCAAGTGTCTATTTCCACGGAAAAATTAGAGGGAATGTAGACTGTAGAATTCTGCCAGTTTCGATAATCTTGCAGTTGTTTCTCCTCTTGTTGGCGCGCCAGTTGAACGCAGCTTGCTGTTGGTTTCTACGTCCTATTCCAGCTTAAAGGTTGAGCTCCATTTGTTGGTAAACCCTGCTTCGCTTCTGTCTGGCTTCTGGTGTTATGTGCCGACTACTCATTTTCTTTTCTCTGGTTTAACAACGAGCTTGGGTGGCATTCTTCTTATGGGGTTTAACCCTTTCGACAGCCAGGGATAAATCATGATAAAGAAAAAGGTATCTACCTCTTCTATTCTTCAGCTTTGGATTTATTTCTTTTGTTTACTGGTTGAATGGTGTAAAATCTTCAAGCTCAATTTCTTACTCACCTTTCTCCAATTTCTCTACAGTTTCCGAATTGGCGGGTTGCAACCCTACAGGTAAACCCTTATTGTGCTATTTCATTAGTTTTTAGTTCGGCTACCTTTCTTTTTCCTATGGGCGGCTGCTTAGTCTCTAAGGTCCAGGCTTAGAGATTTTTTTTATTATTGTTAACAAGGTTTGTTTCTTGGGTAGGTTAGTGGGTTCTCACCTGAAACCCTTCCTCCAGCTTGGTTTGGCACGACCATTGACACGGCCGCTTTGGTTTCTCCTGTTTCCAGGTACACGGCAGTGTGACGAGAATGTCGATAGCTATAGTAACAAGATTCCCTCGAGGGTTTTGGAATTTTCCATTCCATCTGGCATAGGGTTTTCTATTCCTGACATCGTGAAATATTGTGTAATGTATTAGGGTTTGATGCAATTGTTAAGTCGTTTCATTGTTAATAGTTGTGGCACTACAGCCATTATGGGATGATTGTATTATTTATTAAGGCCGAGGCCTTGGAAGTATGTTCGACCCTTAAACTTATGGCACCCTGGAACTATGATGCCGTTATGATTCTGTCTATATTTATATTGCTTCTGTAGCGTAGCATTTACTATTTGTCTTGTCTAGTATACAAATTTTTCCACTATTGAAGCCTGTGTTTCATAGTTTATCTGTTCCTTTCGTGATAAAATATACGCTAGTCGCATATCTCATCTTTCCACCAGTGAACAGTCCTGGAAATGGAATAAGAATGAAATATGCTTCGTTTTTACTGTGAAAGATTCTTCTGTGTTTACCTCTGAATAGTTCATGATTTTCGTCCATTACTTACAACAATGTTTTTCCTCTAATTTGTGAAATTTCTCTCTATAATCTAGAGGTCTGTTCTCATGGTGCATGCAACTGTCGAGTTGATTGTCTGGATGAATTGTTAAATTTTCAGATTAATTCTTTTTCTTAGCAATTATATCATAACGTAACACACATTATTTTCTCTTCTGTATGTTCAAAACTTCAACTCAGGCTCCCTTTTTGGTGATCGGTCCACCATTTTAAAGAAGGCCGTGTATAGTTTTCCTGTGTATCAATTCCTAAGGAGCGAGGACTGGGTAGGGTTTCAACCCAACCCTGTACCTCGAACTCTTTCCTTTCTCGTTAATATTTACTTTGGTAAACAAAATACAGAGGTATCAATTCTAATGATTTATTACTACAGAGCACTCTCACTACTTTTTACAGTCGGTGAGTTCCTAATTCTTCTCTATAGAAGCTTAAAGACTTTCAAATTATTACATGTAGTTTTCTTTTTTTTTTATAACTATCAAACACTTGCAGATTCGCAACCAGAATCTGCAGTTCTAGATTAATAAATAAAAAGAAAATATACAGCATAAAATTCCTTCCTCTAAATAACAGTATTAATTCCATTCTCTCCATGGGTGCATTCCAGACCCTTAACAAGATTTCGATGCCATTCACTTCAGAGGAAATATCCATGTTAGCTAGTCCAACAATAAATAGTTAGATACTTAGAACCTATGGTCTTTTTTTCCGAGTAGAGTAAATAAGCAAAAAAAACAAGTTCTGCATACTTATCTGGAAAAGAATTAATTTCTTCAAACTGCGGTCCTCCCAACCATTCAAGTGAGACGATTACATCCTCCACTTGCCCCCTAGCTCCAGAATTCCAAGTCGGTGCCACGGGTTAACAGTGGAATGTATTCTGCCGTGACCTCTAGAAGGCCTATCTAGTCACAAATAGTTATATCGGTCTTTTCAAGGGTTACAGAAAGTTATTTTCAACTGGTGCTCCCAGCTCTAGAAAATACTTTCCCCTCTTACCAAAGTTCACAGAACCCCCTCTCCTCTCCTGGGATCCAACTTTATCCCTGGAGGAGAGGTAATTGTTTTTCCAAGTGTCTCCAACCACCCCCTATTCTGAGAAAATTTTTACCAATAGCTTGGAAGATTTTTCTTTTCATTCATTGGTTCCTTCTATTAATCTAATAATAAAAAATAAAATAGTAATTCTCTTCATAAATCATAACAATAGAGTTTTTCTTGTCAGGGACTAAAGAAAAAATAAACAAATTGTTTTTAACTAGTTAATGCTAGTTAATTCTTAATGAGGCTGTCACACTTTTTTTTCTCATTCTCATTATCAGAATTTGGGAATTCCAAACTTATTAATTTTTAATGTTGTATATTTCAAATTATGGAGAGTTCATAAATCAAATTTGTATTTCTAACAAATTTCTACTTCTAAGCTGATTAGATTTTTAATATGTCTCTTCTCCTTAGGAATAATGCAACAACCTCCATGAAATTTGATCCGAAACACCTTGCTGACTAAACCATAATCAACTAATTGTGTTAATAAAACTGAACAACTTCAAAAATTATTATACAATTAAAAAACACAACACTAATATTTTTTTAACAAACAACAATAATCTTTTTCTACAAACACCTTTCCCATTATTATTTTTCTACCATTTGATGACATTACCAACCAGTTTTGTGAAGTATTCAATTTCAGTGTCATAAATTCTCACTCTTTTATTTACTTGTGGTAGAGACAAATCCACTCCACTCTGGGTTTTGTTTTACTAATCTGATCGCTTATAAGGAATGTGCTCTTTTTAATCATTAATTTGTATTTGTTATTTGTTATTGGGATGATGTGCAACAATGAGTTCAATTTTATTTTAATTATAAACTTTGAAATTTTTTTGGAATTTGATATGCACTAATAATATTTATATATTAAAGTTCTGAAATATTTTTAAAATAAAAAAAAATAATTATATTTAACAAAATATTAAAATGCCTGAAATCCAAGAAGATATTGACATCTGTGAGTGATAGAATTTTAATAAGTTAATAAAGGATAAAAACCGAGGTAAGTGATAAGGAATAACGTAAGGACGATGAAAATCGATGGGTATTGGGCATCAACGAAAGGTTAAGTTGATTTTCTTTTACACAGTTATTTTAAATTCATCTCTGAATTTATTCTTTTATTAGCGTCTAGATTGTTGTTTATTAAGTTTCACCTTATTTTCCTTTCCAGTTATTTCAATTCTGACTTATTTTATAGTTAGCGTCTAGATTGTTGCTAAGTAAGATACAAATGTGATGTACAGAATCAGGAAAAGCCTCAGCATCTGGACGCACAGGGTTTTCCACACAAAGAACAATTAAGCTTCCACACTCACAGCACGCGGATAAAAGGTTATTTTGATGGTACTGCACCAGTGTTTAACGTGGATAGTTATGGAGCCAATGAAAGCGGCCCCTGCGGCGACCGTCAGGTAAAACACGAATATTTACTCACAAGTAGTTTGTTTATTTCAAATTTATGAGTGTACTCTTTATGTTAGATTGTTGTGGTAAATGTTTCGAGATGTTAAGTAAATATGTTGCGAGATATCATATTGAACGATCGCGTCGAGAGTGAAGCGAGAGAGTTGTTATAGTGAAACAAATCATGAAGAAAATATATACAACAAAAACTGTACATACTGAAATAAATCATATGAAAATATATACCACAAAAACAATTCAGATTCAATTTAACTTTCAACAATTCATTTCCAACACAAATTCAATTTATTTACTTGTTTTTAAATTTGAACAATACTCTATTTTATATATAATATTGAAATAATAAAGAATCAAGAATTTGTGAATTGCTAAAGGATTCAAAGGTTTTGCCCCCAAAAAAGGAAGAGAAGGTTTCCTTTTCATCTATATGAATAGTTTCTAACCATTTATTTACAAAGGTCTCCTTATAGATTTATACTAATATGAAATTAATATAAATTTATGGTAATTTAAATTTTATTAAGCAATTCTATATAATAATAAAATCTTGAAATAAAAATATATATCAGAATTTTATTGCACAAAGAATATATAATTTTGAAATAAAAAATATATATCAGAATTTTATTGCACAAAGAATAAATTACATTTTGTAGATGTTTAAAATATTTATAAAAAGCAAGTTCATTGTTTTGTAAGAAAAATAAACTACCTTTCTGTCTAACAAATAAAATATAACAACTAAAAAATTAAGTGTGATAAAAATTTTCTAACTTTTTCTTCTTTCCCTTTCTATGAAACCTATGATCATGTCTCTATAGGCATTATTGTCAAGTCTATCACATTCACCACAGTGGGATATTCTTTTTGAGAATCAAAACTTTTGGACAATGTGGTCTTTGTTCCTGCTATCCCATTATCTTTATGCATGGATCATGATTTGTCTCTATATCTTGCAATTTATGCATACGTTGTGAATTTGAAATTGGATTCCGGGGTTTATACAATCTTTAAAGAGGTGGTTTTCCTTGTTCTCCTCTTTCTCATCCTCAGAGAAAATGGGTTAATATGGCTGCCAACTTTTGGATCTACCAAGCTGCTATTTTTTCTTTTTTGGAACATTTTTAACTAATGTGAAAAATCCTACATATGCCTTGTTTGAAAGCATGCATGACATAAGAAGATTTTGTTTTCATAAACTAAAGTCTAAATCCATTACCAATATTTAAGATTTAACAAAATACAATTTGGTAGACCTTTACTGAAATCAACTTCCACACATAGGTTAACAAGGGTAAATAATCCTTTCTAAAATTGCCCACTATCCATGTTTATGGAATTTCCTAAAGTATTCCCAATATCTTCAATGAAATTTTGATGCCCAAAAGGAAGAAGGAGATATGGCAATCTAACCAAAACTAACATTTTTTTGACAACCATGTTAAAGAGATCAAATTGCAGAAACCATGGAGTAAGGAAGAGCCCCTATCTTCCCCAGAACTAGGGCCTATATGGCATACATTTGTCATAATCTTCTTGAGAATCAAGCTGCAAATGAAAAATACATTGTAACATGAATACATATCACAATTTTTTGCCCATGTTGAAAAGTTCCACTAATGCAATGCTTTTGAATTTGGCCAGGATCCATTGCATCTGGCAGATGATATCTCTAGCTTGTATGAATGTGAAGATATTCTTCACCTCTCCATTGTTTATTTCCAAAGTAGGAATTTCTTTCATCTTCTCCACAACGTACGGTCTTGGAAGTGTTTGGGGTTGGATCGTTGAGGTCAGATCTTTACCATGCACAATGTCCTTGTATGAGGCTGAAGTAGTAGGCCTTCTTGAAAGCACTTCTCCTCCACAAAGTATCACGACTAAAAATAGAAATGAATTCTTGGATATTTTGTATGCACTCAAATAGAAAGAGTCTGAAAATTATTTTCGCTCATAAATAAGATGCTAGAAGATTTAGGAACTCAAAGACATTGTTCCAATATATTTTTTAAATTCTTCACCTTGTCTCTTGCTTGAAACTAGAGTGGTATAGATTTTCCACTTACAGTGTTAACAAAAATTTGAAACCCTTCCATGAATTTCAGGCTTTCAATATTGTCCCTTTCCCCATGGAAGGGGGATTTAGAGGGATATTATATAGATCTACATATACTAATGACACATGAATCTTTAAGAAAAAGAAAAACTTTTAGAACAATGCATATGAGCCTAAAAATACAAAAAGAGGGAGCTTTTCTCTCAAAAACTCAACCAAAGGATCAAAACATAAAAGGGAAGGCATTCCAGTTCACAAAAACCTCAAAAATCACTTATATCTAACTACATCTTGTAATAGTCCTCCTACAAAGAAAGTATTAGTCATTGCCCTCACCTTCAGTAGGAATCAAAATAAGAGAAATTAAGAGAATGATGCTTGGTAGAGGCAGATACCGTAATCATGTAAAAATGAAACTAGCCTAACAAAGTCGTTGAAAAAGTAAGATTTTTTTTTTTGCACAATTAAAAATTGATGAAAAAGATATGAAGGGGCTCACACCTGAGACCCATATCACTCTAATCAAACCTTGAATCAATGGCCAAATCTTTGCAGAGATAGCATAACTCCATGTTAATGAGGTAAAAAATTACACATTTCCTTTATTTCAAGACACATATATTAGGTATGATAAAGATTCAAATATTTTACTTAAGGCTTAGTACTAAAATATTTTTAAAAAGTGAAGAAACTGCACATCTCTCTCAAAGTGAAAATTATATATATATATATATATATATATATATATATATATATATATATATATATATATATATATATATATATATATATATATATATATATATCTGTGTGTGTGTGTGTGTGTCAACTTTATGTTGATTAGTAAAGGAATGACACAAATCCTTCATATGAGATTATGATATCAAGTAGCATATATTTGTGTTAAATCGAGATCATAGTGCAAAAATTGGGGAAATATATGCACCTACATAAATTTGATTCCTTTAAGTGCCTGGTAAATATAGAGTTACAATGGATCTATGTTGGTTTTAATAATATTATTTATCTTTATATAAATTTTCACATCTCTATATGTAAAAAAAATGTTAGTTTTTATTTTTGTTCTTAAAAATAACTTTCACACACACACACACAACTTTATTATAATATATATGTAGTTTGCAAATATATTTATTGCATGTTTTATATGCTTATTGATTAAATTTTGAAATATAATGATTATGTCGTTATTTTAATTGTGTTCACTCTTGAGCCCTACCTAGTATGGAAGAGATGTTATAATGTCACTTTTTTTGTCTTATCCCATAATAAATTAAATTAAAATAATAAAATAAAACTATAAAATAAAGATAATAAATTGACCCATGGTATTAAAAAATGGTGAACATGGTCTATTCAAAAG
The DNA here is from genome assembly GCA_034641835.2 of Pinus albicaulis. Taxonomy (NCBI): domain Eukaryota; kingdom Viridiplantae; phylum Streptophyta; class Pinopsida; order Pinales; family Pinaceae; genus Pinus; species Pinus albicaulis. The sequence goes on from CM076576.1 coordinate 895,569,875, forward strand.
GAAAAAGGCTCCTTAAAAGGGGCAAAGGCCAACCTAGACCCATCTTAGGATCTAAAAAACAACGTCTAGAGTTAAGGTGGATCTAGGATGGTTTATATAGTAAAATAGATTTTAATTGGGTCAACACCCCAATATTGAAGAGATGTTCTACTGTCTTGTCCTATCTTGTTATGTAAAAAAATAAATAAAAAAAAATAAATAAATAATTAAAATGTAATTGAGGTAAAATAGTCGATCTACCCATGGTTTTTCCAATTGTATTCTTATATAAATAGAAATAGATACATACGCACACTACTAGCCTAGATCTAGAGGGATCAAATCTCTTTTTACTTTAAAAGTGGTTTCCATCTCAAGATATTTGATCCTTTTGGACACTTGGGAGATCCAAAATTAAGATGGATCTAGGTTGGATTGTAACTATTATTTATATTTTATGTATAGTTCACATCTCTCTGTATAAAAATATTCTTATATCTAACGATTATTTATTAGATTTATTATTTTTTGAATATATTTAGGTTTTATTATTATTATTATTTTGATACAATATTTCAGGTTACATACCACTTCTCCACACCATAACAACAACAACAATAAAACTAGTCAAACAGATATATTTATTTTTTTATTTTTATTATAGTAGATATTGTCCTTCTCATCTATTAAATACTTTATTTTTATTTAAAAATCAACTCCAAACCCAACAAAAAAAATTACATTTTTGAAAATGCCTCTCCCAAACTTATATATATATATATATATATATATATATATATATATATATATATATAAGATCTATTGATTAGTAAGACAAACCATACATTTCTTTCCTTGCACTTGCATGGTCTTCCATTGAGGAAACTAGACTAGTGATGGAAATATACATCCTTGGTCCAAAATTTTACATGAACAACATACAAACTTTGACGAAGCCATGGAGCTAAAAAAGAGACTATAGACATATGTAATCTAAAAAAACTAGCAAATGCAAAATCATAGGCTCCCTTCCTATACTACATGCTAATATAAATGACTATTAGATAACAAGGAGTAGGTATATAGATATATTGGCACCATGGGGGTACATGGAGATGATCAAACATTTTATTTGGATAGTATAACCTTAATTCCAGTGAGCTGCATGTCCATGTCATATTTCTATAAGGAAAACCTCATGTTTTTTGATTGAATGATGCTTAATTTCAGTGAAATATTGCTTTTATTATCTTCCTTATCCTCCAAATCCTTTCCCAAGAGTGTCTTCATGTGATAGTATTGTTCTACACTACCCATATACTAATTTTGTTTCCCGTGGGTGCACCTAGGGTTTTCAATTCAATCAAAATTGTGACTAAGAATATCATAATTTGTGTAGGCCTGCATTTCTGTTATGAATATAATTCATAACGAATATAACAAATATAATTATTAAATAGTCGATTAAGGATTATGTAAGTAGTCATTAAGTTAGTGAAATGACATGTCTAAGAGACATTCCCAGTCATGAAAGGTCACCTGCGTAGGTATATAAGCAGGGCCTCATTGTAACATTTTATCATATATCTATCTCATATCTTATCTAATATCTTTTATAATATAATATTTGTATCCTCGTGGATATCTTTGTATTCCAAGTGTTCTGGAGTATTTAAACTTGAGAAGGAAATTTGTTCGTTTCATTTAGTATCAAAGCAGTCGATCTTCTGGCTGCTCATGTTGCACAGAGCTATGCTCCTTGATCTAGGTCTTTGACCGTAAAAATCATCAACCTTCTTAACATCGTGACTGAAGCATTCGCTACAAATTTTGGAGTTTCTCCATTTCTGAGTTTGTTAGAGGCCTTTGGCCATAATAAAAAATTGAAAAAAAATAAGAAGAAATATATATATATATATATATATATATATATATATATATATATATATAATAAAAGAGGGAAGGAAAGTTAACATAAAGGGGGAAATAAATTAAAAGGAAAAAAAACAAATTTAAAAGAAAATAGTTCCAAAAGATAAAAAAAGAGAAGAAAAAAAGAGATAGATATAAAGAAGTACATATACAGACATACCAAGAAAAGTTAAAATTTTAAAAGGAAAAAGAAATAAGGAAGAGTAGGTAAGGTTATTTTGATTATTCTTTCAGTGGTTTACAAGCTCGTGGTTTTGGAAGCCCATGGTAATTTTCCATGGTATTTTCAAGGTAAAATAAGAAGTAAAGGAATAAAAAATCTCTTGTGAATGGTAAGTTTACTTTTACGTGGATAAATACACATAACTGGACATATATTTTATAGATTGAATATATGTGAATAGCCACGTTTCAGGGTTGCAACCTTTCAAAAAAAACGAGTTAAAAAAAAATCAATTGATAAAAGAATACACACACACACACATATATATTAATTAATTTAATTAATTAAATTATTAAAAAAAAAAAATTGAAGGAATAATAACTTAATTAAAAAGAAGAAGAGAAAGTTAGGAAGGGTTATCTTAAAAACACTAAAACTCAATTCAATGGACAAAATGGAATCAATCATTGATGAAAAGAAAATTGAATCTAATTCAGAAAGGAAATAAGGAAGATTTCCTAAAAATTATACTACGTTTGTTTGTGCGCTAATTAGAATCAAAGGGCAACTTACGGGAAAGAAAGTTCTTATATCTATCTATCTATCTATCTCATCTCATATCTTTTATAATATAATATTTGTATCCTCATCGATACCTTTGTATTCCAAGTGTTCTGGAGTATTTAAGCTTGAGAAGGAACTTTGTTCACTTCATTTGGTATAGTATTTTGACAAATACAAGATGAAGAAATTATTATCCAAAAAACTTTGAGGACAAAGTTCTGAAGGAAGGGCCAATTCATAACAAATAAATAAATAAAAGTTGATATATTAAATTGTGATGAAAGCAAATGAAGAAAACGGTGCGTGATTGAACTGAAGAAAAGTGTCAACTATAAGCTTTGAGGACAAAGATTTTGAAAGAAGGGGCAATGTTATGAATATAATTCATAACAAATATAACAAATATAATTATTAAATAGTCAATTAAGGATTATGTAAGTATTCATTAAGTTAGTGAAAGGACATGTCTAAGAGACATGCCCAGTCATGAAAGGTCACCTGCATAGGTATATAAGCAGGGCCTCATTGTAACATTTTATCATCTATCTATCTCATATCTTATCTCATATATTTTATAATATAATATTTGTATCCTCATGGATATATTTGTATTCCAAGTGTTCTGGAGTATTTAAACTTGAGAAGGAACTTTGTTCGCTTCAATTTCATGCATAGCTTGATTAGTAGCTTGGTTGACTAAATGTTGAATGTTTTTAGGATTAATTGTCCGAGTATCTATGCAAAAAATATTGGGCTCTTCAATGATATTGGGAGCTTCCTTTTGCTTTCATGAAGAGCCTTTTCTGTAGTGCATGTGCTATTGAGTCATGGTGTTAAGACATAGCTACTAAGGGACCACTCTAGGAATAGAATGTTGAATAGATGGGAATGCTACAAGAGAGGAGACAAGGTGGTGCTATAGGATGTAGGACCTCCAAATATTTATTTTATTATCTTCCATGTCCTCAAAATAATTTCCCAAGAGTGTCTTAATATGGTAGCAGTGTTGAAATTTTAGTAAGTGAGAATTCTATATGGTGTTTGAAGTTTGGATTTTGGTGGGATGAGTGAGCGCATGTGATTGTCCATGGAAACCTAGGGTTTCCCTCCTCCTAGTGATATGATACAACCAAGGCTTCTCCCCCTCTCTCCTGCAGCATCGTCCACGCACTGGAAGCAGAGCTTACGCTATCATTCATGGAGGATCATGATGGGGGGGTAGACACAACCCCCCCCCCCCGATGGTGGCTCACCTGCTAGAAAAGAACTTGTAGGTCCTAATTCCACCCCTCAAAATGACAAGGAAAAGTGTTATGACCATAAAAGAACTCTAGAAATTCTGACAGAAGAGAAAAAAGATTAAAATGGGCAGAGGAAAACATCAACCTCCACATGCATTCCTATCGCAATCGAGAGGCCCAAGATTTATCTCCCTGATCAATGCATCAATAGCATAATACAATACATGAAGGAACATGCACTCATTGGAAAATTGGTTGGCTTCTGGCCCACAGAGAAAGCCCTCCTGGGCTGTATCACCTTAAAATGGAAGCCGAAAGGGAAAATATCTCTCCAACTATGCCTAAAAGGATTCTTCAATATCATCTTTACATGCGTAGAGGAAAAAAACCGAATCATGGATGGAGGACCATACTTCTTCAACTCTGCAGGCCTCTTCCTAAGGAACTGGTGGAAAGATTCAACCTAGACAAGGAGGAATTTAACTAGGCTCTAGTCTGGATCATATTGTATTCACTCCCTGAGGATTATTGGGATGAACTATCCTTCAAAGACATAAGAAATCACCTAGGAGAATTCACCAAAATTGTAGAAGAAACCAAGCTCAATCAATACAGAGCTTATGCTAAGATCTGCATCTACATGCACTTAGCCAAAGCCCTCCCATATTCGGTAAGTCTATTCCATGACGATTATGAATGGGTACAAACTATTAATTATGAAGATGTGCCTTTTCATTGTCGTAAATGTCATGAGCATGGGCACCTCTTCAGAGACTTCCTTCTCAACTGGCCTCCGAAACCGTGCCCAGCTTCGGTCACTACATATCCTGATAGTTTCACCTAGATCACAAATCATAAGTGACACGCAAGGAAATCCACCTTCCCTCCCAAGGCATCATACCCTACCACTAGTAATAGTTTTGAAGTTCTAGCCAACCAGACCTCCAAGGAAAGCCCCTCCTCAGATCCCCCTGATCAGACCTTAAAGCCCATCAATACCTCTCTCGATTCAAATCAAACCCAATCTACACCCCTTCATCCATCTACCTCCCCTCCCCCTAACAATAATCTAACCCAGGACCTGCATGGAAATAAATCCAACAAATGGAAGAAGGTTGAAGAGGAGTAATCATCCGCCATGGAGTAAGAACCAGAAAGCATTGAATTCGGCGATATCTTAGGCTTGGAGGAAGCATGTAAAGGCTCAGAATATCACATGATCCCCTCTTATTAGATCCAATGCCTTGAGGAAGTTCTCACCAGAGCCCAAAAAATTCCAACCCTTGGCAGCCAAGGGGGCACCATGCTAGACATAAAAAATATCATGAAGGGGTCCAAGAAAGGAGGGCGACACACGAATCTGCAATGCCTTATCATACTGGTAGGGCAACTCGTTGAATCGGGACGATATGCCAAGCTAACCCGGTTCTATACTCTCGTTCCACATTATTCTCAATGAAGCTCATATGATGGAAAATTAGAGGGCTCAATAGCCCATCAAAGCACTGACTGATGAAGAATAGAATCACGTAAGAAAAACACACTATTTTCTTTATGCAAGAAACCAAATGCTCCAGTAGTACACTTAACTCTGTCATATCTCAATTATGGAATGGTTGCAGAACCACTGTTGTTGATGCTATTGGGGCCTTAGGAGGTCTAGAAATTGCATGAAACCCCCTCCTTATTACCCTGACCAATATCCATTCCTCTCACAACTTAATTTGAGCTTCTTTCCATCTCATTGGAACCAAAATTCACTGCCATCTCACCAATGTATGCTTCCCCCAACCTATAGCCCAAAAAATTGAAATTCTGAACTCCATAGAGCATCTTAACTCTCATCGTACCCAACCTCTCTGGGTACTAGGAGGCGATTTCAATATGATCACCAATCTAGAGGAGAAAAGAGGAGGGCACATCAAGCTCAAGGTAGACAACCAAAGCTTCAAATAATTCATATAGAAAAACCAACTGATTGATCTCCAGACTTCCAATGGAATCGATACCTAGAACAATCATAAAGGAGAAATCCATCAAATTTCTTTACAACCTGATAGATTCCTCATCTCGGACAACTGCATCCATCTCGGAGGTGATATTAACTCGACCACCCTTCCAGCCTCAGGCTCTGATCACTGGCCCATTCAGTTAGAATGGTCACACCCCGATGTAGCAAGAAACAAACCTTTTCGATTTGAGCAGTTCTAGCTCACTCATCCTGGCTTCAAGGAAATTTTAATAGCTTGGTGGAGCAGTATGATCCCGCCAGAGGGATACAATATGGTCCAATTCCAGTTGAAACTAAAGACTGTTAAAAAAAATCTCAAGCGATGGAATCACTCATCCTTTGGAAATATCTTCAAAAATCAGAAGGAACTAGAAAGCCATATGACCAATCTTCAGCAACACATCATCCAAGATGGGTGCACCGCTGATCAAGTGCTCTAGGAACAAGAACTATTGGATCGCTTGGAAGATCGAAGGTTACAGGAAGAAATTTTTTGGAAACATAAATCTAGAATTCGATCGCTCAAAGAAGGGGAAAAAATACCAAATCCTTCCACCGCTCCACCACCCAACGCCGAATTCTCAACCACATCACAGTCCTAAAAAATGAAGAGGGAAACAAGCTTGAGGCACACGCTGACATTGAACAAGAATTATTAAACTACTTCGAGGACACTCTCAGAGAGCCCAATACAGAGCGCCAAACAACCATCAACAAATTTACTGAGCATATCCTTATAAACATCAGGAAGGATCATAATCAAATGTTTTTGCAATCGATCACGTTGCAAGAGGTGGATGAGGTGATGTCACAGCTCAAAGACGGGAAGGCCCCTGGGCTGGATGGATTCACATGCAAATTTTTTCACTTATTTTGGGAGGACATCAAGCAAGAAGTCTGGGATCTGGTTGAGGAATCTAGAAGTATGCACTAGATCCTTCCAACCCTAAATGCAACCTTCCTTACTATAATTCCAAAAGAGGATCATGCATCTACACCTAGCAAGTATAGAACTATTTCACTCTGCAATGTTATCTACAAAATTATCTCCAAAGTGATCAAAAACAGGCTCAAACCACTTCTCCTGCTTCTCATATATCCAGAAAAAATGGGATATGTGGAAGGATGTCAAATATTGGATGGCATAATCCTAATCCATGAAGTCTTTCACTCGCTAAAATCTGGAAAAAATCCAGTTATGCTCCTCAAAATCGATCTTTCCAAATCATTTGATAAGCTCAATTGGGCCTATATCATACACATGCTCTAGGTGTTTGGATTTAGTCCTACTTGGATTAGATGGATCATGAACTTGATCACCTCCCCCTTCTTCTCCATTCTTGTCAATGGCTCACCTTCGTCCCCCTTAGTTCCCTCAAGAGGCATCCGTCAAGGTGACTCTCTCTCTCTTTTCCTGTTTTTCCTCATGGTGGAAGGCTTGGGGTGTCTTATCCACCATGACATAACCTCTCAATCCATCAAATTCATATCCATTAACAAAAATCCCCCCCTTTCCCATTAGCAATTCGTGGACGAAAACATGTTGATCAGCCATCCTTTAGTCCAAGAAGCCCAATCTTTCAAATCTCTACTAGATTTCTTCTCTAAAGCATCAGGAACCTCATCAACGCTGAAAAATCACAGCTCTTCTTATTTAACACCCTGGCTATCACTCTGTGAAACATCACTAGGATCCTTGGCTTCTCCATCACCTCTCTTCCATCCAAATAACTTGGCACTTTGCTCATAGACTCTGCCATCAAGAACTCCTCTTAGAAGGAAATTATGGACAAGCTAGAAGCTAGAATCTCTTCCTGGACCCACAGAGCTCTTAATATTGTTGGTTGTCTTGTATTGATCAAATTCATACTTAAATCTATGCCTCTATATCTCTTCTCAGTGTTAGCCATCCCTATATGGGTTCTCAAATCTATTTGAAACCTGCAATGTACTTTCCTATGGGGAAACAAAAAAGACATCAAGAAACGGGACCTATTCAAGTGGTTCGAGGTTTTCTCACCCAAGCACTCAGGAGGCTTGGGGCTAAGAGATCGTGTCCAAAGTAATGCCATCATGGGAGCATGTATCTGGTGGAAATGAGTTTCCAAACCTAGCTTTTCGTGGGCTCAGCTTTGGGCATCCAAATACATTGGAAACCAGCCTCAGGAAGAACTCATTAGATACAATTTAGAAAACGTGGGATCCCAAAACTAGAAGGAAGCTAAGAAGCATAAATCTCTCATCCAATCCCATAGTTTCTGAGAAATTCACTCAGGTTCTCAAGTTCATCTCTGTGAAGAGTCTTGGAAAAAAAAAACCTAAGTTGACTACTCCGTTTCGAAAACCCAGATGGCAATCAATTCTCCAGAGTAGGGAGAAAAATCAACTTAAACATTTCCGGGCTTTACCAAACATCATTGGTTTCTGAAAATCACTTCATACAACACAGTGGTAGGAAATTTTGAACGGGGAATCCCATGATGACATTGATCGAGAACTAAGTAAAAGGAAAATCAGATGTACATAAGGAACAAACATCCTTAGATAGGGTTACACCACCCAAGGTACTTTCACCACCAAGGAGGCCTATCACTTGCTTCACCCAAGCGATCCTAATCAATCTCACACAATTTGGACACAGATATGGAACCCCAACAAATGGCCAAAAGTCTCCACCTTTATATGGCTACTCAGAAAATGATTCATCCTAACCCAGGATAATCTTATGAAAAAGGATTCATAGGCCCCTCACGTTGCCCAAATTGTCAAATACAGGAGGAAACCATAAATCATCTATTGGATACTTGCTCCTTTGCAAGCTCTCTTTGGGACAAAGTATCCATTCTTTGTCGTAGAACATATATAAAATGATGGGATGTCATCAACTCTATCCGCCTTTAGCATAGGACTTCCTTTAGTAGAAATATCCTCAATTCTCTATAGATTCTCATCCCAGGGATCCTCCTATGGACTATTTGGAAGGAGAGAAATAACTGCATCTTCAAAGATCAAGAAACTCTACAAAAGATACTATGGACCAATCTATGCAATAATATATAAGAGACTCTTGCCTTGCAACAATGGAAGGATATGGATCTCCCATCTCAACCCTTAGAGTGAATAATATGTGCCAACTATAATCTCTCAATCCCTTGCCACTTTGCAGGATCTCCCTCATCCAACCATCCGCCAGAATCTCTTCACTCTTGGATCCCTCCCCCTCCAAATATCTACAAAATTAACTTTGATGGAGCCTCCAAAGGCAATCCAGGTGAAGTAGGCTTTGGAGGAATTTTAATAAACATAGAAGGGGATCCCTTTCTCATATACTTTGGGTCCATTGGATGGGACACCAACAACTCAATGGAACTGAAAGGTCTTCTACAAGGCCTACACTTTTCTCATGGGAACAACTTCTTCCCTATAGAAGTAGAAGGGGACTCCCAAATCATCATAAACATTGCTCATCAACATCTTCATGGCTCCTCTACCTCTAGACTCTCAAAGAGCTGGAGATTAGCTTCTCGGATGGAGCACCTTGAGCAATAGTTGAATTCCCATAAAGCCATCTCATTGAGGCATGTTCACAGATCATCCAATGTTTTTACAGACCCACTAGCCAACAAAGGGGTGGACCATGATTTTTCCCTTCTCTGTTGCATACTTTAAAATGTTGATCATGAATCTCTTCGGACAGCATGCACTCAAATTGTGCTCAAATATATCCAGTCCCTAGATGTGGGTGATTAGTAATGCTCTTTTGGCAAGACACATGGCTTCACTACCGCCAAGCAACTGTCCTCTCCATGAGCTAGCACCTGCCCTAGGCATGAGAGCCTTAAATTTTCCTTGCTGGTCCTTGGCATTCAATTCCGCTTGATGCACATTCATTGTAGCTCATTCGAATTGTAGAGTGCTATGGCCTTTTATGGGAAATGGTGTCGACTCCCACCCACAATTATCTTGTGCCTCCCTCCGTCTTTCCCTCAGGCTTGCTCTACAAGGTCCTGTTATCTGCTCTGCTAGTCCTCATTGCGCTTTCCCCCCTCACATCGCTGATCAGTCACCCTCTTCTCATTCATTTCACAGTATTGCACATCACTCCACTGCTTTTCCATCTCCCTCTGCTCATCTGCCTCCTCTACATCCCTAGAATTCTTCGTATACCATGCCTCGCTGCCACCGAATGCACTGTTGTAGGGGAGGAGGCAGAGGTTCATCCTCTCACCGTCCAATTCTAGCCATGGCAGAGTACATTGTGGCTTTCTCGGTGACCATGGATGAGCCGGAGGTCTATGACGCTCAACTCCTCTCATCCCATTTCTCAATTTGAATTCCGGAAGCTATGCCAAGAAATTTTGGCTTTGTGTCTAGGAAAAGTCCGCGTAAATCCACTCTCTCTCGTTATTCCTCCCTGCTTCCTAGAAAAATGATGGCTTTGCCTGTCAAATGCATGGAGGAAACATCTGATAGTGGGGGAAATAGCTCTTTCGAAGGTGCCAGGAATTCAGACAAGGAAGAAGACACAGGCACTCACTCCACCTCCATGCTAGAGCTGGACCCTCAGCTCTCCAAGAAGGAGGATGACCTGTCTAAATACTGGTGCTACATAGTGGAATAACCTCTACGTCTGCAGCTCCAGGATGCAAAGGACCAAAACTTGTAGCGCCATGGCTCCTCTTTCTCTATTTTTTTCTTTCTTTACTTTAGTCTTTATGTTTACTTTCATTCTGCACAGCAAACATATCATCTTAGTTCTTCTGTTAAAGGTTGGTTTACCCATTAGGGGTAGCTCTCTCTATGTTATGTGGAATGCTTTATGGGCTGGTTTCCCCCCAAGGGGCAGCCCAATTTTTGAATTTTTGAATTATATCTTTCCAAACGGGGTTGGCTAGCTTAGCAATCCTAGTCTGGAAGCTAGAATGTACTATTTTTGAATTATATAATAGAAATTAGTCTTATGCAGAAAATAAAAAATATGCTAGCAATGTTCTACTATGCACATATACTATTTTTTTCCCCACAAGTAGGCCTAGGGTTTTCAATCCAATTAACATGTTGAGCAATAATATCATCATTTTTGTGGGAATGTCTTTCATGCATAGCTTCAACAGTAGATCGGTTGAATAAATGTAGATGTTTTCAGGGAAATTTTCCTAGTATCTATGCAGAACATATTGAGCCCTTAAGTTCTCTTCGGTGATTCCATTTCCTTGTTTGCATATCCTTGTCTGTAGTGCATGTGCTATTGAGGCATGTTGTTAAGAGATAACTTTCAAGGGGAAAATCTAGGAATAAGATGTTGAAGAGATTGGAATGCTACAATAAGAGGAGACAAGGTGATGCAATAGGAGGTAAGTGATTGAAAATTAGGAGGAGTGCAGAAAGGTTCAAGAGGCAACCAAAAAATTGAGGATGTCATGAGATGGTGACATGGTTGAGCAACTAGAGTCCAAAAATGAACAAAATACTCAATAAAGGAAATCACATATGGAAAGAGACTAAGATGAAATCGAGAGTGGAAATAAAAATAATTGTACATATAAATGAGCTTATATAATAGATCAATTATCAAAGCATCCATGGATGGACATAAATATATACGGGTAGTAATTATAGACACATGTGTTGATGCAACAACGTTTGAGTTGTTGTAACCTAGTTTTTGAATTCCCTTCACTGCAACTGCACTTGGGGTCCCCTCCCTTCACCAATCATGGAGCCACAACACCATGTAAGGGATGAGAGCCTTCAGACCAAAAAATTGGTTTGAATTTTGAAATCGGGGAGGGCAGACCTTGTCCTGCCCCATTGTGAGTGAGGAAATCCACACCAATGTGTCGAAGTCTATGCTGATAAAAACATTTATAATTATTAATAATCTATAATTAACAATTTACTAGAGGTGTGGTATGGTCTAACATGTCTATGTGACCGGGTTTCATTTGTGAAACGAATTAGCACACCAAAACTTATGTTACAATAGAATAATTACACAATAAATACATCAATCACTAGTTTAAGATAATAATTTTATCTCAACCACACAATCAATGAGTTGAGAAATTATCTCAACCAAACACCAAAGTAGGAGGTACATTAGCTAGACCAAATCTCTCAAATCCCATTAATTAACAATTATACAACTCACACAAAAATAACATTTATAATGATAAGAAATATCACCCAAGATACACAAGACAAACAAGAGTTAATTTCCAAGTGTTTCAAGGTGATTGACTCCTTATTCCACATTCTTCATTCTTTTATTTGATATTTTCTTCTTTATTTAATTATTCTATTACATATAGCTTTATTTTAATAATATTGTAACATTTTTACCATTTTTTTTTTTACATAACACATATACTAACAAACTCACTATCAAATTCATAATATTCATGAAGATAGCTAATTTGGCCAAATATTTCTAAAACTACTATAATTTATACTATTTAGACATTATAATTAATCATAAGAATAAAAATAATGATTGAAATTCATTTATTATATATATATATATATATATATGGATATATAATTATTTTTAAATTTTAAATTAAAATTAGAAAATAAGTAAATATTAGAAATTTGGTTTCTGTGATCCATAGATTATATGTAATATCTTTCCGTGAAAAACGTGAAAATCACATTAAAGTGAATATTATTATTTTTTAAATAAAAAATTCAATTGTACTCGTCCTCGTGGCCTTTTAAATTCCCTTCATTATTATCCCAATGTTGCTCATATACTCTAAACCCATCTTGCAAAAGTACATGCTAGGGAATCAAAGTTTATTTTTTTCGCAAAATTGTCCCGAGATAGTGAGAAGTCAGAAATAATAGAAGAGATGTGGAATATAAAACGGCATGCAAAATAAACATGTTGAAGTGTAAAAAGGAAGGGTTAACAAAGTTGTGAAACCTTGATGGTTATCCTTATGCATCGTTGGAGAATGGTATATTAGTAGTAGAAAAAGAATCGAAAACATTCAAAAAGGTGTTAGGGGGTAGTTAATTAGCTTTAATCCTTCAAAAAAAATTGTTAATATATCTTGGAAAATAAGATTCCTTCCATCATGATAAATGTTAATATAATCTATCAAATCCCATGATAAAATAATTTGGTTTTTTCTAAATCACATTTCAATCCATATAAGTTTTTCATTCTTTTCAATTAGGCTTCACCTCAAGTGCATTGATAAATGGATCAATATAATTTTTTGAAATGAACGACAGGACCGAGGAAAGGATGTTTATGACCTCTTATTTTTTCGTTGGTTGTTAAAAGATTCAGTAAAATTATTCATAATTAAAAATGAATGGGTCGACTAAAAAGGTGTAAATTTTTTCATCAGGTTAATCTATATCTTATCCTTTACTTGTTTATGATGTTACCCTTCAAAGCACTAAAATTCAATGAGGCCCGATTAAAGTGTTGGAGTTTTATTTTCAATTAAAAATATTATAGTTATAGACATTGGCTACGGTAGTGTGAAAAAGTGGAGCACAAGAAAATGAAGGAAATAAACATTAATTAAATATATGGAAGAAACACTTGTTTATTATTTAGATTTATCTATTTAATTTAATATAAATGTTTTGGAAAAAAATTAAAAATGTGGCTACATTTTTTTTGGAAGAGCATAAAGGACACATATTTTATTAGGAAAATTTAGGTATTATGAAGGATAAGGGTTATAGAATATTCAATCTTTTGATAAAGTTTAAGTTGGGATTATTATATGGAGGTTAATTGAAGTGGCAAGAGTATAGAAATAATATTAAAATAAATTGTGTTATTTTAATAATAATATTAAAATAAATTGTTCTATTTCAATATCTTTTATGTAGAATTTTAAATCATATTAAAAAAATTTCACCACGTGAAAAGAATTAAAATTAGCATTTCTTTATGGAAATTTAGTTGGCACGCAAAACATCAAATCGAAATTGAACTATGTTGTGGGCACTACACTCATAGGTTGGAGAAGATGTTAATGATAGATTAAAATGATAAGATAATTAAAAGTCTTAGAGAAAAATATATTACTTAATTGGAACTTATGATCAAAAAAATTAGACATAATATGTGGAAAAATAGAAGAAAATGTGTTGAGGATTTGGGTTAGAAGAAAAAAATGTAGAGAAATAGAGATTTCACAATAACAAGTTAGATATCAACTATATACATGAGTTTTTTTATGGATTAAATGGTTAAAAAATGGATATGGGTTGTGAAGGAATGTGCGCATGTAATAACATGTGCAAATTCTTAGAAATGTACGCACATTCCTAATGTTGGGCCTTGGGTGCTCATTCAACCACCACACACACATGCAAAATTGAAGTTTTTTTGAAATGTGCACATGTTCTTGAGTTGAGTGAGCATGTGTTTAGGAATATGCACATGTTCTTGAGTAGAAGCATGCACATGCTTAGGAATGTGCACACACTAAAACTTATGAAATCATGCACATTCATTCTTTTATCCTTCTATGCATCCTAAAATTTTTGAAGGGATATCCAAAAAAAAAATTTCAGAGGTTCCCACCTTATAACACTAGAGAGGGGGGGCCTTGCCACCCCAATGTCCTCATGCCTAATAGCAGTAAATTTTTTAATAAAGAAACCATTTGTTACTGAGGTAATATTCAAATTAATACTAGAATATCGATGTAAATGACGAGAAGAGGAAGAGATCCCAAAACAATCTAGCCAATTAGAATCCATTTAAACCAAATAAAAATAAGGTAAAAGTAATCTAGTGAGGTAGAAGGAGGAATAAGTTCTGACTTTTTCTCCACGTGATGAATTCAAGATACGACCAAAGTGAACTAATGATCCAGATTAATAAAAGAATGAAACGAAATACAAATTTAAAATATAACCATAAATATGTAGTGAAATTATAATTCAATTAATAAATTTAAAATTTTGAAACTATTTACATGAAAAATGGAAGAAAAATGGCTCGAGCACTAAAGGTTTATGGGCCCCAATGGGGTAAGTTGGAATGCCAACTTCCTAGGGTTGTAACTTTGACATACGATATTTGTTTAGCATGCATGGTATCCCATTAGAAAGGTCTATTAAAAGATACCACATTTTGACTGCAAATGTTAGTTAAATACCCACATTGTCTGATTTCCCAAAAATAATTATGTTTAGAACCTCAAAATGACTCTAGAAGTTTAGGGTCTGAAACTGTCAAAAATAGAAAACTACCAAAATAGGAAAATTATGATGTTAGCAAGTGGAATAATTTATTGTCCACCAATATGCACCTAGATTAGTCCTCATCCCTTAGGAAGAAATGATATCCATTGCATTGAGTGTCTGCATGAGATGAGGAAAATTTTGTTGAACTTGGTCGCTAATGAGCCACTTGCCTTGGTGCAAGAGTTGGATTTCTTTGAAAACTCAATATAGTTGTATTTTATATTATAAGGTTTTATTAATATATGTCTCCATAATTTTATTAGACATGGCCTATTCAATGCAATCTTGGTTGAGCTTTGTGAGTGTCAACTACTCTACAATTTATAATGTGTCAAGCAATGATGGAAGTATGGTTGAAGGTGGTCCACATTGAATATTGGGTGCATGCCAAGGAAGGTCCTTAGCAGAGTGAGTGAAGCTTTTGACGAGTCCTTGCAAGATGTTCCTTTTGCAAATGCAGCCAAACTTTGTCTCCTACTTGAAACTTGTGTGGCACCCGGTGTTGATCATGATGTTATTTGTACTTAGTATTGGATTTCTACAAGATATCGTGAACCTATTGGCCAATGTGCTAAATGAATTCAATAAACATAGTGGCTTTATCAACTTCAAATTAAACATGTGTTGAGTCTTCCTGTGTAGTTGTCAAGGGCATTGAAACATTAATGGGACACAATGGTTAAAATCCTAGGCCCAATTGAAAGGGGTTGTGGTAAGTGGAGATATGGAGAGCTCTACTATAGCTATTTTGAAAATAGGAGAGACTCTCATCCCATGTTCATGGATGCTAGGAGTTTTACATGCATATTATGTTCATGGGCATCCTATTGATGACCTCTAACTAGCCATCAGTCTGGGGGTGGAAGGAAGTCAAATTTGTGAGCATGGTGTCTAAAAATTAATAAAGGCTCGACTAGAATGTTAAACCTCCCATATATATATAATATTATGGTTTTTTCAATCCCAAAATGTACCTATACGTATTCAAATAAGATATTGGTATTGGCTTCTGCTATGATAGTCTTGTTGTTGGTAACCAACATGGCCATCTTACAAAATATGTCAATGACTACAAACATAGTCCTTACCATGCTTGGTAGAAGGAAGGGAAAAAATATAGTCCATGGGGGTGCATTCCCAAGGAAAAATAAGAGTAGGTAGAGGTGTGTACAAGCCTTGATTCTTAATGGTTTTCTTGGCATTGGAGCAAAGAATGAAATACCTAGTATATTTGCAAACATCTTGTCAAAGTTCCAGCCAGTAAAAAAACTTATGAAATACCACCACTATCTTCTCCACACCAAAGTTCCCTCCTAATCAACTGTAATGCACCTTCAAAATAAACTTGGCATGCTCACTTGAAGGAACAAAAAGGTGTCACAGGTAGCACATCTGTGCATCCTAGAGGTGGAAGTATGGAACTTGCTTTCCTTTAATCATTATATGGTATGTGTTGGTGAATTTTGAATAACCATTGTATAGTTGTGACCATTCGGAGGTCTCATTCCCACAAGAGTTGATAACAATGGTCAATGCCACAATAAGGGGCCAACTAAGGAAATATATAATCTGGTTGGTGCTACCTTTCTTATGTTTAATGTTCAAATAAAATTGTTGTAAATATGTGGAACATTTCCAATGATGATTGTTATATAACATCTGTTATGTTTGCATAAATTAAAGAGGTTAGTGATCCATGTGGATGATCATCTCCTTCCCAAAATATATTTTTTCCATTTTCAATAGGCCTACACAATGGAGTACATCTCCTTATTATAGGTGGGATATCTCCAAATAATATTAGAGAGTGTCTCACTGTGATAGGCCACCGATTTTTCTTGCTATGCGAGGAATACACCAATAGAATAGTCAGAGGCATCGATATCAATCTCAAATGGTTATTGCAGGTTTGGGACAGTGAGGATTGGTGTAGAGAAAATTTTGTGTTTCAAATCAATGAATGCCTTATTTTGGCACTTGGACCAAAAAAACACTGCTTTTTATCCACCCTTGGTAACTTGAATTAAGGGCCAAGTGATATGAGAGAGCTCAAACATGAATCTTCAATATAAATTATGAATGCCAAAGAAGTTGAGAATATTAATGATGATTGTCGAGGCCAGCCAATCCAAAAGTACTTGGATCTTTTCTAGATCCAAATTCACACATTCATGATCAATAATGCAACCTAGATATTGGACCTTGTCTATGCCGAAGGATCATTTTCCAAGTTAGGACATAGCTTGTGATATCATAAAGTATGAAGGACCTACGAAATATGTTGCAAGTTCTCTTCCCAACCCTTGCTAAATATGAGGATATGATCGAGATATACAACCATGGAAAATTTGATGAAAGGTTGAAATATATCATCCATCAACCTTGCGGAAGTTTTGGTGGAATTTTTCAACGCAAAAAACATTACCAACCATTTGAAAAGATCCTCCTTTGACTTGAAATTATTCTTCCACACATCTTTGGGATCTATTGGAGCTTGGTGATAACTGGAATTCAAATTGATATTGCTAAAGTATGTGGACCACTTGAGTTGGTCAAGAAGTTCATCAATTCATGGAATCAAGTATTTGTTCTTGACTGTGATTTTTTTTAAGGTCCGCTGATAAATACAGAGTCTCAAGGTCCCATTCTTCTTTTGTAC
Source organism: Pinus albicaulis (assembly GCA_034641835.2). Lineage (NCBI taxonomy): Eukaryota > Viridiplantae > Streptophyta > Pinopsida > Pinales > Pinaceae > Pinus > Pinus albicaulis. The sequence continues at coordinate 895,587,646 of CM076576.1, forward strand.
TAGTACAATTGGGATCCCACTAGGTGAGGAACATGGTTATATGTGTCCATTTTGTAGCAGCTCTTAGATCTCACTTGATTTCTTCATTTTCTAGAATATAGAAAACAATATATTAGTCCATTGGGTAAAGGTACACTAGAGGAAATATTGATTGAATGCTTAACCTTAGAGTGCAAAGGTACCCCTTTCAGTGAGAAGAATATGTATTTGTATACTTCCATGAATTTATCCATTTTCCTTTTATACACTGATACACCTCACAACTATCATGTGTAATTTCCATTTATCAGGATGGAAATTGTTCATAGAGATGTGAAGTTCGATGAGGAAGAGGAAATGAAGTTTTCTCTTGACAGGGAGCTTCAGTTGCATGAAGATCAAGAGTTATTTACTCCAAAGGAATAACCTCTAGAAGTTGTGGAGCATCCACAAGAAGAGGAGAAGAGAGTGGATATAACTACTCAAGTGTATACATCCAGGGAATGAAGGAAAAAAACTAGGTAAGCTAACAAATTATTCTAGGATGTTATAGAGAATTTGGGATCACCCACATCACAATGTAGGTAGAGGAGGTCACTGGATTCATACAATTGATAAATGGCTCTAATGACTGAGCTAGTAGAGAAAGAACCAACCTCATTCGAGGAAGAAATAGATAAACCTATATGGGTTGATGATATGGTAGAGAAATATGATTCCAATGTCAAAAACAATGTTTGGGAAGTGGTCCGAAGACCAACAGAAAAATTAGTGATAGGTTTGAGATAGATTTACAAGGTAAAGAATGCAGTAGATGGAAGCATAGAGAATCACAAGCCCAAATTCATGGCGAAGGGGTATTCTCAGGATGAAGGGATTGACTATGAGGAGACCTTTTCTCATGTAGCAAGGTAATATTCCATTAGATCAATTCTCACTCTGGCTACAAATATGGGGCTGAGGATCCACCAAATGGATGTGAAGAAGAAATTCCTCAATGGAGTTATTGAGGGGTTTTTAGACATTTGACAGATATTTGCATTTGTGTAGAATCAAGTGAGCATTGTATGGGTTGAACCAAGTACTCTATTCTTGGTACACCAAGATTGATCACTACCTGACTAGGTTGGGCTTAACCAAAATTGAAGCAGATGCAAACCTTTACCACATCTTGGTAGAAGGTAAATTGATAATTATTGTCTTATATGTTGGTGACTTGATTTTTACCGGTGATGAAAAACTTATCAGATCTTACAAGGAGGATCTTGTAAGATAGTTCAAAATGAAGGACATGGGTCTCATGCACTATTTCCTCGGTTTGGAAGAATGAAAAGGAGAAGGGTAACTATTTATCTCTAAGGGAAAGTATGCAAACAAGATACTTCATAAGTACCACATGGACATATGCAATCGCATGGAGACTCCTCTAGCAACAAATTGGAGGAAGGAGGATTCCACTTCAAGGGAGGAAGTAGATGCTACCATGTACATGCAGTTGGTGGGCTCACTCATGTAATTCGTGATCACGCAGGTAGACATGTGTTATGAAATCAACTAGTTAAGCCAAGACATGGTTAGACCGACTAAATTATTTTGGAGGACTGCTAAACATGTACTACGGTACCTCAGAGGCACTACTCAGTTAGGAATTTGGTATAGACAGACAGAGGGAGTGAATCTACAAGGCTTTATAGGTGAAGATTGGGTGGGAATTCTATCATAGAGGAAGAGCACATCAGGAGGAATTTTCATTATTAGGTCAACGACAATTTCTTGGTACAACAAGAAGTAGATATCTCTAGCACTCAGCTCAACAGAAGTAGAGTACTTGGTTTCTAGTCAATCAACATGTGAGACTAACTGGATGAGAAAGTTTCTTGTTGGGTTATTTGGTAAGATGATGGATGCTACTATGAAAATTAGAGTTGTATGAAACTCACTCATAATCCTATATTTCACGATCGATCCAAGCACGTAGATATCCGGTACCACCATCTATGAGATTGTGTGCAGAGGAGGATCACATTGTTGCAGTACATTCCAACAAAGGAACATGATGCAAAAATTTTGACAAAATATTTCTCAAGAGGTAAAATCGAGTTCCATAGAATCAGGATAATCCCTTTCTTGTTGAGAGGGAATGTTGAAAATGCAGGAAGAAAATTTATTTTTGACTTTGCCTTGGTCAAACTACATTAAAATTCAAATTTCAATTTCAGTAGAATACTTGGGGGTAGTTAACTGAGGTGACATGTCTTTTGTCACTCATTTAACTCAAAAGTTGGAGACACTCGAGTTAATTTATACATGATTGATTTCTAATTTGTAGCAACATAATTTACTTAAGTTGAGTTATTGTAAGTCAAACTAGTTCCAACTATTGGAGAAACTAGTGGAGGGTCAAGTTGTGTTGTGTATCTTTAGTCACACTCAGTGGTCATATGGTTAACTGATCCATCAACCCAAAATAACTTATGTATGCAAAGAATTTGAGTTACCCAGTTGATATTGGAGTTCAAGGGAAATGTAATATCAATTGTAAACTAGTCCTAATTGTACATGCGGTGCATGCAGTCAAAGGATGATCCTACATGAATTGCACAATCCAATTGAGGAATTTCCCTAAACAAATAGGGGCCAATTCCTTAAGGAACAATATAAGGAAATAAGAGACTTGATGCTTCAAAATTTGGCTAAGTATTGGTTAGGTTTAGGCAGTCAAGAAAAGGATAGAATATATAGGTGCAAGTTCTACTCAATCTTGAGAAAACATATTGTATTCATCCAGATTCTCTAATTAATACAATACAAATAGTAAGGGGTTGTGAGAAGTTTCTTTCCCCTAGAAAAATATCTGTGTATATTTGTTGAATCTTGATGCACATTAATGATTTATGTTCTTGATCATGAATTTTCTTCCATAAATAAGTAGAGTAGCTTATAGTCTTTTGATTTGGTAAATCTCATTAGCATTTTAGAAACTACACATTAATTTCTACAAATGATTCCTAAGGTGGTGGGGTGGTGGCCTGGCCCCCTACCTCTTGAATTACATCGTTTTCCACCCTAATCAGTGAGATTCTATGTGTATTATTATATTTTCCCTCCAATTCAATTTATTCAAGGTCAATGACAACAATAAGTTACACATCACTATGCTGAATGCCTTAATTTTAGGTTTAGAGTGAAAAATCTAGTTGTTTGTCTTAAAATATATTAAAAACCTAATTTGTTAACCCCTTTCATTAATTTTATATTTGACATTATTTTGCATAGGTTACAAAAACCCATTTTTAATCAAAACCAATTATTTAAATTCCAAGTCATTTGGATGCCCATATGGGGTTAGGACAAATTTTTATTCTTCATGTCAGATATAAAAATATTTCTTAAAAAGGAAATGTAAATTCCAAATAAATAATTCAAAAATGTTTATATTTATTATTATTTTAATATATTTTTATGTTGATATATATTAAAGTCCTAAAATACATAATTTTCTTTTTGTTATAATTTTTTATTTACTTAAATATTTTAAAAATAAACTATATTCACACTAGAATATATGAATATTTATAATTTAGAAATAATGTGAAATAATTTGATAATGTTAATACCCTCATATACCTTGTACCAATTCAATTATTTTTCTTTTAATTTTTAAAATATAATGATTTTCATAATTTAAAAAAAAAATTATAACATTAATATTATAAGTTGAAAAATTAACCCTACACATGTGTTCTCTACGATTATATATATCTATATTTTGAAATTATATTATGTAAAATATATGCATTATATTTGGCAAGAATAACGACATTAATATTAAAAAAATCAAACTTCTCAAAATTATACATAAATTTTATAAATAACATTTATATATTCAAAAAGTTAATTTTTCTAATTTATATTCAAATTTCTCAACTAATACATGTATATTATGGTTCCTCATGTTTGCATTTACATTTCAACTTCCACTAAAAAAACCTTGAGATAACATCTATAACATGTTTCCATGTTTCCAGCCACACTTAATTCTAGAAAATTGAATCTAATCATAAAACTTGAACCTAAATAAATATATGCAACTAAAATTTAGTCATAAAACCTGAATCTAAAGAAATATATGCAACTAAAATTTAGTTGTTTTAATGGATAAAAGCAATTAAATATCACAATCTATGGTGTTATAGGACCTTTATATGTTTCTCACAATTTTTATTAGTTAAATTAATACTTTTCTACTTAATTTTATTTATCTTTTATATTTATAAGAGTATTTATAGTATAATCACTTCTCACATTTGTTTCCTTAATAAAATATATATTTTAAAATTTTTATTAAACACTTTGCTTCATTTTTAGTAATTATAGTTATTCGAAATTGACCATTTACAAACTTCACAATCTAGTAAGAACACCAACTAAAACCTACCTCTACAACATTAAAAAAAAATAACTAACTTGTTAATATGAAGAAACATGGCCTACTTCTAATTCAAAAAATTTAACATTAGAATTTATCCACTAAATTATTTACCTACACTATTAAAAAAAATCAAAATAACTATAAAACTGATAAAATAATAATTAATTAAAAAAAAACTTAAAATTAAAATGATTGAAAAAAAAAACAATAATGCAAATTTCAATTCATATTCAATTTTTTTCGCTTAACTTATTACCCACTTCTCACTGAATTGAGTACCTAGTGTATTTTTCCATATAAAGTATAAAGCAATAATATTATAAATATGTTTTTGATATATTTTAGTGAAGTCCAAATAGGAAAATAAAAATACAATTCATTTTCAATTTTTTCCCAAGGTGATGAAAAATTAGATACAATGGGGTTGCTAATTTTCTTTCTAATTTTCAAGATGTGTGAATTAAATGGAATGTAACAAAAATATCTAGAATATGGAATAAGTGAAAATTACTTTGTTCAAGTGTCCAACCAAAAAAAATGGCGGTATATCCCTAAAAGGCGTCAAAAGGATATATCAGAAGAGAAGAGGTTGGTTTCTTTCATGCAAGTGTTAAGGTAACTACTACACTAATTTCATCTCTAGTATTTAAAAGGATAATCAAAATTATTATAAAATAACGAAAATAATATCATTATGAAAATTTTAAAACCATGTTTATAAATTATGTAAATCAGAAATATAAAATAAAATTAAAAATTAAAAAATTAAAAAATATTAGAAAAATTATAGAAAATAAATTAAAAAATATATAATAATATTGGAATTACAGATTTTTAATATTTATTAATTTATTTTAATATTTTTTTATTTGATGATATATAAGAGTAATAAATGGTAGAAGGCAAGATTTTCATTTAGTTGATGCAAATTAAATACATAATATTCTGAAAATGTTTGATGATTTATATTTTTCAATGCATTTATAAAATGTATTAATGTATGTTTCTTGAAATGAATTTGGATTAGGCAAGTAATAATATCAATCAAATTAATTATAGTCAGAGAATTTGATTTAGATATTTCATTTACATCTTTAAATATATTTTTTCGAGATATTTTATCCATCACATAATAGTTTACATTTATAAGAAAAATTTAGAAGACTCTTAGACGAACTAAATCCCAATTTCACATTCTAAAAATGGAAAACCACCTCAAATATGCTAACAACAACAAACCAAATCAACAACTCTAACAACTATGAAGACTAGGCTAGGACAACTAAGTGGTGGTTGGAATTAATTATTCCAACACTCTCCCTTAATTACAACCACAAGCATTTAAAAAATTAGAAACCTACAACTCAATACAATGTCACTTACAACATCACAAAATAAAACTAGGATGCATGCTAAGACTCAACTAGGCTTACAAATATGACTCAAATATTTCATTTTGACATTCTTTGCTTCAACATATTGATGAAATTTCTTCTTGAACTTGTTGCTCCAAACTATGACAATTTCAACCTAGATTTTCTTCCTCTTCCTGGAGATCATGAACATTGAATATTGCTTATTATTGCAACTGGGATCATGCCAATCCATTTCATCTATTTTTTAAACAAGTTCACTTTTTTCATCAATTGTTTTTGTTTCATTGGAAAACTCCCACATTAATCCATATTATTTTTTAATCTCTTCAAGGCTCCAATACATGAAAATTTCATTAACCTTTTCATTTTCTACATCGTCCAAGCAATCTCCAACATTAGTTGTTGCAACTTCTATGCAAACTTCATCGAAAACATGTTGTTTCAATCCATACTTCAAGGAACTTTAATTATTTCTTCCTTGTTACTACCAACAACTTGAGAAACATTTATGAAATTAACAAAATCATCATAATTTGAATTTTTTTTTCATTTTCCTCCATTTATTTATCTATGTATTCCTCAGTTAGATCCTAATTCTTTTCTACATTATAATCATTGTACTCAATTTCATATTGTTCATAGAGTTGATCTTCAACCTGGGTTATTTCTCCATTGAGCAATTTATCTACCAGTTCCTTTTCCTGCAACATGTGGAAACAACTTTCTCTTGACAGTTATTCATTATTATATCTCACTTTAAGTTACTCAATTACTTCAATATATTTTTCTATCACCTTCTCTATCACACACAGTTAATTCTCCACACAAAGGTTGTTCCTTCTCATTTCTAATAGCTCCCCAAGCTTCCTTTGCCACTACACATACGCATGGCCATCGGGAAGTTAGATAGAGAATGGAAAATGATATTAGAGATACTCTATGATTTTGGGTAGGTAACAATGCTAATAATGAACAAAGAGAAATCAAAATTGATATCATTGGACCATAGTGGGGATAGAAGGTTGGAAATCACTACTATGTTTGGTGTTCAATCCATCTGGTTGGAGTTGGGTTTCAAATATGTCAGATTTGTCCTCAAACTAATTGGATACGGAAACGATGACTAGTACTGGCTAATATACAAGTTGGAGAAGCGAATTTCAGTATGGTCACAGAAATGGCTTTCCATAGGCGGCAGTCCCATATTTAACTAATTCAGTCTTGCAGAGCACTTCAATTTACTAGTTGCACAACTTAAAAATTCCTAAGGGAATCATAAACAAGGTTAACTCCATCCTTTCCTGCTTCCTTTGGTCTGGGTCCTATGGGGAAAAATAGAAATTTCATATTGTCAGACTAGATAAGATGAAAAGGGCTATTGCAGCCAGCGGTTGTGGACTAAAAGATACTGCAAATTTCTACCTGGAATTACTTGTTAAGAAGCTTTTCATGGTTTTCAACGGGGAAGTCTTGTAGAGTAGAATCATCAAAGAAGAATACCTATACAATATGGCATTACAGCCGTGGATTCAAGCAAGATATCCAGTTCCTACAAATATTTCCCAATCATGGAGAAGTTTGCTTTTAATTAAACATTGGTTGCTCGGCAATCTGTCCTCGAACATTGTTTCATGATCCACTATGAAATTTGCCTCGACATTTCCTCAGGTATGGTTGGATCACACTCCTCTCTTTTCCATTAATCTCTTTCTTGCATGGGATGAACATTGAGGTGATCAAAGATATAGCTATTTTACCTGTTGAACCATCCCTCTCAACTCATTAGAAATATGCTATCATTTTTAACCTTCCAACTCATCTATTCCAAGAATGGTCGGACTACATTCTTAAATTGCAGCTTGTTGGGATCTCAATATCCCTTTCAGAGGATGTTCTACAATGGAATGAAAATTTGCACAGAGGACAAATCCTTGTTAAGGAGGCATATAACATAATAGTTAACATGAGCCCTCGAATTTGATGTACACTTGATTGTCCAGTACATGGATATGGAAGGTGAGCTTCCTTTGGTTGGTGGCTCACAATCAAATTTTAACTTGGGAAAATATCACCAAGCACAGATTTTCGGGCACGGGACATTGTAGCCTATGTAGAAATCATGGAGAAGAGATCTCTCATCTCTTCTTACACTACCCATTCTCCAGATTAGTATGGTTAGGAGCACTCAATCTTCTTGACTTCAAAGCTGCTATAGACTGGTCGAACATAAAAAATTTCCTCCTTCAGTGCTTCACTGTCACAAGAAACATATGACTCTCCCCTTCTTTCTCGTGTGGGGAATTTGGTGGGCTTGCAATGCCATTGTCATTGACTCAATTCAACCTGAATTATTCAGGACTTGCTCTTTTATAGTGGAATTCTACAAGAAATTTATTTTTCCTCCCTCCAACTCCTCACCCTCCTTGCCCACACAAGGATATATGGAACTCCTTTCCTGTTGGCTTCTTTGACAGAGCAAGCTCCTTCGGTTCCTGTGGAAGTGGCATGGTGATCCCCTTGGACCCTTCCCATTATTTCAACTTCTATTGGCACAGTGGCTCGGGCTCGAACATTAGGACTGAATAAATTCCATTATGGGGCATCCTTCATTGTTCTAAGTTTATCGACTTGTCTGAGATTGCCATTTTTGGGGATTCCAAGTTCACGGTTAACTACGCTATTGAGCGTTACTATCTTCAAACCCCAATTCTTCACAATTGGAAACATAGGATTAGTATTTTGATGTTGTCCTTCAAAAATATCTCTTTCACTCACATTTTTCGTGAACAAGACAATGCTGATGAGGAACTACCTAAGCGTGGATGCTCTGTGTCCTTGGGCTTGATACTTTTTCGAGAATTTTCCTCAGATATTCTACTGCAATTACGCTAGATAATCCTTTGATGCCTCTGTTCTTGAGACATTATGATAAAATTATGCTTAACATTGAGATTAGCTTCCATAACGATTTGTTAGTTTTTTTTGCAAAAAAAATGATCTGTTTGATCTCTCCTCTTTCTCATCAATAGTTGGGCTATATTGGCTATCCTCGTAATCCTCTATTTGGAATCATGACTTCTGTATTGACACTAAATTTTCATTCACGTTTAATGAAATTAAAAAAAAACAGAACGCACGACACATAATCTCCATACAACGTATCACCCAACAGAATTAGGATGGTTTCTCGAAACCCACATGTGCCTCTGCAAACCCCAAAATCCTTCCAGCGCTGAAATATCTACCATTTACCAAGAAATCTACATATAGTGTTCACATTGCTTTCCACTAGCATGCACTAGTATGGGGCCAACCAAGACTGGATCTATTCCACAACAAAGTTCTCCAACTTTCAGAAACACACGGCTCAACAACAGATTAACAAAAGCAACAACGTATTTAGTTGTCAAAGAAATGCATGCTCTCCAATGAGAACAATGATTGGATTACACACTAAAGTTGTTCGTTTCTCAGAAAAAAGAAGGATTGTCGTGTAATACTACTACAATTGTCACTGGTTTATTCAAACCCCTTGCACAACCTCCACCTCAGTTGTCCACGGTGGTTTTTGCAGATGACAATACAAATTCACTGAGCTGATGGGATTCCACCTCCATAAAACAATCGGGTTCCTCTTGTAACAACACAGTGCCAGGATCAGCTCCACGACAACAACAGAGAATTTCCCCAACGGTTTCTCCCCTTTTTAAACACATTTTCACATCGCAGAATAATTTTTTTATAAAGAATGATGGAGATCATTGCTTCATTTCCAACACACATCTCAAGCAATCACGTTCAGTGAATTCAACACAAGCACAATTCCACAACAATCACGTAAACTCAGATGTCGACACAGTGATACGTCCACGATACACTTCACACAAAAAAGACACCCACACTAAGAATCTAGATCTAGATCAGAGCTCTCATAACGTGGCCTTCTTAACTATGATACCAAATTAGAAAAACAAAAGTTTTCAGTAATTGGAAAAATCAAATTTTTACACAACAGAACAGTAAGCAAATGCTTTCACTGGATTTTATTCATCATATTATAGTTAGCACACTTTAGAATACTCTTGGCCAAACTAAATCCTAATAATTCTAAAAATAACAAGCTATCAAATATATGAATTAAGAGAAAACCAACTTACTATGAAGGCACGTGTTATTATAGCTAAGATAATTATGAAGACACTTGGATTGATAGCTAGACACTTGGACTGATAGCTAAGACAACTAACTGGTGATTGTAATTACTTTTTCCAACAAATGATATGGCGTAGAAGATTAATATTATTCATTTTGCATTGGAGGATAACATCAAAATTTTCCTAATTTGGATTGATAGAAACCATGAGCCTAAATAAAATTAAGATTCCTGTTATGTTTTGTTTAGATTTGAAGGGTCACAAACTCTACATTGTTTAGATAATTAAGGCTTGATAATCGGATACTTTTAAAAATAAAGGTTCTGAGAGTAACAAACTTTGAGATATTGGTGATTATCATGAGCATGAGAACATATTTCAAAATAATTATTTCTTCTAAACATGTGGTGGTTGAGGAAATTTTCAAATTAATAAATAATTATAATATTTAAACAAAATAGAAATAAATTATTAAATTCAATTTCAATTATAAATTGGATATGTAGAAATATGTTATTAGATGATAATGAAATAAATTAGAAGTATAATGATTAGAGATTAAATCTCAGAAATTTTAACTTTCGATAATCATTTAAAGTACAAATTTTGAAATCCATTTAATCTTAATTATGCCTTAGTCTTATTTTGTCATGCATAGTTAAACTGGAAAATATTTTTTTTTTAATAGTGAAATTTATAAGGAGATATAATATAATGTTTAGAAATTTTTTTAACAAGTTTTGTTATTGGTAACAATAATAATTTAGTTTTATGGTATTTGAAATAAATGATTTTTAAAAATTAATATAGGTTTATATATATATATATATATATAAAGTTTGGTAGTACTTTTCAATTTTTCACTTTTTTCACTTCATTTTCATAACATATCCAGAACTTGTGATGAGTGGTAAAACAACCCCTCATCACCGTTTAACCAAGACCCCAGAGACAATATAGGTCTGTAGTTAAAATAATGAATAATTAAAATAAAAATAATAATTATTAATAAAGAGATAAAAAATAGCTATTTAATAATATTTAATACTGATGATGATGATGGTGGTGGTGGTTAACTAAGACCAATATTTGGTCTATCAGACCTAAAGAAAAGAGTTATTTAATTTGATTGAAGATTTTATTCCTATGCTCAAAAAGCTTGGAGAGAAGCCTTTCGAGCTCACTATAATTTTGACATCTTAAAAGGCTAGGAAGGACAGCATTGCAACAAAGATTATGAAATTGAGCTCTAATGTGGTTGTACACGGGGCACTCTAAGAGGAAGTGATTTTCATCCTCGATGTTCATGTTCTCACAGAGATGATAGATCTTTTCTATCCATGGTATTTTACGAACTGTCCAACAACCAGTTTCACTATGGAGCTCATGAAAGTTCGTTCTAATCTTGGCTATATTAATTTTCTTCTTTGAGTTAGTTAAAACATATAGATACTGTTTATAGTATAAACGTATTATGAAATATTTTAATTTTTGAAAAAGAACGATTTAATTGAATATTTAAAACCTTTATAATATAAAATAATTATAATTAAAATATTATAACCGTAAAGAGTAAACTAATAGGAAATCAACGAAAAGTAAATTTAAGGTGGATTTTTTTAGTAAAGTGACTTAGAATTAAATATCATTAAGACTGTTGCACTAGTGCTAAAGAGAGGACACAGGTTGATATCCAATTAGTTTACGACTATTGTTTGGTAATTTTAAAGTCTAGATACATTTAAATAGAAATTTATCAATCTAAAATCAGAGGAGACAGACTGAAATCCAGTCAGCTTACGGCTATTGCCCGATGATTTTAAAGTCTAGATACATTTGAATAAAAACTTATCAATCTGAAATGCAATCAACCTAAAGCTATTGCTCCGTGATTTTAACAACGCCTAGGTGCCCCTGGGTCTAAATTTATCAAGCTACATGTCAAATCTGGATAAACACATCACTTGAGAATATATATATATATATATATATATATATAATTTAAAACTAGATATCTTGATGACGTCCTCTTTAAAAAGGATAAAAACAAAAATAATACGGAAGCTGAAAGACCAGTCTAATAGGCTTCGCTGAAAGACAAAAGGATAAAACTGAACGAAGGATTACAGAAAAGTTGAAGGACGGGTATAAGAGTCTTCTAGTTTATTTCTGTTTCAGTTATCTTAATTCTCTAATTTATCATTTATTAACTCCTGCATTGCCACTGAGTAAGATAAGAATATGGTGTACAGACTCTTCAGAATGTGGACGCGATTATGCATCGTCAGCGTATTTATCTATACAGGGCTTTCCACACAACAGGGATTTGGCTTCAACACTGAGCGTAGTCGAATAGAGGGTAATTTTACTGCTACTTCGTCAGTTTTTAACGTGGATAGCTATGGAGCCAAAGGCAACGGTGTCTCTGACGACAGTCAGGTAAAACATAAATCTATACTCTCATAGAATTTGAATGTTTAACAATATAACCTTTTTGCAATTTTTACGAGAAATCTTCTGATACAATCATTAATATAGATAAATTCTTTATAATTATATATGTGTTGTATTTCTTTTTTTAATATTTAAAATCAATCTGTCATTGTTCCATGGAAAAAGATGTCCAAATTCCAAAGCTTCTAGAAACCTGTGTCTAAATCCTTTTCCTAAATCGTAGTATTGTTCATATATGTTGAAGTATCCTTATCAATTTTTGCTTAATGTTAACTATGGTAATCTTATTTTTAATTTCCAAATTATTATTTGAAAGGAGTTTCACATTTTTCAGAAATTTGCTTTTAAATATGCCATCTTTGTCAAATCTATTTTTCATAGGTGGAAAGAGGGAGTACTATGTATCTTTTCTTGACGTTTTATCAACAACTACATTATTTAAATTTAAAATCCTTCAACAAAATAGTTTAATAGTTATCTTGGCTTCCAAGTTAAATATAGTGTTTGGTAATGTATGGATAAATAATAATTAAAAGGATAGAATCAAGATATCTTACTAGTTAATCATTAAAAATAACATTTTTATATCAATTTTTTCAATATAAATTAACTTAATTATATAATTAATATCAATCAATTTAAAATGCAATAATTAGAATACTAAATCACAAAATTTTGATGAATTCCAATTTTTTTATTTTTTTTTAAAGAGGATCTAAATGATTTGGCTGATTTCTTCAACTGGAATCCAATTTCTTCATATTTTTAGAGGATCTAAATGATTTGGCTGATTTCTTATTAAAAAAAACAATTTTGTTGGGAATGGGTTTGTCCAAATTTTAAAAATAAAAAATGGTCTAGTGATATCTCATTACTTTGCATTTCTATTTTGATGCTCTCCTTAAGTTTTAGCCAAAATCAAGATATACTTTTCAAAATCAGTAATGCTATTTCAAAAAAAATTCTATAAAAAGCACTAAACATTATACCTTTTGATTTTTATAAATAACAACCATACATCCAACAAATAACACTACAATGACTTGATGAAAAAGTTAAAGTGAAAACGTTTTATCCAACAAATAACAGTAAAAAAAATTACTATATGCCAACACTCCCACATGCCTCATTACCATGTCTGCAACCAAGCTATTGAGAATAAACACACCACCAAGTTGTAGACAAGCTCATAGACCAATTGTCATTTTTTCCTTGCCATCATTGGAAGTGGAAAGTTTTCAATGAGATAGGGTGGAATTGATATACAACCCCATGTAGCAAATGAAAAGCATGCATCCCAAAGATGCATGGCACTTCAACAACATGAAGCTGATAAAGAAACGTATAATCAAAGCGGAAAACCATCCCAGAAAATATAATATTTATATACTATTTTTTTTAGTGTAAGGATGTATCTATATTTCATTAATATAATTGATATTTTTTAATTAGCTTATATAACTAAAAAACATGCATAATCATATATAGTCCAATTCTATTTAAATCTATGTCTACTATAAATACAACACCCTATCATAATAATGCAGAATTAAGTCAATATATTATAATAAAATTATTATATGTATCCCATTTGTAATTCACAATAAAAATTATATTACGAATTTATAGATGTATATTTATTTTTTATTAAAATTTGGAGAAATTTTATTATCAAAATAATTGTAGAAAGTATAATATAAGAAATACATATTTTGTATTGATTTTATTCAAAGTGAACAAATTCTATTCACATTGTTATCCTTTAATAATAAAACTTTAGAAAATATATATTGGTACATATTCTAGAAAAAAAAAGACATAAATTAATTTACAAAAATAAAATAGTGAAGACTTGTTATTTATTAGTTTCATTGGATTTTGTTCTGCTATGTTAATGGAGTTAATCATCTAGCTAAATGATGATGAGCCATATCAGTCAGCCATAAACTTTGAGTTTGTGGATGGAATCCTCCGAGAAGAGTTAGAATAGCAGTTCCCGCCCCTTGGGAGGTACCGAATAAGTGACTACTAGAATCAGGATTTTGAGCATAAAGATTCCACTGACCTGTGAAAAACGGTTCTAACCCTTGGGGATGCGGTAATTCATCCAAAAAATTGTCCCATCTTAAATTATTATATGTATCCCATTTGTAATTCACAATAAAAATTATATTACGAATTTATAGATGTATATTTATTTTTTATTAAAATTTGGAGAAATTTTATTATCAAAATAATTGTAGAAAGTATAATATAAGAAATACATATTTTGTATTGACTTTATTCAAAGTGAACAAATTATATTCACATTGTTATCCTTTAATAATAAAACTTTAGAAAATATATATTGGTACATATTCTAGAAAAAAAAAGACATAAATTAATTTACAAAAATAAAATAGTGAAGACTTGTTATTTATTAGTTTCATTGGATTTTGTTCTGCTATGTTAATGGAGTTAATCATCTATGTTATTTTTTTTGAGGTTAGTCATTTGCGGAATTAATCATCTATGTTATTTTTTTATAAGGTTAGTCATTTGTGCTATATTATTCTCAAGTTTATACAAGTTAATAATTTGTGCTACATTATTTTCTTCTTTATTTTTTCATTGCTCATTGTTTTTACCATATGATTGAGTTTATTAGCTACATTATTCTTTTCTTCATTTTTCCCTTTATCTAAACTTACTCATTCGGTTCCATTGAAATAGATTCATTGCTCATTTTTTCTACCATATGGTTGAGTTTATTGCACTACATCTTCAAAATAGTTAATTGTTGTTTTACATAAAAAAAATAATATTCGTAATTTGTATAAAGTAAATCATAGATTACTATCCAAAATACTTGAATTTTGAAACTTGAGAAAATATTAATGTGAGTCCCTAAACTTATTCTAAATTCCACGAAATATCTATGTTTCATTATGAAAAATAAATCATAATCTTTTCTTTAAAATGAGTGAAAATTCAATTTTCAAATATTTACAATTTTTCTTGGTCATCAATGAAGACATATTGTACAAATCAATTTCAAAAGAACCCATATGATTCACCATGAAGATGTCAACCATAAGGGTAAATATTTTTGGATGGAAAGGAAGAAAACCACACTGTTGTGATTGTGTATTTGACTTATCTCATTATGGATTTACTTAAATTTAAGTGTAGGTATACTTTGGATGCAAAATTAAATTATGCATAATATTGTTTTGATAAACTCATAGATAAACTAGAAATATATTTAAAAATATGTTTTCTTGAAATTTTTTGGTAGATAAGATTTTGGAATTCTATTTTTAAGTAATTATTATGAATATATCTTATTATGAATATATCGAAAGTATGTATAGTAACTACTTTTTGGGTATGGAATTTAATTATGCATTCAATAAGTGCTTGTAATTGAGATTTCATTAAACCTATAAAAATATAAGTAAAAAATATAATTTAAAAGGATATTTTATTTTCTCTTCAGTTAAGAATTCATAATACTTATTATTTTAAATATTATTTAATTATTTTTATGTCCATACATACCTCAAATTTCCCAATGATCCTTTAACTTGAATGGAACGACTTTACACCAAAAGAAGCCAACCTTTAGGATGATGTAAAGGATATCCTTGATGAAATCTAAAGGCTAGTGTTGATGTTAAAATATTATAACCCATATGATTAATAAAGCACCTAGAAATTCTACATGTAATACTAATATAAAATAAGTAATGAAGCACAAAGAATAAAAAAAGTAAATAACTATGCATCAAACCAAAACTGAAAAAAAAGAAAGGAAAACTGGAAAATGTATTCAAGTATATAAAAAATATATTTCTTGAAAAATAATAGCTAACAACAGGTAACATGAAAAGAAACAAAACGCAGAAGGTTGAACTCCATCCACTTGAAATAGCTACAACTAAATGCCACATCACTTGCATATCACTTACATATGGGTGAAAAGCATCCATGGTTCAATACTAACATATCTTGTAACTTGGAGGGTGGAAAGAATATTGCAGGGTGCATTCACATTTAACATTGAGACTTGTTGGTTTTAACTGTTCATGATTAACTAAATCAATATTTTAATTAATGTAATGGGAGGTTTGATTTCCAATAACCCATAAATCCCATAATTTAAACTTTTTTTCCTTATCTACCATTTTGTCTATCTACTTTTTATTGCAACAAGAATAAAAACATGTAATTTTCTTTTGTATCTTTGAGGCTTCATTATGTGCTTTGGAAAATATATAGTTAAGCCTATGATTTTCTTAGTTTTGTTTTATCATTTTTCTATAACTATATTGAAATACAAAATTACATTTATTAGTGAAACATCCCTTTGAAAATAATGAATAATTTTTTTATTGTTTATTGTTAAGGATTATGAACCCCTAAATTATGAAATTTCTATTGTTCCTCCATGATCGAAAAAGATCCACCACTCCTACCATTCATATATTCTAGTTCAATTTTTTATAATGAGGAAAATTAGATATTCCTTGTTTGAAACATGTGCTTTTTTCCAATTTCCCGAGATTGAAAAATATACTCTGCCTTATTAATTTATGTTTTATTAATGAATACAATTAGAGATTCATAGTTTGAAACTTGTTTTGTTTCCCAATGTCACTTGATTATGTTAGAATATTGAGAACGGGTGTGAATCAACATTTTGTAAATTTCAACAACTTAAAGATCACAGAGCATTAACCAATCACAACACAATAAAGGTACACAAGCTTTATAATAACAATTTATTTATATCTTGATGGAAGCTAGAAATTTTGAATTTTACCAGCCACTATTGGAAGGAGCTAAAACTCCTATTTATCTACTAGCTACTACTAGAAGGAGATATAACCTCTAGTTTACTAGCTCCCACCGGAAGGAGGTGACAACCTCGTGAAGGAAGGTACAACTTCCTTACCTAACACCACCATGCCACCCTTTAAAAATAAAATATAGAACAATACTTTTGGGCTCTTGTACCAAGGAAAGAAACCAAATTAAAAAATTCTCAAACTTATTCAACAACCCACTATCATGACACTTTATCTACAACTATGTCATTGAAAAATCCCTCGTTGCATTCATTCAAAATTATGTTGTCACTGAAACACTTGTTCTTAGACTACTTCCACAAACATAGACCAATGTGATTTATTCCTTATGACCTACTTGTACTAATCTCAATTTGATCTAAAAAACCATAGACTTATCACACTATAACCTTCAAAATGAGGTCTACTCCTTAAATTGATATGTCTAATATATAGTAAGCTACTATAACTCCGCCTTCCAATCTGTTGAGATCCTAAAGGTATACAATTCACTAAATAGGTTGTAGGTCATACATTTAATCAAGCCCCACTAAAAAATCAATACAATCTTACCTTGGGCCTTAATAACTTCAACACAACTCCTCAAATAAGCCACCCAGCTTCCTTAATATAAGCCTTAGAATATGCCTAAATGTTCCTAAGGAAGGCCCTTAGCCTTTACATCATATTTCCTTCTTATATGCTCAAAATAGTCTAGGGAATGTGTGCCTACCTCAATTTCATATCTTCCTGAGACTTCCTTATATTGGGACCTCTATCTCATATGGTTTTATTCCTCACGAATGGGCCTCACGCCACATAATACCTCAAACTACCAAAATTTTGAATCTATCCAAGAATTCAAATTTACCTTAGCAATCCTTAGGTTTTGATGGATCAAAATAAATCTTAAAATCACATGTGATTCATCCTTAGGGAAACCTAAAATTCAACCTCAAAATAGGATAAAATTCTCCCATCAGATAAGATAAGAATTTGCCTCAAGGGGGGTTGAAAATATGGCTCATAAGTAGTGTTTAAAACCTTTAAAGTTCCCTTCTCAAGTCCAACAAGGAGACCATAGAAAATATGAACAATAATTATTAATCACCCTCAAAAGCTCACTCTGTTCTACCTTATAATGTCCCACGAAAATCGCCATAGAAATATAATGTAAAATCATTGAATCTCGACCTCCTTTTCAGATTTTCAATACAACTTGCTGGCCTTAGGCTTCTCCTTAGATATTATTCGATTAGATGCATGAATTCCCTACTTGGAATGAGCATGACTAGGGTTGATATATATATATATATATATATATATATATATATATATATATATATATATATATATATATATATATATATATATATATATATATATATATATATATATATATATATATATATATATATATATATATATATATATATATATATATATATATATATATATATATATATATATATATATATATATATATATATAGATTGAAGAGGCCTATTATTCGATTTAATTGATCATTTTAAAAGACAAGTCATTTACTAGAGCTGACTTGAAACAATTAGATCTGACATGGATACAAAAAATTAGGTGATTTCCATTACATGGAAAACTTTTATCATGCTGAATTGAAACATGAGTAATAGGCTTCTTGATTTTATTTTTTTAATTTCATAATGGCTAACTTAGACATATGGACTTAGGACATTTTAATTTACAATTTTGACCCTATGTTATGGGTAGAAATGAAATCCTAAGGCCATGACTTTTCGATTCAAGATCTAGGGATACATTCATCCATTTAAGGCATCAAACTTAAAACATGAATATCTCTTCAACCAAGAGGACCCACAAGGCGTACAACCTATCAAATGAAATGGAGTGACAAGGAATACTAATATAAAGTGTTATTACGTCCAAATTTTCTAACATGTGCACACATAACATAAAAAAATGTTGTTCCATTCACCTTTAACATCAATGGAAATTTCTTCCAACTAATGATTGACTTGTAATTTATTCAAAATGGATATATAAGGTCATGATATAGTAGTGCATATTAGGAACATGTGATACTATTAAACAAGAAAAATTTAATATCTTGTGTTCATTTCATAACATAATAATTATGATGACCATTAAAATGCATTGATACCATAATTGATATATCACACCTTAAAAAAAGGCAATGTTATGTAGCTAGATCACACAAAAAAAAGAAAATATAGATCAACAACTTAAAAATTAGTCTCTTCAAAGGGTGAACCTCCTTTACATCACATAAACAAACAATCATTAGATGATAAAAATGAGTAGACATCCTTGGTATATTTTATCACTCCACCGGATCTCCGAAGGCTAAAAGGAGACCAACAAAGGTAACCATAGACTGCTTTGACCTAGTAGCTAGCCCTACTAGGCAAGAGAGGGCTCTTTCTGTGAGATCAAAACCAAATTGACTGGATAATGAATATTTTAGGCTAGGTATAGTAGGTTGTAGGGTTTGATTTATTTGGATTTGGTGCTCGATTGTAAATTACGTCTACGAAAGACTAGGTTAGGGCACTGAAAATCAGACATGCAGAGATGTGATGGGGCAAGGTAGGCACACACTTTAGAACTTTAAGATGTCTTGGTGAGTGTGATAGAATGATAGGGTTTCAAAAACAGCATGGAAATCATGAATTATTTTATATCAGAATAAAGTGAAACATAACTGTGATAATTTTTCCAAAACATAACATCAAAATAATGAATTCTACTTATCAACTTAGAAATCGATCACATTAAGATATGGACATGAATATGGAAGGCATAATACATTCAAATATATGAAAAAATACAAGGGAACACTGCTAAAATACATACCACATGAATCCCACCACAATAGTTGCAACTTTGTCTACTAGTTTCTGCCAAAAATGACTGAATACAATAGTGTTCAAAGATCAATTACACAACATCTAACCCTTGCAATGACAAAGGAAATGAAAGATATAGACTAAAAAATTCTTCTCCCCACTCTCAAGGGTCGAATCCATGACTTGTAGAGTTATTCCCCAAAGTCCTCAACTAGAATCCTAATGACTAGGGAAAAATACAAAATCATCCCTATCTTCAATGAAACTGATTCACTTGACCCAAAATTACAATTTTACTTGGTGTATCTACCTCTAGTAACTATAAAAGACATAATTACATTTTATTCTTACATTTAAATCAGTAAAAATCCATGGAATACATCAATCAACTGAGAAAAAGTGAAAATTATGAAGAAAACAAGAAGTTGGAAAAAGAGTAGCATGTGTGAAAAAAGTGTAGCGTGTCTCTTAGAAAAGCACAGCATGAGCTTCTAGTTGACTTTTGAATACCTTGCTAAAGTCAAAATTGAGCCCAAGATAGCTCATTGGAAATATATGCCTGTCTAGCTGTCCAAAATGTCTTCAAGAAATGAAAATGATGGAGTTAAGTTTCTCAAAATTTAATTCTCATAATACTGGTAAAAAAGCACAGCATGTGGCTGAAAATGCTAGCAGAAAGGTGTTTTTTAGGTGGTTTTTGGGCTTTTCCACTTATCAAAAGCTCATATTTTGGAGTTACAGTAGTAAAAATGTGATGTAGAGGCCATTATATTTCCAGCCCCAGTGATATTTCAACATTTAGAAGCTCCTAGAAAAAGCATAGCATGGCCCACACTGTGCTTTTTGAAGGCAAACTGTGGAAAAACCTAATAAATTTCTAGGTTTTCTAGAAAAATAGGCCTCAAAGATGGAGTGATATATCACTTAGCATGAAATATTTTGCAACATTGAGAGAGTTTTTTTTTTTTTTTGGAATGTTAAGAATATAAACCTCCTCTATTTTCCCAAAATTCTTCTATGATTGTCCAAAATATTCTCTGCAAAAAGGTGACTTAAACATGACATTGCACAATTAGACAAATAGGTTGTGAAGATGTGAACAGATCCCTCATTCTATAATACCTGTGTAAAATCTAAAGTAGGTTATTTTATTTTTATGTCTTAGGAACACAAACCCCCTCCAGTTTCTCAAAATTCATATTTTTTTATCCACAATATTTTCTACCAAACGATGACTAAACAATATATTTATGGAAAATGTGCCTTCAAGGATTTTTTCAAATTTCCCAAATTTTCTCCAAATTTCCTCAAAATTTCTCCAGAGATGCCAAATAATGTGTGTTATTCTATCATGGATGTATATACAAGTTGGTATAACTTACCCTTCTCCTTTTCACAAATTAGGGTTTCCTTTGTACTGTAATTTCAAGTAGGGTTTGTACTGCTCAAGGTCTAGGTTCATGCCTTTGAACCAATACTCACCATTTTTTGATATCCTTGTAGCATGAGAATAGTATCTACTGAGAATATGAAATCAACCCCTGTAATGATGGTGTTTTCTCCTTTCAAAGTGGTGGCAAACATATCTGTGAGATGCTCATGAAAACCTACCTCCTCCACTCTCTGAAAAAACCCGAAACAATTGAAATATTCAAGGCACTTTTTGATGAATGATGAGGAGGTGATTTAATTATACTTGGAGGGCTTAAACCTCAATATATTCTCCCATTTCTTTTATTTTCTCTTCTCCGATGTTTATGAATCAG
This sequence comes from Pinus albicaulis, assembly GCA_034641835.2. NCBI lineage: Eukaryota > Viridiplantae > Streptophyta > Pinopsida > Pinales > Pinaceae > Pinus > Pinus albicaulis. The sequence goes on from CM076576.1 coordinate 895,609,503, forward strand.
CTTCCATGATGAAACCCTAGATGATAGGATGGTAAAAGAGGGAAGGGAGTAAAGGGATAAAATGAGAGAGTTAGGGAAGGGGGATGGGAGTAGGAAAAAATGATGTTGGGACCTTAGGGAAGTGGAGGGAGATTCAAAGGATGAGGGAATATGGGTAAGGAATTTTTACATGGGCCTATACTCTTGGGTGCCCAAAAAACGTAGTGAGTAGGGATAGGTCTTAGTAAATGAAATTGAGAGGGGATTAGGGTTTTAGGGTTGTATTTGGTGGTGTAGGAGGTTAGGGTATGGTAGGATATGGGTTCTAGAGTTTTAATATTAGAAAACAATATTTTTCAAGAAAAGCGTAGCATAGGAAGAAATTGACAAATTTTCCACCATAGGAAGGAAAACACGAAGCGAAAAGGGTGTGAAGTGGTTCAACTTGTTTTATATTTAAGAAAAATTTTGCTTGATTTTGAAGACCCTTTCTACCCTTTTGAAAATTTTATAAACCAAGTGTATCTTCCCTGGAAAAGGCGCATTTCCAGAAGGAAAAGTGCAACATGTCAAGGAAAAGTGCAACGTGTCCCTGAGAAAACCACAATGTGAGATTGCATACCACTTTTGAAGGCCTTCTGGAACTCCAAATTGAGCTCATGATAGCTCATTAGAAATATCTATATTTCTCATACATAATGGACCCCTCAAGAATTGAAAATAATCAAGTATAGCCCCTCAAAAATCAATTCTCCCAAGAATGGTAAAAAAATACGACATGGCTGAGGAAAAGCGCAACATGAGATTTCAGACCACCTTTGGAGGTCTTCTTGAACTCCAAATTGACCTCATGATAGATAATTAGAAATATATTTCTGACTGGTTATCATTTGACTCATAAAGCAGGTAATTTGGACACTCTATGACAGAGAAAATGAATTTTTTCCAAGGGTACTCTAGAAGTATAGCAAGTCTCCTGTAGCTACTATATTTTGGGCATTTATTTGGAACATTGAATATTTTTGAAACATTGAACTACAAATTTTAAGGAAATTAAGTACTTATTACATATAACATAAAATTAAATTTTTGAAATCAAATTTTGTTAAAGAAATTTGGTTATTACCCCTCCTCCAATTGCCAAATTTTATGCATGAAATGAGAGTTTTAGTGACCTTGAAAACCTAATGACCTAATGGAGACATGAAACTGAATAGAATCATGGTGATGATGACTGAAATGATGATACACTTAGCTGAGTGATAACATGGACCAACAATTTAAAAATTTTGGAAGGAGTGGAAAATAGTCCTAAACCGAATACCCAGTGACCAAATTTTTTCTTGAAGACCTAATGAAATGAAAAAAATTTGACTATGGGGCCCTAACAAAACATGATAAGAGTCCATTTGATCACTGGTAATAGGATGCAAATACTGAAACTAACATTATATATAGGAGTCTATGGGGTCACAATATAATCAAAGTCTATACAACAATAATAATATAAGGGCACAACAATAAAAATAGTGGGCTTCTTAGGGGCACAACAATAATAATATTGGGGTATATGGGCTCAACAATAACAATAGGGGGATACAATAATAGTAACAATATGGGGGATATACTAGTATTATAGAGACCTAACATGATCCTCTCCTTAAAAAAAACATTTCCCTCCATGCATGAGTAGTTCTGGATACTTCTGTATAAAATTCTCATCCTCCCATGTGGAATATTCAACTAGTAATTTCTTCCACTTAATGAGATGTTATGAAATTGATCAATTTCGTAGTTGTCAAGTTCTTATTTCAGTGACTGCTTCATACTGTAATATGATTTTTCCTTCTTCCTCAAGTTATGGAAATACTATTTGACCTAGGATCTTGTCACTGATAACATTATTTAAGAACGAAACATGAAAAACTAAATGTACTCAAGAAGATGGAGGAAGCTCCAATTTGTATGTCATAGTACCAATATTTTGCAACACCTTGTAAGGACCATAGTAATTTGGTGATAACTTATTATCCTTCTTAGCTTACTTGAGGAGAATTTGTTTATATGGTTGAAGCCGTCAAAATACCCAGTTTCGTACATCAAAACTTCTTTCATTGTGATGCTAATTTTTCTGCTGCTTCATTCGATTATGCACCACAGTGAGGTTATCCTTTAAGAGTTAGACAAGTTGATGTTGAGGCTTGATGTGATCTTCCACTACTTAAACCTTATAATTTTCTCTTAAAGATGAAGTGACAGATGGTGGATGAAATCCATCAAGTGCCATAAATGGGGTCATGTTTGTTGTAGTATGGAAGGAATTACTATACCACCATTCAGCCAGAGATAACCACTTGAATCATTGTGTTTATTTATCATATACAAAAAAATGAAAATATCCTTCTAAACATTTGTTCACTATCTCATTTTTTCCATCAGTTTGAGGATGATAAGATGAGCCATGAGGTAATTGAGTACCAAGAAAAGAAAATAATTTCGTCAAAAAATTTCCAGTGAAAATGGGATCTTTGTCACTTACAATAATATTTGGGTTTCCATGTAGGTTTTGAATTGTTTCCATAAATGCAATAGCTACTATACTATCTTTAAAAGGATGAGATAATTCACAAAGGTGTGCATACTTGGTAAGTCTATCAACTACCACCATGATGACACTCTTTCCTTCATATTTAGGTAAACCCGTGATTAACTCAATTGATATCTCCCCTCCCCCCCCCCACATCAATTTTGACTTGGAATGACTAAACGTTGTAACAGAACCAAGGCATTAATTGTCTCAACTTTATTTTATTGAAAAACCAAACATTCTACCACAAAATTTTGAATAAAAGATTTAAGGCGATTCCAAAAAAAATCCTTCTTGACCCTATAGTAATTTTTTTTAAATCCTAATTGCCCTCCTAAGGGTGAGGTGTGAAATTTCAAAATATTTTTTTGTTTGAGTTGAGAATTCTTACAAATATATAAGTGATCTTTGCACCATAATGACTATTTTTTCTAGATAAATGTATTATATGTACTGTGATATTGTTGCAACTTTTGAATGAGTATCCACACCCCTTCATTATTCTTCCATTCATCCCTCAATTTAGTTATGCAATCATGTTGGATAATAGAAGTGGCACAGAGAAATGCTTCCACATCCTCATCCTCTCTTGAGAGCGCATTTGCAACAACATTTTTCTTCCATTTTTTGTAGATGATTTCAAAGTCATATCCCAACATCTTTGTGACACATTTTTTTCTTCTCTTCTTAATATAATCCTTATTCCAAATTTTTTTTAAGACTATCCTGATCTGTTTTTACCTTGAAATGTCTTCCCATTAGGTAAGGTCACCATTTCTTTAGTGCATGTAGTATTTCTAATATGTCCTTCTCATAAATAGGTTTATGTAAATAATTTCCCTTTATTGGATGACTTTCAAATGTAATGTTTCTTCGTTATTGCATTAAAAACAACACCAATACTTTTTCTTAAGGCACCACATCAAATAATAAAATTTATTGTGAAGTATGGTGTAGCTAATACCAGTGCTTGACACATTGCCTCTTTAAGATTCTCAAAGGCCTTAGTTGCTTCTGGAGTCCAATAAAATGCATCATTCTTCAATAATTTTGTTAGAGGTGTTACTATTATCTCATAATTCTTTAAAAAATTGCAATAATCAAAGAGATCCTTGAAGATTCTTTATGGTTGAGGAGATTTTCCATTCCTTAATGGATTTAATTTTCTTAGGGTCTAGCTTAACACCCTCATGAGATACAATATGACCAAAATATTCAACCTCCTGTACCCCAAAGAAAACTTTGGAGGTGCTTACATATAATTTTTTCTCCTCCAATAGATTGAGCACCCTATCAACATGTTGAACATGATCCTTACAAGAGTTATAGTAGATTAGTATATCATAAAAAAATAGTAACACAAATTTTCTAATGAAGGCTTTCAAAATGGAATTCATCAAACCTTGAAATGTGGACAGTGTATTAGTGAGGCCAAAAGCAATGACCAGAAATTCATAATGACCTTCGCGAGTTCTAAATGCTATTTTTGGAATGCATTAAATCTTCATTCTAATGTGATGATATCTTGAAATAATATCCAACTTTTTGAAGTGAATTTATACATGTAATTCATCCAACAATTCATGAATGACAGGAAAGGGAAATGTATCTTTAATATGAGCTTATTAAGATCCCAATAATTTAGACACATATGCTATGATCAATCCTTCTTTTTCACCAATACTACATGAGAAAAGAAATAACTTTGACCAGGTTGAATTATACCAACCTCTAGCATTTATGAAACCATTCATTCAATTTCACTCTTTTAGGCATACGGATAGCTGAAAGTATTGATGTTTGGAGGAATAATTCCTTGAATAAAGTGAATAGAATGATCATAATGTCTAATAGGTGGGAGGCCTGTGGGGGTCTCAAATGCCTTGGAATTTTTTTTAAGACTTTTTGGATATGGAGACATAAATGATTTCAATGTTTCAACCTCTAGTGAGCATAATTATGGAAGTACACCCTGTTGTTATTTCTTAAAAGTATTTTTCATGCCATTAGAGTTTATTATCTTACCTGATTTCCCTACGATACCCTTTAATTCAATTTCCTTTCCATCCCAAAAATATTTTAAGAAAATTTCTTTAAAAGTAAAATCTATCATTCTCAAATATTGCTATCATCCCCAAAGATTGCAATCATTGGACTCCTAGTACAACATCAACACCACCCATTGAAATGGAAAAAAATGGACTATTCAATGAATATTCCCCCATGTTTAGCTTAATATTATGGAAATTTATAGAGAGATTTATGGTTCCTCCATTTCTAACCATAACTTGACACTTTGGTGTTGGATATAGAAAGTAATTCAATTCCATTGCTATCTTACAATGAATAAAATTATGGGTACTACTGGAATCAATCAAGACTATTACATTTTGTTCTTCATATATCCTTCTATCTTGAGAGTTTTATGAGTGGTAATTCCCGCTAATGAATTAAAAGATATGGTCATATTCATTTATTATTTCACTATAGTCGGTTCGTGGTGTATAAACACTACTTTTAATGTTTTATGTTTCTTTTCTTCCTCCTCTTCACAATCTATGTCAAACAATATCTTCTTAGCACACTTATGAATTTTAGTGTATTTGATCTCAAAACGATAAAAAATCCCTTTTTCTCTCATTTTGTCCAATTTTTTTTGTGTCAACCTTGTAGGTTGTGGAAGGGTAGGAGTAACAATGCTTCCATCTTTATGTTTTTTAGTGGTAGAATTCCTTGTTTCCATAGTTTTTGTTTCAAATTTTCTTGCCACCTTGAATGCCTTCTCCAATGAATTAGTCTCCCAAAGGAAAACCTGATATTGGATTTTATCCTTTAAAGTACCTATGAAGTCATCAATCCTATGCTCCTCTAGAATCTCAATTACCCTGATATTCAATTTTTGGAAGTTCTCAATTTGCTCTGCCATTGAACCCTTTTGTTTGAGATTTATTAATTGGGTAGAGAAGGTTTTTATCATTGTATCCTAATAATATGTTATCATTTTCTCTATAAAAATGAAGCAAATGACCAGTGGTTTGTTTCTATGTATGAATCCATTAATACCATATAAATTTATTAGGTTATAAATATAAATATGCAATGCATACCTTTCATGTATGTTTCACATGATGTAGATCAAAATATTTCTCCATCTGTAGTATCCATGTTATTAGATCCTTTCCATCAAAATTAATCATATATATCTTTGGAATGTGATGGGTCTTATACCCAAAATTGAATTCTCTAAAATCATAATTCATATTCTTTTTTTCCTCATCATGATTTTCATGGATTATATTGTCACCATTGGGAAGTATTTCTTATAAGAACTTTTCCAAACCCTCCTTCAAACCTTATAGCTTAAAATTGATCATTATTTTCATGGATGTGTAGGTTTTAACCCTGTAAAAAATTACCTACAAACAAATTCTTAAAACAAAAAATAAACAATGGAGGGAACATAAAACATAAAACAAATATACATATCTATTTTACCCTACATCCAAAACCGAGACTATCATATTTATTTTTCGTTATTTTTCATTATTTATATACATGTCAAAGCATTCATAAATCCAAATCCATAACCGTGGATTGGAGCATAATCATAGTTTCCTTGAACAGATCTACAAAATACCATGGGTAGAAAACCATCATGCCCAAAACAATGTGAAAAACCCATGCACAAAACCATGGGTAGGTCCAACCACCATCTTTGGGTTTGGCCCCCACCATTGTGTCCACATAAAAAAAAACTTGGGGCACTGTCGTGGACCCCGTGTAGGTAGGATACCACCCCCTTGAAAAGCTCTCAACAAGGGGGCTTGTCGCATCCCCTATGACCCCCTTGCTGCGACCAACACAACATACAACAAATTTGGCTAGTCCTTGAATAGATATAACAAACACCTAACTGTCTACTTTTAAACCATTTTTGAAAACTCTGATGTTCCTTTTTACACCGTATATCTTAAAATTCCTCAAGGTTTCCAATTTATTTTTTGTTACCTTTTACGAGAGTGAAATTTGTTGTTACTTTTTTTTTAATTTTGATATATCATGTTGCATTTCTTCCTCTTCTTTATGTGTCATAGTAGATATTTTTGGTTGCTTAATAGATGTATCCATTGTTTTTTTCGAGGCATTATGGAATCAAACAATGATATCTATGATTAATTATGCCCCTTGAATCACTTGAAACTGATTTTTCAAACAAATGTTATGCAATTTTTTTTAAAATACACACATTATTATTTCTTTTATGATCTCGATCTTGAAACTATTGTGTCTCTTTAATTTTAGACTCTCAAGGTTTGAAATTATGTCTTATGGGAGAACTCCAAGTATTCTTTTGTAACACCCCCAATTTGTGTGTTGAATTAAAAGTTAGACATTTGAACTTTAATCCTAAGGGGGTGGACCCCAAGGGATGAGTATGATGTGAATGTATATGCATATTTTATTTGAGGAAATAAATAAAATGATTGTGCATTTTGACCAAAAAGAGAATTTGAGATCACTTGCCAAATCCATGAGGATGGATAAGGCAACAAATCCCCCAAAAATCTTTCAAAAATCCTTGAAAGAAATTTATTTAGATTTGAGGAGGAATCTAAATTTCCCCAATGAAGAGGAGTAGTTGGGAAGAGGTGAGAAAAAGCTGGAAAAGCTGAGGAAAAGCTTAAAGCAGCTTTAAAGAATCCCAAGATGGGAAGCCTAGGCTAAACAGGAAAGAAAGCATCCCGCTATTCTGGACACAAAATTAGAAACATGCTTTGGGGAAATATGAGCTTAAATAAGTTGCTCCTAAGCAGATTAGAGGTTGATCTATTCTAGGAGGTGATCTCTGCTCGGGGGTGAATCCCGGGAGATAAAGAGGATTCTAAGGTTGGGAGGTTGGTCAATTGCAGATTTTGGTATGTCATAAAATTTCCAGTTACTCTATTTTATGATGGTATGAATTAGCTACATATAAAAATATTTAAGAGAAATTGCTTGATTTTTGTAGTACTACATTTAACAGAGTCCATCACAAGGTAAACACCTTCTAGAATCTGTTTGGTTGTAGACTAAAAATCTATAGAGTAGAAACTTGAGAACCTCTAAACCCAGATCGGTTTAAATCTGAAGTTACTTGGCCTCTACAGATGATTAATTGTGTTATGTTCTCTATAGAAAAAAAATGCTATGATTTGCCTATGTGTATTCTAGAGAAACAGTATAGTAGCATTGAAATATACATGGTCTGCAGCAGAAAAGAAGAAATTAACATGTTAGAGTATGGACAGTATATATATGTATTCTAACATTTATAAGGGTACTAGAAAAAGAGTAAATCTACTCTATATGAATATTATACCATTTATGTGAGTATAGACTTTCATATCTGGATATATTTTACTCATTGAAAACCTGTAACATAACAAAGTAATTTCATAGACATTAAGGTTTTCTAGTCAAGCACCCTTGAATACACATAGGTATACCTTAAAAGAAAAATAGAAATTACAAGCAAGTATGCTAGCATATGGATGTTGAATTTTTTGTTACACACAAAATATCTGTAAACTAGAGAGGGGTTGTACCATACTTATCTAGGATAGAATATTTTGTTGTATAACTCCATCACTAAACCTTGAAATAAACATTAGTGCAAAAATAATGATCTATGATTCATGTATTACAATTAATGGAGCTCTCGATCTTATATATATATATATCGATGCCTTTAATACACTTGGTACCTATATTAATAAAGTTTGAACATCATACAATTCAATTCTTGTCCACTATCGAACCATAGATATATATATACGAATTGCTATATGTTGCAAGGACAAAATAAACTCAAACCTATAGCTACCCGAGATAATGGAGAACGAAAACAAGTACGAACCATATATACATATATGATTTTATATTTCAAAACGAGTACATCCAAAAAGGTAACCATGAAATATATGAATGATCTCTAAAACGATAAATGAAACATATAGGAAATATAGATAGCAAGCGAAACTATCGTTCGGCAAATTAAAAACTAACGCGTATATATGTATATAAAACAAACAAACTATATACATGCCGAGCGCCAAATCCAATAGCACGTTTACACAGTCATACTCGGGTCGAGGAATAATGATAACTGGTATCATTACTTCTGGTAGTATATATCTATATATTTGTGGATAGAATAAAAATTCTGAACGATAGACTCCTGCGCAGATTAATAGAAAGTCAAAGGTAATGTATATATGAATCATTTATCACCAGACTATATTCGGGCATGGTTAAGAAATAATACCCTATACCTTGGACGCCGTCAACGAGTCTTCGGACTATAAAGACGCTGGTTAATATGAAAAACAAAACCACGAGCAGAGGAAAAAGGGTATCATTATCTGGTCAGTAATCGTCTATCCCTCATCATTGTTGGACCGCGTGAAGGTTCACCCAGTCTTCACCAAACGAAATCTGGATCACAAGACGCGGGTAAGGGGTAGAAAGCCGACGGTAAAATGCATATGGTCTATGAATACCAACGCGACGCCAGCAGAGTAATTAACATGCAGTATGAATATAAACCATTAAGCTATCATAGAAAACCAGAGATCTGCATTTACATCAAAACAATGTACAAACAATTTTGGATAAGTCGAACTTCAGATTGTGTGTAAATGAACAACCGCGTCGCTGAAGAGGAAGTTAAACGTAGAAATCGCTGGAGGTTCGGCTAGGACTCCCGCCTGTAATACCGCTGAGTCGACCCCTCTGCAAAACAAAATTTGATGAGAATAAGAGAGCGGGTTCGCGGATAAATCATGAAGAAAATAAATAAATCTGAGAGCGTAAGGGAAATAACATTAAACAGAGTTCAGAGAGGTAAAAGAGTCTCTGGTTAACATACTGGAACTCTGTGTGAAGATCAAACCCTACACCAGAAGCGAGGAAGCTTGATGGCAATCGAACCCGAGCACACCCTCAATCACTGGCGAGGAGAGGGGGAAAACAACTCGGCGATACCTTCAGAAAGAATAGGGGAAGATGGGATGAGAAAACCGCACAGTAGAATCGATTTAAAAGATAACCTGGTAACCCTAATTTCACGGGTACAGGAACCCAAGAAATCGCCAGGTTGATCGAGAAAACGCGGCTCTTTGACAGACCCGTACCAGGCAGCAGTGAGACGCCCAAGATGGAGTAGTCTGGCCTGCCCACGCATAGTGTGTTAAACCTAGAAGATCATTCTCCTAGACAGAGATCGGTCTTTCTCGGTACTGGGATGCACCGATAAGTCAAACAGCAGGCCACCCGTCAACCTCTCGCTCAGTATGAAGCGAGCCGCGCCGATCATCGACACTTTCACACATTAACTCAGAAGTTAACTTGAATAATACTCTCCCGCAGCTGTAAGAAATTAGGATGAACAGTCATGTGGGTACACTGTCGAAAGTGATCCCAGTTACCATCTGGTTCCATGTTTACCTATCGGGACATCATCCCAAGGGAGGCGATCTGCAGAAGTAGGAAAAATTAATAATGAAGCCGCCGTTAATAACTCGGCCACTGGCGTACACACCTGCAACACCAAACTCAACACGTTAGGGTTAGAAAATCCAAAAACGAGGGTTAGCACAGAGATAGATAGTCACATTCCGGACGTCAAATTAAAATTAAGCGATGTAATGTGTAAATGACCAGGTATGACTTTGTAGGGCCGGGTTGTATAAGCACAAGGCCCCAACAAATCGTTAAAGTGACTAATTTAATAATATACATTACATTGCGGCGATTTAAATTAATCGTATGAACCAATATGGGTGTTGGCCGCATATGTGTTATATATATATATATAATTATAGAGTCAATATATATACACGTACTCATTGAACAAACATTGCCACACGTACTCATTGCCAAAAGATAATTATGTAAGTTAGGTTCTACCCAAATAGGGGACTTACATATATCATTATTATATAACTTGCCCTCGGGTATGTGGTACAGTTCTATATATATAAATATATCCACGTATACCTATCTATTGTAATGATGATTAACAAAAGGATGTTAGCTCCATATATATACATATATATATGGATATATAGGTATATGGGGGTGATATATAGGAAACCCAATTATACATATATATGTTGAATGTATAAGAGTTAGTAGGAAACAAAAAGGGAACCAACCTTCTTAATATGATACAAGGTTGTAACAATATATATATATATATATATATATATATAAGTATATATATATTTGTTTGAAAGTAATATAGGTAAAGTGTCTAATGTTTTATGATAATGGAATTACTAGATGACTATCAGAAATTCTATAAAAGGGAAGTAAAGTTGAATTTTTGAAATCATTATTCCAATGACGATATGAATAGAAGAATCGAAAGGAAACCCTTTGTGAAAAAAAAAAAAAAAAAAAAATTCTGTAAGCGAGGGATGTTACATCTTTCCAATTCTAGAAGTCAGACCAAGAATGAATTATTCAATATAAAGTTATTCTAAATCTCCTAAGATGACCTGATTATGGACTAGTTCAGTAGAGCTAACTTGTACAAGATTACATGTGTCACTTTTTAAATTTTCTTCCCTAAAATTGATACAAAAAAACTATATCCCATGAGATTTTAGTCACGTTTTATGAAATTCAAATTTGATGTTTGAAAATAAAGTTAGGATGATTTTCCCTAGGTCAGTTGTTTGAGATTGAATCCTAGAGCATGCAAAAACCCTAACATATTTGGACCATATCTAAGGAAATATAGTGAACCAAGTTATGATATTTCTACACTAAGTTCACCATGATTTCAGATCCACGTGGTCAAAATTTCAGCTTTTGAAGCTTTGTAGAAAAAATGTTATAGAAAAAATGCCAATATGGAATATTGATATATTTATTTTCTTATTTGTTCTAATAAACAATTAAAGATACATTTTATCTTCTAGTTTATAAAATTTTAGTTTATTTATTATCACACAATCAAAGGTCTACTAATTTACGCTTTTTTTCATGCCCATAATAACTTTTCCACCCTTTTTGTTTATCTTTTTTTCGAAACCATAATTCTAATTAAACTTGTGATGGATATAAACTCAAACATATTTTTACGAGGGAAATTTTGTGAAACTATATTGTTATATATGATAGTTCCATTAGTGATCTTATAGGACTTGATTATTGTAACCCTTGTTTTTTCTGAGTTCACAATCATACCCATGTTGGAGCAGGATTCATTGAGGATTATTTGATAATTATTGAATTTATATGGATTCCATGACATGATAAAAATGTAATTGACATAAATAAGAAGAATCATGACCATAACAACAATATTCGGGTTTGTATAATGAGATTCTTCTCATTAACATTCTAACTTATCAACATAAATGCTAAAAAGTGTAGGGAACATGAGAAAAACTTGTTTGACTTCTATGATACAATTAATTTGTTCAAACCACACCTTAGTGTTCCTAAATGTGGAAATGACACTTTAATATATCCTTACATGAAAAATCTCAATTTATACTGAGCTTTTATCTCTCTAACATATTCCAAAATTTAATCCTAGGCACATTGCCAATTTTTTTTCTGAAATAAACTAAAAAAAAAATATTTGTTTTATTATTGCATCATTCTTCCACAACGATCCTTAATGTAATGATATAGTCCTTTAGCTCTATTTTTTTGTACTTTAATATGTATTCTTATCTTTTTTCCAAAATGGGTATATAAATACTAGCTAAGAGGGGTCTAAAAATAATGGTATGATAATTAGGGTGACTGATTTTATCCCCACTTATAAGGAGAGAAACAATTAGACTTTGTGTTAGGTTTTAAGGAATAATTTATTGAATACTAAATAAAAGATCTTGTATATATGAGGGATAAGAATAAACCTTTCAATTTTAAATATTTCAACTCAGTAGCTTTTGATGTCGTTAGATTTCCTTTTTGAAAGTTACAGAGTTCAGGGTCAAGGCTAAAAGTATATGATCAAAGTTGTGTCATGGTCATTTAAAATGTCAAAATTTACTATTTGATTGTAAATGAAGATATTTTAAATCACCTAATCTACGAGAGTGCTATCCAACCCATGGATACAAATCATGAGGTAAGAATTTGGCCATTTCATTAAACGTTTTCCAATTATAATATCTTCAACTCGAGCAATAGAAATTGATTAGTTGTGTTCCAAATATTTTTTTTGTAACGTTTTCAAAGTTTCTTTTGTACATGTTAATGGAAACATGGTTCCAATAGGTTGGAGAAATTACATGGTTAATTGCAGCTTTAGCATCAAAGTCTCGGGTAATAAGAGGGTACTACCTTTATTTCTTAGGGTGTAAATATCTTATTCTATGCTTTTGTCGAGATAGTTATTATTTATGTAGTTTTTCTCATAAAATCTAGAATATAGAGGCATAATGTAACATACTTCTATATACATATTCCTAGCAATAATATCTAAAATTTCCCTCCATATGTACTAATTAAGAGGGTTTTATAGGTCCCTATATTACTAGTGTAGTCCCTTATTATTGTTAGTATAGCCCCCTTATTGTTATTGTTGTACCCGTGTAACCCCCATATTTTTATTATTGTGCCCTTACATTATTATTGTTAGCTTGGCTAGGATTATATTGTGACCCCATGGAATCCTATATATAGAAGGAGGTTTTGTCATTTGTATCATCCAAGAAATTTTCATTTATATAATGTAAAGGAGGTTTCCCCCTTGAAGTGGCTTATTTCTAAGGCATTGATCTCTCCTTTCTTCTATTTTTGGAGCTGGTTTCATAACATTTAGGATCAAAGCTTTGGATTCTAGTTTTTTGTTGCTTCAAATAGGTCATCGTGGAATTTTCGCTATAACTTCTTTTCTACGAAGGTTCAGAAGCTGAAATTTTTACCACACGAAGCTAAGATCTTGAGGAACTTGGTTTGATAATTTCAGATATTGGTCACAATATTTTAGGAGATATGATCTGTGGAAGTTAGAGTTTGTTCATGCTCCTAGATTTCATCTAAAATAGGTTATCTTGGGAAAATCATCATAACTCTCTCTCTAAGCATTAGATTGGAATTATGTAAAATGTGGCCGAAATTACTTGGATTTTAGTTTCCTGTGTATCAATTTCAGAGCCAAAGGAGGAAATAATTACACGTGGCATGTCGTAGAAGTGTGTTCTACTGAACCTATCCATAATTATGTAACTGGTTGATCTTGGGCTTAACTTTGTCTTGAAGCATTGAAATCAGGTCATACCTCTAACATTAGAAAGAAGTTTCAGAGGGATACTATGGGACAAAATTTTAGATATTTAAGATTCGAAATCACAGAGATAATTTAGTTTCAATATCGAGCTCCTTAAAAGCAAGAAAAATGTGGGTGTTTTTTTTTCAAATTTCATAAGTCTTGTTTGGAAAATCAGTTTGAAGCGATTCCAAGGGAATATTGAAGCACAGATATCAGTATTGAGTTATAAAATTGCCCCTAAAAATAATTCAACACCTATTAAGCACTCGAAATACTCTACAATGACTCATGAAGACGAAGAAGTGCAACATGATATCTCAAAATTACAAGAGCAAGTGCACCAAATTTCACTCTCGCAAAGAGCTGCAAAAAATGAAATGGAAGTTTTGAAGAAAGGCGTGGAAGCTAAGATGAATTTTTTGAAGAATGGGATGTAAGACATGGAAGAAAAAATGGAAGGTTTGAAGGAAGACATGGAAGGTTTGAAGGAAGGTTTGTCAAATTTGATACAAGAAATGATTCCTAATGGCGAAAATATAGTACAGGAAACTCAAGATGAGAACAAAATAAATGTTAATCGGGATTTCATAAAATTGAATGTTGGATGGAAGGCCCACCATATTCCAAATATCGATATGAGGAATTTTGATGGCAAGGATCCCGTAACATGGACACTACATACAGAGCGATGTTTTGATCTCAATAATGTGCAAAATACAAAAAAGGTATACATTTCAACTTTATATTTAGAACAAAATACATTTTATGGTATCACTGACTTTGCTTCGGTAAAAAAATTGTCACTTGGTAAATTTTTACAGAGGAATTGATAGCACATTATGAGGATACATAAAGCAACACCTTCTTTAGCCAATTGATAAATCTCAAACAAAAGGGTTAAGTAGTGGAGGACATTGAGGACTTCCAAAAATTGAATATAAGGGTAATTGATATTCCAGAGGAACATAGGATTGATGTCTTCATAGGTACTTCAAAGGATAAAATCCAACATGAGGTTAAGATTTGGGAACGCGATTCATTGGAGAAGGCATTCATGTTGGAAGGAAAATTTTAATGTAAAATTATGGTGACAAGGAAGCCTACCACTCAAGTCTATAAATATGGAAGTGTTTCTACTCCTAGACTTCCACAACCTACAAGGTTGACACAAAAACGATTGGAAGAAAAAAGAGCAAAAGGGCTTTACTATAGTTGTGATAGAAAATACACTAAAGGTCCTAAGTGTGTTGAGAAGAAATTATTTTACATAGATTATGAAAAGGAGGAAGAAAATAAACAGGAAACTCAAAAAGAAGAGGATATATAGTAGGAACCAACCCTATAGAAAGAAGAAATTAGTCTGACCATATCGTGTAATGCATTGGTAGGAATTACCACTCCTCAAACTCTCAAGATAGAAGGACATATCAAGAAGAAAAAGGTAATAGTGTTAATTGATTCGATCAGTACGCATAGTTTTATTCATTGTAAGGTAGCCAAGGAATTGAATTGATTCCTATACCCAACAACAGAATGTCAAGTGATGGTTACAAATGGAGGAATTATAAATTTCTCTGGAAAATTCCATAATATCAAGCTAACCATGGGGGAATATGTATTGAATAGTCCAATGATTTCCATTCCAATGGGAGGTGCTGAGGTTTTACTAGGAGTACAATGGTTACAATCTTTGGGGATGGTAGCTTTTAATTCTTAAGAAATTTTCTTGATTTTTTTTTCCAGAAGGAAATGAAGTCGAATTATGGGTTATCGCAGGAAATCTGGGAAGGATAAAAAGCTCTAATTTCATGACAAATATTCTAAAGAAATAAAAATGAGGCATAATTGCACAATTATTCTCACTAGAAGTTTCAACATCAAAATCATCTATTTCTCCAGATCTCCAAGAATTTGTGGACAATAATTCCAAGGTGTTTGAAACTCCCAAAGGACTCCCACCACTTTTGTGATCATGATCATATTATTCATTGGATTCGAGGAAGTTTTCCTCCAAAAATCAGGCCTGATAGATATCCTTATGTCCAAAAGAGCGAAATTGAACGTATGATTGCAGAAATGTTAGAGGCTAGTATAATTCAGCCTATTCAAAGTTATTTCTCTGCTCCAATAGTATTGGTGCACAAGAAGGATGGATCATGGTGCATGTCCTCAGATTATAGGGACCTCGATAAGCTCACTATTAGAGATAAATTTCCCATTCCTATGATTGATGAATTATTGGATGAATTACATGGAGCAATTTATTTTACCAAGTTGGATCTTCATTTAGGATATCATTAGATTATAATGAAGACTAAATATATTGTAAAAACAACATTTCAAACTCATGAGGGTCCTTATGAATTTTTGGTCATGGATTTTGGCCTTACAAATGCACTTTCTACATTTCAAGGGTTGATGAATTCCATTTTCAAAACCTTAGAAAAATTTTGTTAGTATTTTTGATGATATACTAATCTACAACGGGTCTTGGAAGGATCATGTTCAACATGTTGATAGTGTGCTCAAACTATTGGAGGAGAAACAATTATATGCAAAAAACTCCAAATGTTTCTTTAGAGTACAAGAGGCGGAATATATGGGTCATATTGTATCTCATGAGGGTTTTTAGGTAGACCCTAAAAAAATTAAAGCCATTAAGGAATTGAAATTCCCCACAACCATAAATCAGTTGTGAGGATTTCTCAGGTTAACAGGGTATTATCACAATTTTGTTAAGAATTATGGGAGAATAGCAGCACCTCTAACAAAATTATTTAAGAAAGGTGCATTTTCATAGAATCCTGAAGCATCTAAGGCCTTTTAACATCTTAAAGGGGCAATGTGCCTAACATTAGTATCAACTGTGCCAGAATTAACAAAAACCTTTATTGTCCAATGTGATGCCTCAGGAAATGGAATTGGTGTTGTTTTAATGCAAGAAGGAAGACCCATTTCTTTTGAAAGTCGTCCAATCAAAGGAAAGTATTTATAGAAATATATTTATGATAAGGAAATGTTGGTAGTACTACATGCATTAAAGAAATGACAACCTTACCAAATGGGCACACTTCAAGGTAAAAAATGATCATGATAGTCTTAAATACTTTTTGGAAAAATGACTATCTTTATAAGATCAGCAAAAATGGGTCACAAAGATGTTGGGTTATGACTTTGAAATCATCTACAAAAAAGGGAAGCTAAATTTTGTAGCAGATGCATTCTCAGGAAAGGATGAAGAGGTGGAAGAATTTCTTTGTGCCATTTCTATTATCCAACCAGATTGGATAATTGTAGCAAGGGATGAATGGAAGAAGGATGAAGAAGTTCAAAATTTACAGCAATATTCTAGTACATATGATACATTTAGTTGGAAAAATGATTCCTTACGGTACGAAGATTGCTTATATCTTTGTAAGAATTCCCAACTAAAACAAAATATTCTTTTGGAATTGCACACTTCTCCTTTAGGAGGACACCCTAGATTTTTAAAAAGTTACCATAGGGTGAAGAAAGAATTTTTTGGGATGACCTTAAATATGATATTCAAAATTTTGTGGTAGAACTTTTGGTTTACAGTAAAATAAAGTTGAAACAATTAAGACCCCGGGTATTCTACAACCTTTATCCATTCCAAGTCAATGTTGGGATGAGATTTCAATGGATTTTATCACATGTCTATCTACGTTCGAAGGAAAGAGTGTCATCATGGTGGTAGTTGATAGACTTACCAAGTAGGCACACTGTTGTGCATTATCTCATCCATTTAAAACAAGCACAATTGCTGCTGCATTTATGGAAACAATTCAAAAGCTACATGTAAGCCCAAATATTATTGTAAGCGACAAAGATCCCATTTTTATCGGAAATTTTTGGAAGGAATTATTTTCTTGTTTGGGTACTCAACTAGCTCATAGCTCATCTTATCATCCTCAATCCGATGGTCAAACTGAGATAGTGAACAAATTTTTGGAAGGATATACTCGTTGTTTTGTATATGATAAAAAAACACAATGGGTCAAGTGGTTACCTCTGGCTGAATGGTGGCATAGCACTTCCTTCCATACTACAGAAAAAATGACCCCATTTATGGCACTTTATGGAAAAAATCCACCATCCATCACATCATATTTAAGAGAAAATTCTAAGGTTCAAGCAGTGAAAGATCAAATTGAGAATCAACAATAAGTTCTCCAACTCTTAAAGGACAACGTAAATTTGGCACAAAATCAAATGAAACAGCAAGTAGATCAACATCGAAGTGAGAGAAGTCTTGATGTAGGAGACTGGGTATTTTTATAGCTACAACCATAAAAACAAATGTCCCTCAAGCAAGGTAAGAAGGATAATAAATTATCGCCAAAGTATTATGGTCTTTAGAAGGTGTTGCAAAAGATTGGTACCATGGCATACAAATTGGAGCTTCCCGCTTCTTCGCGAGTGCATCCATTTTTCCATGTTTCATGCTTAAAGAAGATTATAGGTGACAAACTTCTAGTCGAAACAATATTTCCAAAACTTGATGAGGAAGGAAAAATCATATTGAAATGTGAATAAGTCATGGAAAAAGAACTCAAAAAATACGAAATCAATCAATTTCAGAGTATCTCATCAAGTGGAAGAACTTGACCACTGAAGATTCTACATGGGAGGATGATAATTTTATACAGAAGCATCTAGAGCTACTCAAGCATTGAGGATAACACTTTTTTGAAGGAGAGGATGAAATTTGCATATAAATTGCATATGGGTGAAAAGCATCCATGGTTCAATACTAAGATATCTTGTAACTTGGAGGGTGGAAAGAATATTGTAGGGTGCATTCACATTTAACATTGAGACTTGTTGGTTTTAATTATTGATGATTAACTAAATCAATACTTTAATTAATGTAATGGGAGGTTTGATTTCCAATAACCCATAAATCCCATAACTTTAACTTTGTTTCCTTATCTACCATTTTGTCTATCTACTTGTTATTGCAACAAGAATAAAAGCATGTAATTTTCTTTTGTAGCTTTGAGGCGTCATTATGTGCTTTGGAAAATATATAGTTAAGCCTATGAATTTCTTAGTTTTCTTTTATCATTCTTCTATAACTATATTAAAACCCAAAATTACATTTATTAGTGAAACATCCCTTTGAAAATAATTAATAAAATTTTATTTTTTATCCTTAAGTATTATCAACCCCTAAAATATGAAATTTCTATTGTTCCTCCATGATCTAAAAAGATCCACCACTCCTACCATTCATATATTCTAGTTAAATTTTTTATAATGAGGAAAATTAGATATTCCTTGTTTGAAACATGTGCTTTTTTCCAATGTCCCAAGATTGAAAAATATACTCTGCCTTACTAATTTATGTTTTATTAAAGAATGCAATTAGAGATTCATAGTTTGAAACTTGTTCCCAATGTCACTTGATTATGTTGGAATATTGAGAATGGGTGTGAATCAACATTTTGTAAATTTCAACAATTTAAAGATCACAGAGCATTAACCAATAACAACACAATAAAGGTACACAAGATTTATAATAACAATTTATTTATATCTTGATGGAAGCTAGAACATTTGAATTTTACCAGCCACTATTGGAAGGAGCTAAAACTCCTATTTATCTACCAGCTACAACTAGAAGGAGATATAACCTCTACTTTACTAGCTCCCACCAGAAGGAGGCGACAACCTCATGAAGGAAGGTACAACTTCCTTACCTAACACCACCATGCCACCCTTTAACAATAAAATACATAAAAGTACTTTTGGGCTTTTGTACCAAGGAAAGCATCCTAATTAAAAAATTATCAGTCTTATTCAACAACCCACTATCATGACACTTTATCTACAACTATGTCATTGAAAAATCCCTCGTTGCATTCATTCAAAATTATGTTTTCACTGAAACACTTGTTCTTAGACTACATCCACAAGTATTGACCAATGTGAGTTCTTCCTTATGACCTACTTGAACTAATCTCAATTCGATCTAAAAAACCATAGACTTATCACACTGTCACCTTAAAAATGACGTCTACTCCTTAAATTGATATGTCTAATATATTGTAAGCTACTATAACTCCACCTTCCAAATAGTGGAGATCCTAAAGGTACACAATTCACTAAAGAGGTTGTAAGTCATACATTTAATCAAGCCCTATTAAAAAATCAGGACAATCCTACCTTGTGCCACAATAACTTCAACACAACTCCTCAAATAGGCTACCAAGCTTCCTTAAGATAAGCCTTATAATATGCCTAAATGTTCCTGGGTAAGGCCCTTAGCCTTTACATCCTATTTCCTTCTTATATGCTCAAAATAGTCTAGCGAATGTGTTCCTACCTCAATTTCATATCTTCCTAAGACTCTCTGATATTGGGACCTCTATATCATATGGTTTTATTCCTCACGAATGGGCCTCATACCACAGACTATCTCAAACTACCAAAATTTTGAATCTATCCAAGAATTCAAATTTACCTTAGGAATCCTTAGGTTTGGATGCACCAAAATAAATCTTAGAATCACATGCGATTCATCCTTAGGGAAACCTAAAATTCAACCTCAAAATATGATCAAATTCTCCCATCAGATAAGATAAGAATTTGCCTCAAGGGGTGCTGAAAATATGGCTCATAAGTAGTGTTGAAAACCTTGAAAGTTCCCTTGTCAAGTCCAACAAGGAGACCATAGAAAATATGAACAATAATTATTAATCACCCTCAAAAGCTCACTCTATTCTACCTTATAATGTCCCACAAAAACCACCACATAAATATAATGTAAAATCATTGAATCTCGACCTTGTTTTCAAATTTTCAATACAACTTGTTGGCCTTAGGCTTCTCCTTAGATATTATTGGATTAGATGCATGAAATCCCTGCTTGTAATGACCATGAATAGGGTGAATATCTATAGATTTAAGAGGCCTATTATTCGATTGAATTGGTCATTTTAAAAGACAAGTCATTCATCGGAGTTGACTTGAAACAATTAGATCTGACATGGATACAAAAAATTAGGCGATTTCCATTACAAAGAAAAATTTTATGAAGATGACTTGAAAAATAAGTAATAGGCTTCTTGATTTTTTTTTTTAAAATTTCATTATGGCTAACTTAGACACATGGACTTAGGACATTTTAATTTACAATTTTGACCCTATTTTATGGGTAGAAATTAAATCCTAAGGCCATGAATTTGTGGTGTAGGATCTAGGGATACATTCATCCATTTAAGGCATCAAACTTAAAACATGAATATCTCTTCAACCAAGAGGACCGAAAAGGCATACAACCTATCAAACAAAATAGCGTGACAGGGAATACTAATATAAAGTGTTATTACATCCAAATTTTCTAACATGTGCACACATATCATAAAAAAATGTTGTTCCATTCACCCTTTAACGTCAATGGAAATTTCTTCCAACTAATGATTGACTTGTAATTTATTCAAAATGGATATATAAGGTCGTGATATATTAGTGCATATTAGGAACGTGTGATACTATTAAACAAGAAAACTTTAATATCTTGTGTTCATTTCATAACATAATAATTATGATGACCATTAACATGCATTGATACCATAATTGATATATCACACCTCAAAAAAAGGAAATGTTATGCAGCTAGATAAAAGAAAAGAAGAAAATATAGATCAACAACTTAAAAATTAGTCTCTTCAAAGGGTGAACCTCCTTTACATCACATAAATGAACAATCATTTCATGATAAAAATGAGAAGACCTCCTTGGTATATGTTATCACTCCACTAGATCTCTGAAGGCTAAAAGGAGACCAACAAAGGTAACCACAGACCGCTTTGACCTAGTAGCTAGCCCTACTAGGTAGGAGAGGGCTCTTTCCATGAGATAAAAACCAAATTGACTAGATAATGAATATTTTAGGCTAGGTATAGTGGGATCTAGGGTTTCATTGATTTGTATTTGGTGTTGGATGGTAAATTAGGTCTAGGAAAGACTAGGTCAAGGCATTGAAAATCAGACATGAAGAGATGTGATGGGGCAAGGTAGACACACACTTTACCACTTTAAGATGTCTTGGTGAGTGTGATAGACTGATAAGGTCTCAAAAATAGCATGGAAATCATGAATTATTTTATATCAGAAGAAAGTGAAACATAACTGTGATAATTTTTCCAAAACATAGCATCGAAATAATGAATTCTGCTTGTCAACTTAGAAATCGATCACATTAAGATATGGACATAAATATGGAAGGCATAATACATTTAAACATATGAAAATATAAGATGGAACATAGCTAAAATACATACCACATGAATCCCACTACAATAGCTGCAACTTTTTCTACTAGTTCCTGCCAAAAATGATTGAATACAATAGTGTTCAAAGATCAATTACACAACATCCAACCCTTGCAATGATAAAGGAAATAAAATATATAGACCAAAAAAATCTTCTGCCCACTCTCAAGGGTCGAATCCATGACTTGTAGAGTTTTTCCCCAAAGTCCTGAACTAGAATCCTAATGACTAGGGAAGTCAACAAACTCATCCCTATCTTCTATGAAACTGATTCACTTGACCCAAAATTACAATTTTACTTGATGTATATACCTCTAGTAACTATAAAAGACATAATTACATTTTATTTTTACATTTACATCAGTAAAAATCCATGGAATACATTAATCAACTGAGAAAAAGTGAAATTTCTGAAGAAAAGAAGAAGTTGGAAAAAATGCAGCGTGCTGAGTTGACTTTTGACTGCCTTGCTAAAGTCTAAATTGAGCCCAAGATAGCTCATTGGAAATATTTGCTTGTATAGTTGTTGAAAATGTCTTCAATCACTAAAAATTATGGTCTTAAGTCTCTCAAAATTCAATTCTCAGAATACTGGTTAAAAAGTGCAGCGTGTGGCTAAAAACACTAGCAGAAAGGTGTTTTTTAGGTGGTTTTTTGGATTTTCCACCTGTCAAGAGCTCATATTTTGGAGTTACAGTAGTAAAAATGTGATGTAGAACCCATTATATTTCCAAACCCAGTGATTTTTCATCATTTAGAAGCTCCCAGAAAAAGCGCACCGTGGCCCATGCTGCGCTTTTTGAAGGCCAACTATGCAAAAAAATAATAAATTTCTAAGTTTTCTGGAAAAATAGGCCTCAAATATGGAGTAATATATCACTTACCATAAAATATTTCGGAACACTGAGAGAGTTTTTTTTTATATTTGGAATATTAGGATTAAAAACCTCCTCTATTTTCCCAAAATTCTTCTATGATTGTCGAGAATATTGTCTGCAAAAAGGTGACTTAACATGACATTGCATAGTCAGACAAATAGGTTGTAAAGATGTGAGTAGATCCCTCATTCTATAATACCTGTGTAAAATCTAAAGTAGGTTATTGTATTTTGATATCTTAAGAACACAAAACTTCTCTAGTTTCCCAAAATTCATACTTTTTTTTTCCACAATATGTTCTACAAAACGATGACTAAACAAAATATTTATGGAAAATGTGCCTTCAAGGACCTTTTCAAATTTCCCAAATTTTCTCCAAATTTCCTCAAAATTTCTCCAGAGATGCCAAATAAGGTGTGTTATGCTGTCATGGATATATCCACAAGTTGGTCCAACTTACCCTTCTCCTTTTCACAAATTAGGGTTTCCATTGTACTATGATTTCAAATAGGGTTTGTATTGCTCAAGGTCTAGGTTCATGCCTTTGAACCAATACTCACCATGGTTTGATATCCCTGTAGCATGAGATATAGTATCTACTGTGAATATGAGATAAACCCCTGTAATGATGGTCTTTTCTCCTTTCAAAGAGGTGGCAAACATATTTGTGAGATGCTCATGAAAACCTACCTCCTCCACTCTTTGGAAAAACCCTAAACAATTGACATCTTCAAAGAACTTTTTGATGAATGTTGAGGAGGTGATTTCATTATATCTGGAGGGACCAAACCTCAATATATTCCCCCATTTGTTGTATTTTATTTTCTCCAACGTTGATGAATCAACTTCCATAACGAAACCCTAGATGATAGGATGGTAAAAGAGGGAAGGGAGTAAAGGGATAAAATGAGAGAGTTAGGGAAGGGGGATGGGAGTAGGAAAATTTAGGCAGATCGATAGGGATGTTAGGACCTTAGGGAAGTTGAGGGATATTAAAAGGATGAGGGAATAGGGGTAAGGAATTTTTACACGGGCCTATACTCTTGGCTGCCCAAAAAATGTAGTGAGTAGGGATAGGGTTTGGGGATAGGTCTTAGCAAATGAAATTGAGAGGTGCTTAGGATTTTAGGGATGTATTTGGGTGTGTAGGAGGTTAGGGTATGGTAGGATATGGGTTCTATGGTTTTAATATTAGAAAAAAATATTCTTCAAGAAAAGCGTAACATAGGAAGAAATTGACAAATTTTCCACCATAGGAATGAAAGTACTAAGTGAAAAGGGTGTGAAGTGGTTCAACCTGTTTTATATTTAAGAAAAATTTTGCTTGATTTTGAAGACCCTTTCTACCCTTTTGAAAATTTTATATACCAAGTGTATCTTCGCTGGAAAAAGTGCATTGCCAGAAGGAAAAGCGTAACGTGTGAAGGAAAAGTGCAACGTGTCCCTTAGAAAAGCACAACGTGAGATTGCATACCACTTTTGGAGGCATTTAGGAACTCAAAATTGAGATCATGATAGCTCATTGGAAATATCTCTATGTCTACTACATAATGGACCCCTCAATAATTAAAAATAATCAAGTATAGCCCCTCAAAAATCAATTCTCCCAAGACTGGTAAAAAAATGCAACATGGCCGAGGAAAAGCACAACATGAGATTTCAGACCACTTTTGGAGGCATTATTTAACTCCAAATTGATCTCATGATAAATAATTGGAAATATATTTCTGTCTTGTTATCATTTGACTCATCAAGCAGGTCATTTGGACACTCTATGATAGAGAAAATGCATTTTTTCCAAGGGTACTCCAGAAGTATAGCAATTCTCCTGTAGCAACTATATTTTTGGGCATTTCTTTGGAACATTGAATCTTTTTGAAACATTGAACTACACATTTTAAGGAAATCAAGTACTTATTACATATAGAAACATAAAATTACATTTTTGAAATCAAAGTTTATTAAAGAAATTTGGTTATTACCCCTCCTCCAATTTCCAGATTTTATGCATGAAATGAGAGTTTTAGTGACCTTGAAAACCTAATGACCTAATGGAGACATGAAAATGAATAAAATAATGGTGATGATGATTGGAATGATGATACACTTAGCTGATTGATAACGTGGACCAACAATTTAAAAATTTTGGAAGGAGTGGAAAATAGTCCTAAACCTAATACCCAATGACGAAATTTTTTCTTGAAGACCTAATGACATGAATTTTTTTTTACTATGGGACGCTAACAAAACATGATAAGAGTCCATTTGATCACTGGTAACATGATTCAAGTACTGACACTAACGGTATATATAGGAGTCTAAGGGGTCAAAATATAATCAAAGTCTATACAACAATAATAATCTAAGGGCACAACAATAAAAATAGTGGGCTTCTTACTGGCACAATAATAATAATATGGGGGTATATGGGCTCAAAAATAACAATAGGGGGATACACTAATAATAAAAATAAGGGGGATACACAAGTATTATAGAGACCTAACATGACCCTCTCCTTAAAAAAAAAACATTTCCCTCGACGCTCTAGTAGTTTTGGATGCTTCTGCATAAAATTCTCATCCTCCCATGTGAAATATTCAACTGGTAATTTATTCCACTTAATGAGATGATACGAAATTGATCAATTTTGTAGCTGTCAGGTTCTTGTTTCAGTGACTGCTTCATACTCTAATATGATTTTTCCTTCTTCGTCAAGTTATGGAAATACTATTTGACCTAGGATCTTGTCACCGATAACATTCTTTAAGAAGATGGAGGAAGCTCCAATTTGTATGTCATAGTACCAATATTTTGCAACACCTTGTAAGGACCATAGTAATTTGGTGATAACTTATTATCCTTATTAGCTTACTTTAGGAGAATTTTTTTATATGGTTGAAGCCATAAGAATACCTAGCTTCCTACATCAAAAATTCTTTCATTACGATGCTAATTTTCCTGTTGCTTCATTCGATTATGCACCAGAGTGAGGTTATCCTTTAAGAGTTAGACAACTTGATGTTGATGATTGATGTGATCTTCCACTTCTTAAACCTTATAATTTTCTCTTAAATATGAAGTGATAGATGGTGGATGATATCCATCAAGTGCCATAAATGGGGTCATGTTTGCTACAGTATGGAAGGAATTTTTATACCACCATTCAGCCAGAGACAACCACTTGAATAATTGCGTTTATTTATCGTAGACAAAATAATGAAGATATCCTGCTAAACATTTGTTCACTATCTCATTTTCCCCATCAGTTTGAGGATGATAGGATGAGCCATGAGCTAATTGAGTACCAAGAAAAGAAAACAATTTCGTCAAACAAATTCCAGTGAAAAGGGATCTTTGTCACTTACAATAATAATTGGGTTTCCATGTAGGTTTTGAATTTTTTCCATAAATGCAGTAGCTACTATACTATCTTCAAGAGGATGATATAATATACAAAGTGTTCATACTTGGTAAATCTATCAACTACCACAATGATGACACTCTTTCCTTCATATTTAGGTAAACCCATGATTAAATCCATTTATATCTCCCCCGCCCCTCCCAATGTTGACTTGGAATGACTAAACGTTGTAGCAGAACCAAGGCCTTAATTCTCTCAACTTTATTTTTTTGGAAAACCAAACATTCTACAACAAACTTTTGAATATAAGATTTAATGCCATTCCAAAAAATTCCTTCTTGACCCTATAGTAATTTTTTTTAAATCCTAACTGCCCTCCTATGGGTGAGGTGTGAAATTCCAAAATATTTTTTTTTTTGAGTTGACAATTCCTACAAATATATAAGTGATCTTTGCACCATAATGAATATTTTTTTCTAGATAAATGTATTATATGTACTGTGATATTGCTGCAACTTTTGGATGAGTATCCACACCTCTTCATTATTGTTCCATTCATCCCTCACTTCAGTTATCCAATCATGTTGGATTATAGAAGTGGCATAGAGCAATGCTTCCACATCCTCATCCTCTCTTGAGAGCTCATTTGCAACAAAATTGTTTTTGCATTTTTTGTAGATGATTTCAAAGTCATATCCCAACATCTTTGTGACACATTTTTTCTTATCTTCTTAATATAATCCTTGTTCCAAAAATTATTTAAGACTATTGTGATTTGTTTTTACCTTGAAATGTCTTCCCATTAGGTAAGGTCACCATTTCTTTAGTGCATGTAGTATTTCCAACATTTCCTTCTCATAAATAGGTTTATGTAAATAATTTCCCTTTATTGGATGACTTTCAAACGTAATGGGTCTTTTTAATTGCATTAAAAACAAAACCAATACCATTTCTTAAGGAAACACATTAAATAATAAAGGTTATTGTGAAGTATGGTGTAGCTAATACTGGTGCTCGACACATTTCCTCTTTAAGATTCTCAAAGGTCTTAGTTGCATCTGAAGTCCAAGAAAATGCATCATTATTCAATAATTTTGTTAGAGGTGTTACTATTATCTCATAATTCTTAAAATAATTGCAATAATCAAAGAGATCCTTGAAGATTCTTTATGGTTGTGCAGATTTTACATTCCTTAATAGATTTAATTTTCTTAGGGTCTACCTTAACACCCTCATGAGATACAATATGACCAAAATATTCAACCTCCTATACCCAAAATAAAAATTTGGAGGTGTTTACATATAATTGTTTCTCCTCCAATAGATTGAGCACCCTATCAACATGTTGAACATGATCCTTACAAGAGTTACAGTAGATTAGTATATCATAAAAAAATACTAACACAAATTTTCTAAGGAAAGCTCTGAAAATGGAATTCATCAAACCTTGAAATGTGGACGGTGTATTGGTGAGGCCAAAATCGATGAACATAAATTCATAATGACCTTCGTGAGTTCTGAATGCTATTTTTAGAATGCATTCAGTCTTTTCTAATTTGATGATATCTTGAAAGAAGATCCAACTTGGTGAAGTAAATTTATACATGTAATTCATCCAAAAATTCATCAATGACAGGAATGGGAAATGTATCTTTAATAGTGAGCTTATTAAGATCCCAATAATTTAGACACATACGCTATGATCAATCCTTATTTTGGACCAATACTACATGAGCAGGGAAATAACTTTGACTAGGTTTAATTATACCAACCTCTAGCATTTATGCAACCATACATTCAATTTCACTCTTTTAGGCATACAGATAGTTGTAAGTATTGATGTTTGGAGGAATAATTCCTGGAATCAAGTGAATAGAATGATCATAATCACTAATAGGTGGGAGGCCTGTGGGGGTCTCAAATACCTTGGAGTTTTTTTTTAAAGAATTTTTGGATATGGAGACATAAATGATTTCAGTGTTTGAACCTCTGGTGAGCATAATTATGGAAGTACACCCCATTGCTATTTCTTAAAAAGATTTTTTATGCCATTAGAGTTTATTATCTTACTTGATTTCCCTACGATACCCCTTAATTCAATTTCCTTATCATCCCAAAAATAATTTAAGAAAATTCCTTTAAAATTAAAATCTATCATTCCCAAATATTACTATCATCCCCAAAGATTGCAATCATTGGACTCCTATTACAACATCAACACCACCCATTGAAATGGAAAAAAATGGAATATTCAATGCTATTCCCCATGTTTAGCTTGATATTATGGAAATTTATAGAGAAATTTATGGTTCCTCCATTTCGAACCATAAATTGACACTTTGGTGTTGGATATAGAAAGTAATTCAATTCCTTGGATATATTACAATGAATAAAATTATGGGTACTACTCGAACCAATCAAGACTAGTAAATTTTGTTCTTCATATGTCCTTTTATCTTGAGAGTTTGATGAGTGGTAATTCCCACTAATGCATTACAGGATATGATCATATTCATTTATTATTTCACTATAGTCGGTTCATGGTGTATATACACTACTTTTAATGTTTCATGTTTCTTTTCTTCCTCCTCTTCACAATCTATTTCAAATAATTTCTTCTTAGCACACTTATGACTTTTAGTGTATTTGATATCACAACTATAAAAAATCCCTTTTTTCCTCCTTTTGTCCATTTTTTTTGGTGTCAACCTTGTAGGTTGTGGAAGGGTAGGAGTAACATTGCTTGCATCTTTATATTTTTGAGTAGTAGAATTCCTTGTTTCCATAATTTTTCTTTCAAATTTTCTTGCCACCTTGAATGCCTTCTCCAATGAATCAATCTCCCAAAGGAAAACTTCATATTGGATGTTATCGTTTAAAGTACCTATGAAGACATCAATCCTATGCTCCTCTAGAATCTAAATTACCATGATATTCAATTTTTGGAAGTTCTCATTTTGCTCTGCCATTTAACCCTTTTGTTTGATATTTATCAATTGGGTAGAGAAGGTGTTTCTCATTGTATCCTAATAATATGTTATCATTTTCTCTGTAAAAATGAACCAAGTGACTGGTGGTTTTTTTATAAGTATGAATCCATTAATACCATATAAATTTATTCGGTTAGAAATATAAAGATGCAATGCATACCTTTCGTGTATGTTTCACATGATGTATATCAAAATATTTCTCCATCTGTAGTATCCATGTTATTAGATCCTTGCCATCAAACTTACTGATATCTACCTTTGGAATTTGATGGGTATTATACCCGAAATTGAAGTCTCTAGAATCATAATTCATATTCATTTTTTCCTCATCATGATTTTCAGGGATTATCTTGTCACCATTGGGAAGTATTTCTTATAAGAACTTTTCCAAACCTTCCTTCAACCCTTCTATCTTAAAATTGATAATTGCTTTCATGTATGTGTAGGTTTTAACGCTGTAAAAAATTACCTACAAAAAAATTCTTAAAACAGAAAATAAACATCAGAGGGAACATAAAACATAAAACAAATATATATATATATATATATATATATATATATATATTTTCCCCTAGATCCAAAAACCGAGACTATCATATTTATTTTTCATTATTTTCCTTTGATTGTTACAATATATATATATATATATATATATATATATATATATGTCTACGAATTCATAAACCCAAATCCATAACCATGGATTGGAGCATAATTATAGTTTCCTTGACCAGATCTACAAAGTACCATGGGTAGAAAACCATCATGCCCAAAACCATGGGAAAAACCCATGCACAAAACCATGGGTAGGTCTGCCCACCATCTTTGGGTTTGGCACCCATCCTTGTGTCTGCATAAAAAAAATAAAATTGGGGCACTGCCCCAGACCCCGTGTAGGTAGGATACCACTGCCTTGCAAAGCTCTCAACAAAGGGGCCTATCGCATCCCTTCTGACCCCCCCACTACGGCCAACACAACGTACAACAAATTTGGCTAGTCCTGGAATAGATATAACAAACACCCAACTGTATGCTTTTAAACCATTTTTGAAAAATCCTATGTCCCCTTTTACACCGTATATCTTAAAATTCCTCACGGTTTCTAATTCATTTTTTGTTACTTTTTGTGAGAGTGAAATTTCTTGTTACTTTTTTGTTAATTTTGATATATCATGTTGTAGTTCTTCCTCTTCTTTATGTGTCATAGTAGATATTTCTGGTTGCTTACTAGGTGTATCCATTTTTTTTTTTTGAGGCATTATGGAATCAAACAATGATATCTATGATTCATTATGCCCCTTGAATCACTTGAAAATGATTTTTCAAAAAAATGTTATACAATTTTTTTTTTAAATACACACATTTTTCTTTCTTTTATAATCTCAATCCTGAAACTGTTGTATCTCTTTAATTTTAGACTCTCAATGTTTGAAATTATGTTTTATGGGAGAACTCCAAGTATTATTTCCAATGCTATAAGTCAGACCAAGAACGAATTCTTCAATATAAAGTTATTCAAAATCTCCTAAGATGACCTAATTATGGACTAGTTTAGTAGAGCTAACTTGTACAAGATTACACATGTCACTTTTTCAATTTTCTTCCCTAAAATTGATACAAAAAAACTATATTCCATGTGATTTTAGTCACTTTTTATGAAATTCAAATTTGATGTTTGAAAATAAATTTAGGATGATTTTCCCTAGGTAACTTGTTTGAGATTGAATCCTAGATCATGAAAACAACCTAACATATTTGGACCATATCTAAGGAAATATAGTGCACCAAGTTATGATATTTCTACACTAAGTTTACCATGATTTCAGATCCACGTGGTCAAAATTTTAGCTTTTGAAGCTTTGTAGAAAAAATGTTATAGAAAAAATGCCAATATGGAATATTGATATATTTATTTTCTTATTTGTTCTAATCAACAATGAAAGATACATTTTATCTTCTAGTGTACCAAATTTTATTTTCTTTCTTATCACACAACCAATGGTCTACTAATTTACCCTTATTTTCATGCCTGTAACAGCTTTTCCACCCTTTTTGTTTATCTTTTTTTTCGAAACCATAATTATAATTAAACTTGTGATGGATATAAAATAAAACATATTTTTATGAAGGAAATTTCGTGAAACTATATTTTTATATATGATAGTTCCATTAGTGATCTTATGGGACTTGATTATTGTAACCCTTGTTTTTTCTGAGTTCACAATCATACCCCTGTTGGAGCAGGATTCATTGAGGATTATTTGATGATTATTGAATTTATATGGATTCCATGACATGATAACAATGTCATCAATATAAATAAGAAGAATCTTGACCATACCAACAATATTCGGGTTCGTATAACGAGATTCTTCTCACCAACATTCTAACTTATCGACATAAATGCTAAAAAGTGTAGGGAACATGAGAAAAACTTTCTTGAATTCTGTGATAAAATTAATTTGTTCAAACCACACCTTAGTGTTCCTAAATGTGGCAATGAAACTTTCATATATCCTTCCATAACAAATCTCAATTGATACTGAGCTTTTAGCTCTCTAACATATTCCAAAAGTTAGTCCTAAGCACATTGCCAATTTTTTTTTCTTTTTCTGAAATAAACTAAAAAAGAAATATTTGTTTTATTATTGCATCATTCTTCCACAACAATCCTTAATGTAATGATATGGTCCTTAGATTTCCTTTTTGCAAGTTACAGAGTTCAGGGTCAAGGCTAAAAGTATATGATCAAAGTTGGGTCATGGTCATTTAAAATGTCAAAATTTACTATTTGATTGTATATGAAAATCACCTAATCTAAGAGAGTGCTATCCAACCCATGGATACAAATAATCAGGTAAGAATTTGGCCATTTAATTAAACGTTTTCCAATTATAATATCTTCATTTTAAGCAATAGAAATTGATTAGTTGTGTTCCAAATATTTTTTTTGTAACGTTTTCAAAGTTTCTTTTTTACATGTTAATCGAAACATGGTTCCAATAGGTTGGAAGAATTACTTGGTTAATTGCAGCTTTAGCATCAAAGTCTCGGGTAATAAGAGGGTAATACCTTTATTTCTTAGGGTGTAAATATCTTATTCTATGATTTTGTCGACATAGTTACTATTTATGTAGTTTTTCTCATAAAATCTAGAATTAAGAGGAATAATGTAATATACTGCTATATACATCTTCCTAGCAATAATATCTAAAATTTCCCTCCATATGTATTAATTAAGAGGGTTTTTTAGGTCCATATATTACTAGTGTAGTCCCTTATTATTGTTAGTATAACCCCCTGATTTTTATTGGTGTACCCCTGTAACCCACATATTTTTATTATTGTGCCCTTACATTATTATTGTTAGGTCAGCTAGGATTATGTTGTGACCCCATGGAACCCTATATATAGAAGGAGGTTTTGGAATCCAAGAAATTTTCATGTATATAATGTAAAGGAGGTTTCCCCCTTGAAGTAGCTTATTTCTGAGGTGTTGATCTCTTTTTTCTTCTATTTTTGGAGTTGGTTTCCTAACATTTGGGATCAAAGCTTTGGATTCTAGGGTTTCAATTCTTCAAACGAGTCATCATGGCATTTTCACTATAACTTATTTTCTACGAAGGTTCAGAAGCTGAAATTTTTACCACACAAAGCTAAAATCTTGAGGAAATTCATTTGATAATTTCAGATATTGGTCACAATATTTTATGAGATATGATTTGTGGAAGTTAGGGTTTGTTCAGGCTCCCAAATTTCATCTAAAATAAGTGACCTTGGGAAAATCATCATAACTCTCTCTCTGAGAATTAGATTGGAATTCTGTAAAATGTGGCTAAAATTACATGGAGTGTAGTTTCCCATATATCAATTTCAAAGCCAAAGGAGGAAATAATGACATGTGGCATGTCATAAAAGTGTGCTCTACTGAGCTTGTCCATAATTAGGTAATTGTGGTATATTGGGCATAACTTTGTCTTGAAGTATCGAAATCAGCTCAGACCTCTGACATTCGAAAGAAGCTTCAGAGAGATACTACATGAAAAAATTTTAGATATTGAAGATTTGAAATCCGAGAGAGAATTTAGTTTCAATATCGAGCTCCTCAAAAGAAAGAAAAATGTGTGTATTTTTTTTCAAATTGCATAATTCTTGTTTGAAAAATCAGTTTGAAGTGATTCCAAGGGAATATTGAAGCATAGATATCACTATTGAGTTCTAAAATTACCCCTAAAAATAATTCAACACCTATTAAGCCCTCAAAATACTCTACAATAACTCATGAAGACGAAGAAGTGCAACATGATATATCAAAATTACAAGAGCAAGTGCACCAATTTTCACTCTCGCAAAGAGATGCAAAAAATGAAATGGAAGTTTTGAAGAAAGGCATGGAAGCTAAGATGGATTGTTTGAAGAATGGCATGTAATGCATGGAAGAGAAAATGGAAGGTTTGAAGGAAGGTCTGTCAAATTTGATACAAGAAATTATTCCTAATGGCGAAAAAATAGTACAGGAAACTCAAGATGAGAACAAAATAAATGTTAATCGTGATTTCATAAAATCGAATGTTGGATGGAAGGCCCAGCATATTCCAAATATAGATATGAGGAATTTTGATGACAAGGATCCCATAACATGGATACTACATATGAAGAAATATTTTGATCTCAATAATGTGCAAAACACAAAAAGGGTACGCATTGCAACTTTATATTTAGAACACAATACATTTTATGGTATTATTGACTTTGCTTCAGTAAAAAAAATTTCACTTGTTCAATTTTTACAGAGGAAATGATAGCACATTATGAGGATACATAGAGCAGCACCTTCTTTAGCCAATTGATGAATCTCAAACAAAATGGTTAAGTGGTGGAGGACATTGAAGACTTCCAAAAATTGAATATAAGGGTAACTGATATTCCAGAGGAACACAAGACTAATGTCTTCATAGAGACTTTAAAGGATAACATCCAATATGAGGTTCACATTTGGGAACCTGATTCATTGGAGAAGGCATTCATGTTGGAGAGAAAATTTGAATGTAAAATTATGGTGACAACGAAGCCTACCACTCATGTCTATAAAGATGGAAGTGTTTCAACTCCTAGACTTCCACAACCGACAAGGTTGACAAAAAAACAATTGGAATAAAAAAAAGCAAAAAGGCTTTGCTACAGTTGTGATAGCAAATACGCTAAAGGTCATAAGTGTGCTGAGAAGAAATCATTTTACATCTATTGTGAAAAGGAGGAAGAAAATGAACAAGAAACTTAAAAAGAAGAGGATATACACTAGGAACCAACCCTAGATAAAGAAGAAATGAGTCTGACCATATCATGTATTGCATTGGTAGGAATTACCACTCCTCAAACTCTCAAGATAGAAGGACATATCAAGAAGAAAAAGGTTATAGTGTTGATTGATTCAAGCAGTATGCATAATTTTATTCATTGTAAGCTAGCCAAGGAATTGAATTGCTTCCTATACGCAACCCCAGAATGTCAAGTGATGGTTACAAATGGAGGAACTATAAATTTCTCTGGAAAGTTCCATAATATCAAGCTAACCATGAGATAATATGTATTGAATAGTCCAATGCTTTCCATTCCAATGGGAGGTGCTGAGTTTGTACTAGGAGTACAATGGTTACAATCTTTGGGGAAGATAGCTTTTAATTCTCAAGAAATTTTCTTGATTTTTTTTCCCAGAAGGAAATGAAGTCGAATTACGGGTTATCACAAGAAATCCAGGAAAGATAATAAGCTCTAATTTCATGACAAATCTTCTGAAGAAAGAAAAATGAGGCATAATTGCATAATTATGCTCACTAGAAGTTTCAACATCAAAATCATCTATTTCTCCAGATCTCCAAAAAGTCGTGGACAATCATTCCAAGGTTTTTGAAACTCCCAAAGTACTCCCACCAATTTGCAATCATGACCATGTTATTCATTGGATTCGAGGAAGTGTTCCTCAAAAAATC
This sequence comes from Pinus albicaulis, assembly GCA_034641835.2. Lineage (NCBI taxonomy): Eukaryota > Viridiplantae > Streptophyta > Pinopsida > Pinales > Pinaceae > Pinus > Pinus albicaulis. Next base: position 895,644,866 of record CM076576.1, read on the forward strand.
AGGCCTTATAGATATCCTTATGTCCAAAAGAGTGAAATTGAACGTATGATTGCAAAAATATTAGAGGCTAGTATAATTCAACCTATTCAAAGTTCTTTCTCTTCTCCAATAGTATCGGTTCGCAAGAAGGGTGGATGATGGTGCATGTGCCCAGATTACAGGGACCTCAATAAGCTCACTATTAAAGATAAATTTTCCATTCCTATGATTGATGAATTACATGGAGAAATTTATTTTACCAAGTTGGATCTTCATTTAGGATATCATCAGATTAGAATGAAGACTAAATATATTCTGAAAACAATATTTCAAACTCATGAGGGTCATTATGAATTTTTGGTCATGCCTTTTGGCCTTACCAATGCACCTTCTACATTTCAAGGGTTGATGAATTCCATTTTCAAAACCTTAGAAAAAATGTGTTAGTATTTTTGATGATATACTAATCTACAACAGATCTTGGAAGGATCATGTTCAACATGTTGATAGGGTGCTCAAACTATTGGAGGAGAAATAATTATATGCAAAAATCTCCAAATGTTTCTTTAGAGTACAAGAGGTGGAATATATGGGTCATATTGTATCTCATGAGGGTGTTAAGGTAGACTCTAACAAAATTAAATCCATTAAGGAATGGAAAGTCCCCACAACCATAAATCAATTGTGAGCATTTCTCAGGTTAATAGGGTATTATTGCAATTTTTTAAAGAATTATGGGATAATAGCAGCACCTCTAACAAATTTATTTAAGAAAGGTGCATTTTCATAGACTCGGGAAGCATCTAAGACCTTTGAACATCTTAAAGGGGAAATGTTCCTAAAATTAGTCTCAGCTGCACCAAAATTCACAAAAACCTTTATTGTGGAATGTGATGCCTCAGGAAATGGAATTGGTGTTGTTTTAATGCAAGAAGGAAGACCCATTTATTTTGAAATTCGTCGAATCAAAGGAAAGTATTTACAAAAAGATATTTATGATAAGGAAATGTTGGCAATACTACATGCATTAAATAAATGACAACCTTACCAAATGGGAACACTTCAAGGTAAAAATTGATCATGATAGTCTTAAACACTTTTTGGAACAAAGACTATCTTCATAAGAGCAGCAAAAGTGGGTCAAAAAGATGTTGGTTTATGACTTTGAAATCATCTACTAAAAAGGGAAGCTAAATGCTGTAGTAGATGCACTCTCAAAAAAGGATGAAGAGGTGGAAGCATTTCTTTGTTCCATTTCTATTATCCAACCAGATTGGATAACTGTAGTAAGGGATGGACGGAAGAAGGACAAATAAGTTCAAAAGTTACAGTGATATTCTAGTACATCTAATACATTTAGTTGGAAAAATAATTCCTTATGGTACAAAGATTCCTTATATCTTTGTAAGAATTCCCAACTAAAACAAAATATTCTTTTGGAATTGCACACTTCTCCTTTAGGAGGACACTCTAGATTTTTAAAAACTTACCATAGGGTGAAGAAAGAATTCTTTTGGGATGACCTTAAATCTGATATTCAAAATTTTGTGGGTGAAAATTTGGCTTACTAGCAAAATAAAGTTGAAACAATTAAGACTCCGAGTCTTCTACAACCTTTATCTATTCCAAGTCAATGTTGGGAGGAGATTTCAATGGATTTTATCACATGTTTACCTAAGTCCGAAGGAAAGAGTGTCATCATGGTGGTAGTTAATAGACTTACCAAGTAGGCACACTTTTGTGCATTATCTCATCCATTTAAAGCAAGCACAGTTGCTATTGCATTTATGGAAACAATTCAGAAGCTACATGGAAATCCAAAGATTATTGTAAGCGACAGAGATCCCATTTTTACTGCAAATTTTTGGAAGGAATTATTTTCTTTTTTGGGTACTCAACTAGCTCATAGCTCATCTTATCATCCTCAATCCGATGGTCAAACTGAGATAGTGAACAAATTTTTGGAAGGATATATTCGTTGTTTTGTATATGATAAAAAAACACAATGGGTCAAGTACTTACCTTTGCCTGAATTGTGGCATAACACTTCCTTCCATATTGTAGCAAAAGTGACCCCATTTATGGCACTTTATGGACAAAATCCACCATCCATCACATCATCTTTAAGAGAAAATTCTAAGGTTCAAGCAGTGAAATATCAAATCGAGCATCAACAATAAGTTCTCCAACTCTTCAAGGATAACCTAAATTTGGCACAAAATCGAATGAAACAGCAAGCATATCAACATCGAAGCGAGAGAAGTTTTGATGTAGGAGATTGGGTATTTTTACAGCTACAACCATAAAAACTAATGTCCCTCAAGCAAGATAGAAAGGATAATAATTATCGCCAAATAATTATGGTCCTTAGAAGGTGTTGCAAAAGATTGGTACCATGCCATACAAATTGGAGCTTCCCGCTTCTTCGCGAGTGCATCCAGTTTTCCATGTTTCATGCTTAAATAAGATTATAGGTGGAAAACTTCCAGTTGAAACAATATTTCCAAAACTTGATGAGGAAATAAAAATCATATTGAAATATAAAGCAATCAGGGAGAAATAACTCGACAACTACGAAATCGATCAATTTCAGAGTATCTCAGCAAGTGGAAGAATTTAACCACTGAAGATTCTACATGGGAGGATGAGAATTTTATATAGAAGCATCCAGAGCTACTCAAGCATTGAGGATAACACTTTTTTGAAGGAGAGGGTCATGTTAGGTCACTATATTACTAGTGTAGTCCCTTATTGTTGTTAGTATAGCCCCCTTATTATTATTGTTGTACCCCTGTAACCCCCATATTGTTATTATTGTGCCTTTCCATTATTATTGTGAAGTTGGTTAGGATTATATTGTGACCCCATGGGATCCTATATACAGAAGAAGGTTTTTTTAATTTTTATCATCCAAGAATTGTTTATTTATGTAATGTAAAGGAGGTTGCACCCTCAAAGTAGCTTATTTCTAAGGCGTTGTTCTCTCTTTTATTCTATTTTTGGAGCTGGTTTTATAACAGGGTCTTTCTTGTGTAACTACCTTTATTTCTTAGGGTGTAAATATCTTATTCAATGCTTTTCTCAAGAGAATTCTTATTTATATAATTTTTCTTATAAAAGGTAGAATTGGTAGGCACAATGTAATAAACTATTATATACATCTTCCTACATTAATATCTAAAATTTCCATCCATATGTACTAATTAAGAGGGTTGTTCTTATGATGATGAATAATACTTGTGTTTATGTATGAAGCTATTCCTAGAGTCCCCCTATGAAAGGATTATTCAAATCCCTCAATGTGGAGGAAGTTACTTTACTCATGCTCTGAAGTTTCAAGAAGAAATATAATATCAATTTCGCTATAGATCAACTAAAAATATATCATTTTTTGAGATTCAAGTGCGTTAAGTAAATCATTACCATGACAATACCATGTAAATATAGTTAAATATCATTTTTTGAGATTCAACTGCGTTAAATAACTCATTAACATAACAATACCATGTAATCATTTAAAATATAAAATATTCATATTTATTATTATTATTTTTCTATATTTTTAATAATCACTTTCTAATTTATTATAATTATTTGTCATTTTTCTTATTTTATTTTTTATTTATATATTCTATTTAATATTAAATTGATATTTAATTTTTATAAACCATTTATAACATAAAATATATTGTTTCACATCACAAGATTTAAAATTTTAATCTGATAATTCATATAATATTTTATAACATATTAGTCACTAATAAAACTGCCTCATAGAATAAACATCACAAAATTTGAATATCATAATTTATATAATATTTTATAACATAACAATCACTAATAAAACTACCTAAGGAAATAAACACCAAAAATGTATATATGAATTTCTTTTTCTATTTATATATGAAATGCTTGTCAAATTAGGTATCGATAAAATCGCATTAAAAAAGGTTAACCTTAATCATGTGATCAGGGCTTCCTCGCCTCTTGGAATGCAGCACGCAATAGCAGCTCCGATTCTGTTTTTCTCGTTCCGGATGGGAAAACCTAACTGGTCAAACCCATCAACTTGAATGGTCCTTGAAGTGTGTCCACTTGACTTCACAAGTAATAATCTTTTCATTTTGCAGATAATATTGATCTTTTCATATTGCAATATATATTTTCATATGAATTTTAAAATTTAACCATCGCTTGCTGTCATATAACATCCCTGAGTATATAGCAGATATCAGGCAGAATAGTTGCCCCACCTGATCCATGTCGCTGGAATTCCCAAGATCGCGAGAAATGGATTATGTTCTCCAAGGTCCAAGGATTAACTATTAGTGACGAAGGCATTATTGATGGCGTAGGCCAGAAATGGTGGGCTGGGAATTGTAGTCGAGACCGAAACCATGTAAGACATTGCTTGGCAAAATCAGCATGATGTGCTTTTATAGCTTAGTTCATTAGCCATATGGTATTAGTGTTAAATAAAAGTATTTTTTTGACATTTACTGGAAAGCATTTTATTTTCTTAAATGACATAAAATATTTTAATAATATTTTTTTTAAGATTTTTTTTAATTTTTTATTATGATTTTTTTTCATTTAAAAAAAACTTTTTATTAAGTTTTGTTCAATTATTAATAATTGATAATTATTATTTTGATAGAATGGAGGTTTATGTGGTGTATATTTTCAGTAAAAATGTAGACTGTGGATATTCCAAATTCTGTATTCATAAAATTATTATTTTGTAAAATTCTTTTGGTAATAATCACATACAATAGAACATATAACATTGGCATGTGATTAGTACTGAAAGGATTTTACAATTTCTATAATAGATCACATAAACTTAGATTCTAAAAAATTATTATTCTATTTTATTTTCATTTTTATATAATTTGACCTACTCAAAATGTTTTAATTAAGATGATATATAGATGTTGGGTGCATGTGGAGGTTTTTCCATTGGTAAATCCATTTATGCATTCAAAAAGAACTTTAAACAACAAAAAACCACATTCTTTCTTGAAAGTGTTTTACCTCAAAAAAGTCTAATTGGTTTATAAGTTAGACTAACCCTTTAAACAATAATTATAATTATTAATTTTATATTTATGTTTAATTTAATTTTTTAATTGTATTTAATTTTTATTCTATTGTTATGTAATTTGACTAAGTCAAAAGGTTTACAAAACATAATATAACATAATCTTACAACATTTATTCTATATTGGGTGGGAGAGGGCCTCTAGGAATAATACAAAAAATTAAAGTGTAATTTTATAATTGTTTGATATACAAAATTAATACTTCACTCTAGAGCTACAAAAAAGCCAGTGAAAAGGGATTAGATCATTGGTAAATTCAAATTTAACATGGATTACCTCTATATTATTTTAATTATTAATTCTATCTTTTATTAATTTTGTTTTATTTTTATTAGAAATGATAAATTGACTATTTTACCTATATATATATATATATATATACCATGGACAAAATCATGGGTTATGAAAACCTAGAACCAAAAAAACACTAATGCTGAATTGACTATTTTACGTCTATTTTATTTTAATTATTAATTCTATATTTTTATTTTATTTTATTTTTAAATTTTGTTTTACTTTTATTTTTATTTATTTATTATTATTATTTTAATATTATTTGACCCAGTCATAATTTTTACGTACAAGACTACATCATCTTTGATAAAATTAATGAAATGGTTCTCTAGGTGAGAACTTGGAGAGTGTACAAACACACTCAAATAATCTAATACATGAATCAAGAGAAAAACCTAGTATATATTAGGATCTGAGATCTAGAATTAGAATCTCAATCCTATCCTAACTTAACTTTCTCCAATAATTTCTAACACTCCCCCTTAATGGAGAAAGGGTACAGAACAATAACATACGATAACATATGCCTGCCGGTCTAGTCTCAGCTAGGCTTACAATGGTAAAGGACATAAAAAAACTTGGTAACAAAGTTTTCATCTTAGTCTTCTTTGCATGAGATCCATGTTTGTTCATTTGTGGATGAGGCTTCATCTTCACTTTCTTTGCCCTGAGATAGTGATGTATCTTTGCCTCATTTCTTCCGCAGTGATGGAAAGCTTGAATGCTTATCCTCAACCTTTTGAAAGTTATGATAGGCTTAATAGAAAATTGTTTTCTCTCACCATCTCTGGTGTCACACATGTAAATTTCAGCAGTGTTGTCATCTACACACACATAAATATTGATGAGATTATCACATTTTAAATTCTCTCCAGCTCTGTCTTCTTCTACCATGTCTTCACCATCAGCTTCATGTGGCTCATCAAATTGATCTTCAACACTTTGTTCATCTTTACATCCTTCCTGAAGATCAACTTGTGACTCTTCAATATTAGGATCTTGCACAACGGACTGTGCCTCTTGTTTCTCGTGGTCATCAATAAAACCACATTGTTTTTCTGAAAAAATTCCAGACTTAAAAATACTACTCATGCTAAAGCCTCCAAATGCCAACATGAGAATATCATCATCATCATCATCAGAATAAAAAATATCTAAGAATATAGACATGTTGTTAAAAGGTCCAGCTTATCTGGTTTTATCTTGCTTCAAGATTTCGACTCGACTCAGTCCTCTTATGAGCTCCAACAACCTTGTTACCATGAAGGAAAGAATCCTCCCTTTGGCAGCTCTTCAATAGTAGAACCTTGTAGACTGTGGTTTATATGCCACACAGGGCTTAGTGCCCTCAGCTCTTGCAACGAGCAAAAAATGACCTCTCAACAAACTGACAACGCTATCAATGTCTAATTTTGATGCATCACAGCCCAAACAACCTTACGCAGCAGGCTAAAAGAAAGAACACTGCCCAAAAAATAAAAATAAAATCCCACTGCAATCCATGCACCTACTCATGGAAACACTGATCTGCTCAGCAAAATCCTTTACGTAAAGGAAGAACACTCTTTAATTGAAAGAGCCTTTTTTTGAAATTTTTTTTCAAAAAAATACTCATTTTAAGAACTTCATTAAAAAAATCTCCACTCATAAAAGAATCATGAAAATTTATCTTTATAAAAAAAAATAATTCATGTTCTTTTTAAAAAAAATGCATATATTAAAAAATTCCTTTAAGTGAAGTTCACGTAATGTAAAAGAAACGTTTCACTTTTGGAAATTGGCGCGACAATTTCAAAGGCCTCTCTGCCTTCTTCCTACAAAAAAATAACTCAGAACATCATTCGCCAAACGATTGGTTTGATTCCGCATGAAAAATTGGTTTATTTGCTTGACTTTGCTTTAGCATCAGACACTGAAAAAATTGTGAAAAAACCACGTGAGAAATTATTGATTCTGAAATTCAACCAATTACCATTGTTTCACAACTAGCAGCACTCATCCCAGACATTCTGGGCAGTGGTTGCATTTTTGCAGAGTTGCAAGAAACTGAAAAATTCTTCAGTAGTCATCACCAATCTCAGCTCTTTCTCACAGCAACATTCTTCTCTTCTTGGGAGCTCATCGGTGATGCAGTCCACGAATTTTAGACCCACAAAATGTGACAGCAATACAATTTTTCCCACCGGATGCAGCATTACACAGGTCGTTGTAATTTATCTCTTGAACTTAGTGGCTCTGCTCACAGAACTAGTACCAACGATATTGGCACAGAGTTCACAAAAAAGAAACACAGAGAATTGGGCAGATATACCAGATTTTAGAGCCGAAAATCTAGGCAGATCTGTGATGCACTCCTCCTTTCTTATTTTCACAGCCAAAACATGTGGGCTCCCTTCTCGTGCCTTGGCAGCGTTCAGCAGCCAGCCTCTTCATCCTAGCAGCAAAGGCTCGAACCCTAGTATCGATTTCCGTAGGCACAAAATCTATAATCGATCTCCGCAGCACATTGTTAACAACACAACAGATTCACATTGCATTCCGAGCTCTCTTCATGCAGATCGCTTCTCAACACGCAATCGCAGCAATCCTCCACGGAACCTCACGTCCTCATATCTTTATAAAGCACAGGTTCACTTAGCTTCAACCTGAAGCTCTGATACCATGATAAAATTAATGAAATGGCTCTCCAGGTGAGAACCTGGAGAGTGTACAAACACACTCAAATAATCTAATACATGAATAAAGAGAACAACCTAGTATATATAGGCTTTCTCACAAATGGGTGGTTTGAACCACTCCTTGAATATTAGGATCTGAGATCTAGAATTAGAATCTCAATCCTATCGTAACTTAACTTTCCCCATTAATTTCTAACAATCTTTACCATATTAAGCTTGAAGATGCAATAATATGAAATTAAATATTAAACAAATAATAAAATTTATCTTTTTTTTTTTTTTAATTTAAAAAATGTAAAATTATTACCAATGTAATTTTTGATTATATATATATATATATATATATATATATATATATATATATATATATATATATATATATATATATATATATATATATAGATATATATATATATATATATATATATATATATATATATATATATATATATATATATATATATAATCACTAGCTTAATTATTATCATGGAATGTGAGCTATTTTTCTTCAAAGACACTCTATTCTTCATTCCAAAATGCTCACAACCTTGTCAAGAATTCTGTGTACCATCAATTCAATACTTATACCATCTGTAGACTCTAAAAAAAATTATAATATTCATATTTACATAATATTGTAAAATATTAAGTTTTAACAAACTAATTAACATTAGATGGTTCCTCTGTGGGAACTTCAAGTGACTGTGCATAATCTTGGACATCATTCTATTATTATTATTCATAGTCCAGCTTGACCATATTTTTATTTTCCTCCTCGTTAGATTCAGTTTTTGTGTCCTTGTCATTGATTCCCATTATCAAATTTCTAATCCATCTCATTCAACCATATCTCCATCGCAGTGATTTTTGTCTTGCATTCCAACTCCATCTTTTCAAATTTTTGTTCTAGCAAAATTTTCTTCGTTTCTAGTAGTTACCTCTTGGTCCACATGCTTTGTTTGTCCAATTCAATCCTCCTCGTCACTACCTACGTCAATAATTCAACTATCATTGACAACCAATATATGATTGTATTCAATTTCTTATGCAATTGATTATTTGCCTCAACATCATCTCTATCCATTGTTAATCACCAGAGTTACAGAGCTCTTCGAAAAACATGAGTTTGACCCTACCTCCTGTTTTTCTCTCTCTTCTGTGGATTTTATTGACTTATTAGAAGAGTTATTACATAGAGCATATAATTCCCACCACCCATGAAGAGCCATTCTAAAGCTCTTGAATGAAAAGCTTCCATGCTCATGTGAACTTCCCTGCAAAATTTCTGAATTGAATGTTAAGGGAAAAACATAGTGGACAGGAATTAAGGCCCTTCAGATATGAAAAGACGAGTCAATCATATCCCTCCACCATAATATTATTATTTGATTGTGAGCCTTCCTCCACATATTTGTGCCATTTACTAATTGGGCTCTCCTGGTGTTTATGTCCATGTAACATATATACTCCACCTTTATTTTGTAATTACAAGACTCATTATTGTGTCTTCTTCCAAATATTGAGGACAACACTCATTATTGTGTCGCCTTCCAAATATTGAGGGCACATGGGATATAACTATTCTTGCCACCTGAGTACGCTCGAATTTCCTCAAATTTCTTATGTAGGATATTTTCCAATGAAGATAATGAGATATATCGATCATATGAATTGTGTTTTGATTCAAGTTGTTCATTGAATAAGTTGGAAAAATGTTGAACATGGATGTAATTTGATAGTCACCTGAGCCAATGTTGTTCCTTTATTGAACATTTCATATTTTTTAGAGTTGAAATTTCTATACACATGATAGATTTCAATGTGATCAAATTGATGTGTTTGCATAATAATTCTATGAAGAATTGAAGAAAGTGAGGAATTCAATTTTTTCTCAGCTTTTGAAATTTTCTTAATCATGACCATTAAATAAACAAAAACAAAAATATTATAGGTTTTACTTGTTATTTCTCATTCTAGACCCTGTCACAATGTTAAATATTTAGCTTTATCATTAGATGAAATGCCCAATCCCCAAGTAAATTTAATCTCCTTTTATTCATCGCATCAATAGATAACCCCTCTCACACTTTCCATCCCCAGTTTTCCTTTAAAGGTTCCATATAAGAATATAATATGTTGCCCTTTTCTTGCTCACCAAAATTGAAATTTAGAGGAATCCCTTCTAATGGGCCATTTCTATTTGTAAACTAGACGAAGTTTAATGCTTTTGACTTGATGGGATGGAGGACCTAATTTGATCCACTCATTTTTGAATGGCTATATTTATCCTTTATCATATTTTTCATATCTCTGAGCTGTGATTGCTTCAAACAATAGAATCAATGCATTATGAGCTACCATTGTGGAAGAAAATTGGCCCCCTTGAGAATTTCTTTGTTTTGAGCAAGCCAAATTGACCAACATATGTATTTGGGCATACATTTCCAACATCTCATTTAAATTGTTGTTGTTTTTCTAGGCCACAAAATTTTATTCCTCCATTTTTCAAACATGCCACTCGAGGATTCCATAATTTTGATGCTGATAGTTACCTTTCCAAAACCATCTCACCAAACCACTAAAGAGAAAGGTAAATAAAAAAAACAAGGGATATTATCCTCACGAGCCTTGCAAAGCACAAATCTTTATGGTCCATGTGTATTCATTTTTCCAAGAATTTTTGCAATTAAGATTTTGCCATGAATCAAAACCTAGCATAATGTATTTACTTTGGGGGTTCCATCTCTTTGACATATTTTCTTCCACATTCTATTAGGCAAAGAATGTGGAATATCTTTCACCAACAACTCATATCCCACTTTGACTAGTCATGTTTGATGTGAGCTAATTATCCATGAGTGTTGATATTTGATAGTCACCAATATGGACACTAGGCCTTTTAATAGGGAGGTCAATTTATTCCATTGAGGCAAAAGGGTTAAATAAAAATTAGGACAAAACCATCCTTTCCAAATTCCTTGATAGTCCCATTTTGAGATATCTTTGAACCTCACCCATCATGTGCTCTTCATCTAGTTCATCAAATCACCTATCTCATCTCATTATACCAATGGACCATGTGAGGGTAAACCATCTTTCCAAATTTTTATTCATGCTCCATTGTTAAGTCTCCAACTTAGATTCTCTAATATTATGGGATTTTCTTCTTTGCATAGCCTCGATACCTTTGAACTAGTCCCATTCCACTTATTTTTTTCAGTGCTAAGGAACCTATTTTTATGAAAGTATTTATGGATAAGTATTTCTTCCACCATTCCTCAAAATGAGAGAGAAATCATCAAACAATTTTTGCTCCCATTGGTAGGTTCATAAGATGTATATATTTTATCTTCAGACAACCATATATTTTGAGAAGACAAACAAGATTATAATAAAAACATGGAACTTATTCTCAATTTATTTACCTTATTCCCACCAAAAAATGTGAATTGTAGTGCTTATTTGATTAACTACACTTTTAGGGGCAAGAATGAAAAACACAAGTAAATTGGCAAAGAGGATATAATAGCTTTGATCATAACTATTTTTCCTACAATATTAAGCATTTACACACCCTAAGAATGTAGTTTTTTCTTGAAATTTTGAATAAATGCATCACATTCATCCAAATTTGAGGCACTGATTGATATGGGAACTCTAAGATATTTGAAGTATTTCCACCTTGTTTCCATAAAAAATTCAAGAGAGCTAGATATTTCTCTCAAATTTTCTTCAAAAAAATTCCAACCATATAGTTGAATATTTATTTTGTTGATGAGACCACTAGAGAGATCCAAATAGGAGGAAAAAACTCCTTTAAACCTATTGTCTAGAATTTTGGATGCTCCTCCTAACAAGAGTGTGTCATCTATGAGTTGTGGATGGTTAGATAACTTGGTATTGCTTATCATGTTTAGGCCATTTCGAGGTTCATCCAATATTTCCCATTCTAAATTATTGATCAGAGTTTAAAAGCACAAAAGGTATTAAAGTGGTGAGAGAGGACACCCTTTCCTTAAACACATATTTTCCACGAATAATGGTGATGGTCTGTCATTTACTAAAAGAGCTATGCAAGGGGCACCTATACAATATTTAATCCATTTAATGAAATATGAGTTGAATCCAATTTTTTCCATATTTAAAAAGAGGATGGAGTGTTTAATTTTATCAAAAACAATGGTGATATCTAATTTAATTACAATACATGGTTTGCCTCTTTCTTTTCTGGTGTGAAGAGCTTCTTAGACTAGAATAACATCATACAAAACATGTCATTATTGCATGAAGCTACCTAGTTCTCTAAAATTAGAAGTGGTAATATTTTCTTCAAATGATTGGCTATAAATTGGTTTATTATTTTATATGTTGTGTTGCACAGAGATATGGGCTTGAAACTTGAAAAATTAAGAGCCTTAGATTACTTTGGGATCAGAAGTAGGATGGATGAATTTATGCCTCCCTATAATTTTTATATTTCTCTAGAAAAATTTAACATATGAATCAAATATTTTTTGATTAGTGACCAAAAGTTTCTATAAAAGGTAATTGTAAATCTATATGGTCTCGGGGCTTTGTTAGGCTTGGGAGACTATATTTTCTCAATGATATATACTTCGATAATCTGACATAGTAGATGTTTATTTTCTTGCTTAGAAACTATTGCATGGAAACTTGACAAAATTTCATTTACATCATCTCGATCTATTTCTAATATTCATAGTAAAGGGATTGAAAATACAAAAATTCCTCCTTTTTTATATCAAAAAAGAAGTAATTGCAGGCTTACCTTCTGGAGCAATACCCATTACTCGATTTTTTAATTCCATAGCCTTGGCCTACTTGTGAAAAAAAAGTATTTTGATAGCTATATTTTAGCTAGGTGCTCTGAGATTGCATTCTCTGATATCCCTCCTACCTATTCGAAGAATGAATTTTTTGGGTTAACTCCTTTTATTTTGGAATGTGTAATTACTCCACGTGATATATTTCTGTTTCATTTTTATTTTTCTTGAGCTGATGGATTACCTCTTTCTTTTTTTGGCTTTGGTGTATATATTTCTCCTTTTCCAAGAGACACAAAGCCTTTTTAACCACTTTTAACTGTGTTTCCCAATCATAATAAGGAGATCATTTAACGGATGTCAGACATGCTTTCTTAATTATATCACCCACTCCTTCCATTACTCATAATGGATTATAAATGAAAGGTATTGGTCCTAAAGTATTCATGGGCTCTATCTCCAACGAAATCGGTCAATGATCTGAGTTACCTTGATCTAATATTAAGTACAATGTTTTCCTTTAATCATCGAAATAATATTTAATAGGGATCTATCCAAGCATGTTGCTATGTGGTTTGATTCAATACACCTAATATTCCAAGTATATTTTCCTTTTCTAGGCTCAAAGTCAAGAAGATTTCATTCACTAAATAGGTCTTCCATATTTTCATGAAAAGCATCCCTCACAATATTACCTCCATGATTTTCATAAGAACAAAGGATTGTATTGAAGTATCCTCATATAATTCTATATAGAAGCAACTCTAAATATTTTAGAGCCATCAATGAATTCCAGAAGCCACTTTATTCTCTAGACTTGGCCAAGGAATATACATTTAAATTGGGGATTCTTTCCTTCAAATTATTCCTTTCGAGAAAGATTGCAATCCAATGTTGTGACTTAATGAATTCATGTAACCATCAAATGTTTTGAATTCATGAATTCATGTAAATATAAAAAATAATAAAGTGATAAAGTACCTAAACCTCTTGATGTGTCATGGGATTCTCGAGCTACCAAAATGAAATCTCACCAAAATTTCATTACATATTCCAAAGTTTCTTTTTCTTCTAAATTTACTTCCTATAGTAGTAATATCTACAACTTTTATTGATTAACTAGATCTTTGACTGCTAGGGATTTTGGAGGGTTTCCAAGTCCCCTTATATTCTAAAATAGAACATTAATTTATTTTTAAGAGGGTTTCATTTTTTTACCTCTGTATATTTTCTCTCGCTGGTGATTCGAGACTATTACTTGTTTTAGGAATTCAATAATTTGGAGTTGGATTCCCATATTTTTACTTTTGTTTTTCTTATGCTTCTATTATTTACTTCTTATATGGACTCCTTTTTCCTTTTTTTCTTATTTCATTTTCCTGAATATGAAATTGATTTCCCCAAATCATATTTATTTTCTTTTCTTGTTACTACTTCCCCAAGTTCTACCCCCTTATCCTTTACTTTTGCTATGGTTTCATAATTTTGTTGGAGTTCTTGAGGGTTGACTATTCTTTCCAAGAGAGAAAGATTTTTATTATCCTCCATATTTACTTGTTAGTTGCTTCTCTATTTCATTTCTCCTTCATTCTCTGCCTCTCGTATTTACCCATCCTCCTCATCCACATCTTCATGATCCTTCATAGGAACTTATTCCACTAAAACGATTTTTGTTGTGTCACATAGGTTTTCTTCCCGAGATTGAAGAATCTTAAAGGGGCATCTTGATGAGAAGGTTGCATTTGAATTTGGGAAGTGATTATTATTTTTTATACTATTGCCATTCCTTTGTCCCCCCCCTTTTCTTGTATTTTCCACTGCTCTTCTAGATTGGAAATTTTTGCAATCCCTAGTGAAGTGTCTATATTATTAGGAGACCCTACACTTGAAAGACAGTTTTTCATAATCCAGGACCTAGAAATGAAACCATTCACCCTGAGTTAGATTAATTTCTAGTGGAATCCCTTTCTCCATATCAACTTCAACACATATCTTAGTTGATGCAAACTAGTGACCCTTGGGCTCTTCTATATCAATACATCTAACTATTACATTTCCAATTGCTCTCAGATAGTCATCACCCTAGAAAGATAAGTGGAGTCTTGGAAATTTAACCCATATTAGAACTACCATAGGTATGTCATTGCCTGAATTGAAATATAATGACTAGGAGTTCAAATACTTTCAACGAGATCCAAAAAAATATGACCCATTACAAACAATATTTTATGCTTCTTCTTTAAGCTCAAAAGAGAAAGAAACAAACCCATTACCACAAACATAAACACCTATGCTACACTTCATCATGGATTTCCAAGCTTTATCTATCTACAACTCTATTGATCTAAGTGAAGGCCACATCCTAGTGAACTTATGTAAGATCCCAAATGACCAAATAATCAACATATGTAGAATATTTTAGTGTTCTAAATCATATAATTACAAGACAAACATAGAACACAAGAGATATAAATGAATGAAACCTTATTTATATTTGACTTAACGAAATAGTACATGCTCATATAGTAAATATCAAATCCCTTGTGATGGCATGAAAATACTATACTTATCAAAAGAGAATATAAATGCACTAAAGCGCAAGTGTGGGCCATGGATGGATCCACTATACAAAATAAAAATAACACCCATGGGGTTTTCATCCCTTGGATAAAATTGGAACTGACCACACTAAGTTCTTAAGAAAAACACAATAATATAGATAAAATTGAATGATTCCTAATGCCTAGATCCTATCCATTTTTATAGGCTTGATGGACTCTCTAGTGACCGTATTTTATTATTTTCGCTTGAAAACTGAAGGAAAATACTATGGGTTGATTCCATAGGAAAATACCATGGTGAATACCATGGGAAAATACTAAGGTAAATACCATGGAAAGATTCCATTCATTTTGACCAGATCAATAAAGGGAATATTATAAATCCTCCCACCAAAATATTTCATGCCCTCAAGAAATTCACTACTATCCACAACAAAAGCATTGATGCCAAGATACCATAGAACCCATTGTGCTATTCCATACCTCCATGCTAAATGATCCTGAATGGATCCTTCGATACCTGGATCCCTGACAATCCTCCAACCAATCCTTCCCTCAATAGATTCATCTGGATCCCAAATAATCCTCCAACCAATCCTGGCTCTAATGGGTTCTCTTGGATCCCAATGCCACCTAAGTCCTGGGACCTCTCGGTTATGGTACCATCTCAACCCTCCATCACATCCCATGCCAGAGGGCCCAAGCTGAAATATGCCCTTGGTTGTGAGTATCCTCATAGGAATCAACCCATCAATAGAGTACCAACTCATAATATATTTCCAATCCATGCCTTGGGATTGATTAATATCTACAAATATACGATGTTGATGCTGCTTGATGCTAAATTCATGCTGCTCCACTTGGTCACCCAACATGATGGATTTGGATATTTTTTCCCTGCTTTTCCCATTGTATAAAGGTGGGTTGGTGTTGTTGCAAGAATTATCTATGTACTCTGGTAGAGGGCTGCTCTGGAACTCCCAACTCTACTTCTCTTGTTGCCTTGTGAGGGAATTGATTCATTCCTCAACACTAGACAACTTGGTCATTGATTCAACACATACCCCTATGAGATCCTCAATCTTTCTATTATCCTGTAAGGTAGCGTATCAAAATTTCTAGACTCTCTACTTCAACATCATAAAATTTGTCTTGAGATGCATGATATTTTCCCGAAATTCCTCTTCTAGAAATTCTAGTGCCCTGCTGAATGTCTCTGTAACTGCCTACGCTGGATGCCCCATGACTACAACTTCAACTTGAACCTTTGATTGACCCACCAGAAATGGCTCATCGTGCATACTATTTTTTTCATGATACCTCGCATGATCCTGCTCATCGTGTTGGTTTATTACTATAGACTCCTCATTTTATTCTATTTGAGTATCTTCTTTTTGGCCTTCTCCACATGTGAGGATAATTTTCCCACCCTCTCTGGTTTTCAAACATTGATGTACTCATGGAATTTTATCTACGCCTGATTTCCCAAACTCTTTATGGATGTTCTCCTGGATTTCTATAGACACAACTACCACATCATCAGGAGGAATTACCTCCTTCCTTTCCCTATGCACTTTTTCAAGTTAGTTGATTGGATTTTCATGCAAGTTTCTTTGAAAAAAAAAGTGTTGCTTCTCACCATATGTACTTGATTGCTTGGATCCTTCATAGGTTCTCTTTTGAAAACTAGTGAACCAAACTATGGATGAATTTGCATGATCTAAATAAGTCTCTAACTGTTCTTCCCTTGTTGCCTCCTTATCACCTAGACATGAATGTTTAAGGGCCCAACATCCCTTGCAGATAAAGTATAGTTCTCTCCTTCGTAGTTCATTCTTGTTGCATATTTTGTTATTTCTTCCTCCATCAATCCTTCTCAACTCCTTCCCAGTCAACACCCTTATGAGAAATTTTATGCTTTTCCTCACCAACTTCTCAACTATATTATAGGAAACTAGTGATACCTATGGTTCCTTCCTCCAAAAGGTCACCAATTTGGATCTTAGTATCTTACAAAAGTCAACATCTCCTTATAAGAATAGAGAGACAATATTTTGAATACTTTTTTTGACACAATCTGGATGAGATCATGTAATGTTGGTGTAAAATATTTATGGTAACTGAAATATTAAGTTTTCACATTCCAAATTAATCATAAAGGTGCCAAAGCTGAACTATGCCATGAGTTTTAAAATTCTACACCACTTCTGAAAAATAGGATGCATCATGTTGTTCAACCCTTGAAGGGATTCTACTATCACCCGCAATATCTCTCTCATGATATCATTATTGTAAGGAAATAGTGGTGATGTTAAAGCTATGATCGTGCTGAGACAAGAAGCAAATATGATCCTTACTTCTTCCCAAGGATTCTCTGAGATTTTAGGTTGTATTAATGCAAGCATGGATGGCTTGAGAGCCCAACTAAGTTTCTTCCATTCTAGATTCCCTACCCCTAAGAGACATGTATCTAATTCCTCTAATTTATGAAGGTCTATGATTGATTTTGTTCGTTGTAGCTCAGATCCAAGTGCGAAGAGCTTAGCTCCTCTTCCTTGTCCTTCCTTCACTTCCCATGGGTGCTTTGTCTACATAATGTCATGGACTCTTCTCAAGAATGGTCTTCTTCTTTGACCATAATTTTGGCCTAAGGAGGTATTGTTGTGTAAATGACTATATATCCTCACTAGTTCATCAAGATGTTTCTGGGTGTTTTCCAAGGTCTCTTCAAGAAGATCCATCTTTTTCCATATCAATGCAAGAGAATACACTAATTCTTCAACGCAAGATAATATTGGCTTGAATACATTGTAGCCATATTGTTGAAGCTTCACTAGAAATAATTTCCTCCTTTATATATATATATATATATATATATATATATATTCTTGCAATTAAATACTCATAAAACCTCTTTTTAAAGCCTTATATCTTCTAAATACAAAATATCCCAAAAAATAACTAAACCTAAACTTGTACTCCAAATAAGCATTCCCAAACCCAATGAAAATCAATAGGTAAAGGAAAATATCTCTCAACCTATAGGCGACCTTTAGGAATGTTGGTCGCCTTCAATGTAATTACTGCAAAGGGATCAACGACGTATACAATATGGCTTTAGAGATTCTATTAGGCCTCGGTGATGGCTACAGTAACATTTCAACCCATAATCCACGACTCTAACCTACAATCCACGATCCAACCCACGATCCTCGATCGAACCCATGATCCACGGCTTCGATCTATGGTCAAGATCCTGATACAATAACACCGTTGGATTCCCTCAAGATTATGCAACCTCAACAATGTTTCACGCCACCTTGTATGGTTCTCTCACACCTAGTTGGCTATAGTTCAGATAAGAATTATTGTTTCACATGCCGATTTAGTGGGTTTTTGCAAAGAATGTGTGATTGGGAAAATGTCATAGCTGGAATTGATCTTCTTGTTGATCAAAAAATCTTAGAGTATGCACGCTTCCTAGAGATTGAAATTTTCCTTTCCTACATTCTGGATTTGGTGTTACAATAATTATTGGCTTTGATGTTGCTGATGGGTATCTTCCTTACCTTCCATGTCCCACGATCTCCCCTCCTGATACGTCCTTTTCGATGAGTGTGAGTTTTTCGACTTACTTGTGATAGTTGTTGGTGTATGTCCTCTATCTTTAGACACACACCCTTCGAACAATGTGATATGTTTAATTATATGAAGCCCTTCGGTCCCTAAATAGAGACATAGACAGATTCACCTCCTTGAATGAGGAATGATAAATCTCTTCCTTTAAAATAGCTCAATCCAATAGGAATTTAACTGGTTGATATCGTGCACTAGTTTTCTTGTACCTCCAGAAGGGATTGAACTTGATATGGCAGATGTAAGTTGTTAAAATATGTAATTACCACTCGCATGCATTGTTAGAAAATTAGTTAAGTGATTTAGTTGAGTTGAGTGATAGATACATTCAATGAATGAGTTAGAGAGTGATTTAAGGGAGACTTGATCAAGTTGAGTTATGTGAGAGCGTGTGTGCATGTCAATTTAAGTTAAATACTATTCACCAGATTCATTGTATTCTGTGTGATTGAGTGAGATTGAAGTTAGTTAATTAATAGAAGAGTCGCAGCTCGTTTGTGTTTCATATGTGAAATACCTGTGTTATTGTGTGTTTGAATCATCTCCCTATCCAAGAAATTGGTATTGAATTTGAGCAAGGATCAGAATATCTATGGGTGAGAAGAGCCAGAGAAGAAGGTGAAGAGTAGAAGGTTGACAATTTTTTTTTTTAATTTTTGCAAACGTGAAGGTCCACATGTTTTCAGTGCAGCACATGTGGAGATCCACAACTTTTTAGTTAAGAAACCGTGGAAGTTTCGTGGGCCTTACAATCTCTCTCAAATCGGGGTTAGTCTGCGGTTTCTTGGCTTCAACAGGTATGCAATCAGTCTTGTTTTATTTACAGGCAGACAACCGTGAGGCAAACAACCGTGAGCGACAAGTACTTAACAAAGTCAACACAGTTATTTCATGTGACAATTTGGTGATAAAGTTTTGTTTGAAATCGATTTTTAAATTCATGTGGGTCGTAAAAAAGGGGAGGGGGAGGGCTTTGATATACGGATACTTTTAAAGATTGAAAAGAGGAGAATTTATAAAAGGGCTTTATAAAAGGGCTTTTATAAAGAAGTGCTTTTATAATAATTTTTTTTAAAGGTTCTTAATTTTTTTTTTCAAAGGAGAAGGTTATTATAAAAGTTTTAGATATATATAAATTTATTTTATAAAAGGATTTATTATATAAATAAAACTAAAAGGGATTTTTTCAAAGGAGCTTTGCAAATTTTCTAAAAGGCATAAGAGAAAATTAGGGTTTTTGTCAAAGAATATTTGTTTTTTAAGCAAGATGGCCACATCAAGTTTTCAGCCACAACTTCCTTCTATCACTGGAAAATATTATGATGTGTGGGCTATTAAAATGGAGACCATGTTAAAAGTGCATGATTTTTGGGATCATGTCAAGTTCGGGTTTGCAGAACCTCAGAATGACGCAGAAGAACGAGCCCTTAGTAATGCAAGCATGGAAAAATGGAAGAAAGACAAGTGGAAGAATGCAAAAGTTTTACTTCTTATCCAATAGGGAGTGGATCGAGAAGTGTTCTAGAAGATAATGATAACCTCTTCAGCAAAGGAAGCATGAGAAAATTTGGCTACAAGCTATCATGGTATGGCCGAAGTCAATATTGCTAAATTACAAAATATTAGGAGAGATTTCAAAATTCTACAGATGAAGGAGACAAAGGACATTGATTATTTCATGAATCGGGTCATGTTTGTAGTAAATCAGTTAAAAATATATGGTGAAGATATTAAATCTTGAACAGTAATTGATAAGGTTCTTAGATCTTTCTCTACCAAGTTTGATGTTGCAGTAGCATCCATAGAAGAAGCCAACAATTTGGAAAAACTGATAGTTGATGAGTTGATGGGATCCCTTCTATCACATGAGGGAAAGATATACAGAAATAAGGATTCCACTTCATAAACTAGCTTCAAAATTCAAGTTTATATTTGAAGAGGTTGAGGCAGAGGTCGATTGAGAGGGAGAGGATTAGGCAGAAGTTATGGCGATCAAAGAGATGGTTGAGAAGAGCATGAGAATCAAAGTGGAAGAAGCAACAATAGAATATTTCACAACAATCAAAGGTTTTACAAATCAAAGGTGAAATGTCATTATTGTAATAAATTTGGTCATCATGCTCATGATTGTAGGAAGAAGATAGCTGATCAAGGAAATCAGAGAGCTAAGGTTAGTACAGAGAATACTAACTCTATGTTCATAGGATACAACACCATGAATGAAACATCTGACAAGTTCTGGCTATTAGAGAGTGCTTGTAGTAATCACATGACAGGAAACAAGAATTTGGTTGCAAATTTGGATGAATTTGTGAAGACAGAGGAAAATTTGGGGACTAACAAGACTATGGACGTAGATGGAAAAGGAGTGGTCAACATTGTGACCAAGCAGGGGGATCCAAAGACCATATTCGAGGTATACTATGTCCCTGGACTCAAAAATAATTTGATAAGTGTTGGTCAATTGATGCATAAAGGATACAAAGCTATCTTTTAGGGGCAACAGTGTATTATTTACGAAAAATCCCCAAGCAAGAAGCTGATAGGAAAGGTGCAGATTGTTGGTCGCTTTAATTGTTTTCACAATTCAAGCTCCACATAAATTGTCAACCCGAGGAAGTCTGTTTATTCCAAAGACAATCACGCACTGGATATGCTCAATTTCAAAAGAAAAAACAATGTTGTAGTAAAAATCCACACAATTATCAATCATACAAATCTAATTATTCACACTCTGTTTAATCAAAGCTGAAGTCAACTATGTTATAGCAGAAGTAATTCCTATGTTGCAGTTTAGAATCCAAATAAAGGGAAATCAATCTGCAGGAAAGGAAACCAATCAACCATAACAGGAACAGGACCCTATTCCTTTAAATAGGAACTTCAGCACCTGTTGCGTGACACTAATCACTCTATAGAAAAGATAAATTAGGAGACCAAGACCCTATTCCCATGAACAGGAACCTTCAGCACTTGTCTCCTGTTTCTAATCACACTGCAGGAAAGGAAAGGCAATCAATGGAAACAGTACCCTTTTCCTTTGTACAGGAACCTTCATCACCCACTTCCGAGCATCATACACTCAAAAAAATAACAGAAATAGATCTCTCAACTTCTTAAGAATGAAGGTACTAAACTCATGCAGTGTTAAGGAAACAGATTACTCAATAAACTACAGAACTGTGTAACTGGTGTCTCCGCAATAGAATTAAAGTAAAGTGCAAATAGCATAAAGAAATTAAACAAAATACAGGGACAGTTGGGTGAATCTTGTGAGGAAGGCGGGCCCTTTCCTTCTCACAAGATTCCCCAGGAAAGGATTAAATTGGAGCGCTCAAAAGGAAATTTTATTCATCTGTCAAAAGAAATGATACATTACAAGTGGAGCCTAGCTCCAGTTCTCTCAAACACAATGTTCTCCTGTAGCTTTCAAACTCGAACCCCCTTCTAATGATGTTGTCTCCTATTTTTAAAGAGGAGACATCTCTTACAATTACATGAGAGAAAATCTACGTTTATCCCGAATCTGTTCTTCTTTCTTAAAACAGGCTATTCTGTTCTTCCATAAAAAGATATTGTTACAACAGATACCAAAAGAGTACTATCTTCAGAATAATCCGTGTATCCACGTCTTCATGTTGTTGCCATTGTTCCACAAAATGCTCTTCCAGAA
Source organism: Pinus albicaulis (assembly GCA_034641835.2). NCBI lineage: Eukaryota > Viridiplantae > Streptophyta > Pinopsida > Pinales > Pinaceae > Pinus > Pinus albicaulis. The sequence goes on from CM076576.1 coordinate 895,667,573, forward strand.
TCGCAAATTACGAATAGTGGCAGAATTTGCGTGCCTGCTGGCTGTTTCAGCAACGGAGTCGACTGTTTCAGCAACAAAGTTTGACTGTTTCAGCAACGGCTGATTGTTCCAGCACAGCATATAACTTATATGTGATCTTTTAGACTTATGTTAGCAACAATCTAATTCCATTAATGATAAAATATAAGAGTAATATGGAATTATATGTAAACAGATTAAACATATAATAAAGAAGAGGATTTTATATACCTTGGGATAAAGTAAATGAAACTGATGATAGAATCCTTTTTAAACATGGTTATAAAAGGTAAGGTGGTGTCAAAATATATAGTAAAAATGATACATAGTGAGGTCCTGACATCCCCCCCAGCTGAAAATGTTGCATGTCCTCAGGCAACTCCTAGTCTGAGTCAGAGTCCGAGTACTGACTCTGTGCATGCAAGTCGCTCAAGCAGTAGCTGGAGAAGGTGGCTTTTGTCGGAGCTCGGAATCCTCTATTGTTCTGCAATTTCTGCCATGCTACAGCTTCATCTCTGCCAGCCAATTGGTAGTGACACTGATATTTCTCTAAAGGCAGCCATAGAATTGGAAAATGAAAACAGTAGCCAATCCAGTTTTCTCCACAATGTCGAATGCATCTAATGTAATTAGGTACCCTGGAAAGTGCAGCTTCAAGATTATCAGGGCTAAAAGGGTGATATTATTGTCTTTATTTACATGACTGCTGCCAAAACATAGTGTTGGCCTTCAATGCAGCAGCCTCCTTTACTCTGATTTGCTGTTGACACTTCAAAAGTGTTGAAGCCTGTAGTTGTTGCATGTACCTATGCATTCCTGGCTTCTGTAAGAATTGGTGATATTGTGATATAAACATGGCCGGACTTAAAGGTTCCAGTCTAATCCAAAGGAGCCTATTCTCTTCATTATGAATACTTGCAATAAACGCAGTTCTCCAGGTGAGCTGATTGGCCAAAAATGAAACAAATGCCCTTATTTGTACATCACCTGCAATTGGAGTAAGATTGACTCTTCTATTCTCAGGTATGGCCTCGTTATGGAGATAAATTTCACACAACAAATGTTGGTCACTTTTAGGGGCCTCAGCAAAAGTCTTAACAAATTGTTCTGCAGTAAGCAATTCATGAGGTCTGCCATCCTTTATTGCCTTCAATTGAAAATAAACCAAACGTTCAGAAAGGAAGAGAGAGTAATTCACAGAGGGTTTTCGGGTAGCCATCAACTTTTGCACTAATGAAAACATCAAAACCATCTTTTCCTTTGATTCCTTGACTTCCTTCTTGGAATCCTTGAGCTGTTGCAATTTCTGTTCCCAACTATCCCAGTTGGCATACATGTGATTCTGCCATGCCAACTTATGCTGCTGTAATATTTTATCTTTCTCTACAGCATATTGTTTCTTCCATTTGTTCATAAGTTCTAATTGATTCCATGGCAGGGTCTGTGTCCCGGCATTAGATGTACTGGGTTGGGGCATCGTCTGAGTGGCTGAAATGACTAACTCAGGGCTAGATATCTGTAGTTGAGGCATTGTTTGAGTGGCTGAGCTAACTAGCTCAGGGCAAGATATCTGTGGTTGGGGTACTGTCTGAGTGGTTGAGCTTACTAGCACAGGGCAAGATATCTGTGGTTTAGTTTCTTTTTCCAAACTTTTTGAGAGCCCTACTGGTTCTTGTGGAGCAGTAGGGCATTCTTCTTTAATTGCAGCTGATGTAGATGCCTCAGATACCTGAATTTTGACTACTTTGTACCCTGCCTGCTGGTAAATATTACCACACTCATGGCACATGTATTCTCTGCATGGATCCCTATTTTGTGTTGATGTTGTGTGTGCTAGCATATATAGATTTAATTCTCTATCAAAGGCTTCTCGTGCCATGGTTAATTCATTCTTATAGGCTTCTAGTTCAGACTTCAAATTCTCATTTTCTCCAATAAGGATGCCATAGTGTGTGAACCCTGTGTGCTGGTTGATTCTAATGGAGTTGTCTTCTGATCCACAGCTGTAGCTGGTTCTTGTGGAGCAGCTACAGCTAGTTTCCCTGTATTATCATGCTTGGTGTATGATTCTTGTACCACAGTGGTTAGTTCTTGTGTTTCAGCCTCTGGGTAAGTGACTGGTTCTTGTGTGACAGTCACTGTTTGAGCCATAAATGATGTCGTATTATCTCGAGGCACTGGTTCTTGTGTGGCAGTGCCACCGGACGAGACGGGTTGGGGGATTTGAAATGGGGGTGAAGATTGAAGTTTTAACAGAATAGTGGCGGGGTCAGGGGAAATGGGAGTAACTCCTGTTTCAACAGTCATCTTCATTTTCCTTTTTGGTAGGAAAGCAGAGAAGTCACTGTCTTTCCTTTTCTTTGTAGGGGAAGATTCTTTTCTGGGGGAAGGGCTTTCGAAAGAAGTGAAAATTTGGAATTTGGCCCTTGTTCGTCGTTTTGAGACAAAGACTGTTGGGGTTCTTCTCTTCCTTTTATGAGTAGGCGGGGATGGGGGTGTTAGAGAGTCATTGCTAGGGATAGAAATAGTGGGAAGGGTTGACTCTACTAAGTGGGACAAACTTGGGGTTGGGTCAACTGGCTCTAAGGATAGAATTACTGGGGAGTCTCGGATATCGTCCAGTTGCCCTTCATAAGGATTCTCAGGAGTTTCTTGGGAACTTCTGGCTTGTTGGGGGATTTGGGCTTGTTGGGGAATTTCGGCCTGCTGGGGAACAAGGAGTGGATTATTCAGAGGGGGGTTTTGCTGAGAAAAACCCCTCTGAATTAATAATTGGCATAAACGGTGATGGGTAAGGGATAAAAATGGGAATTTAGCCCGTCTGCAATAATAGGACATGTTTTTGATACAACCAAGCAGATAATAGGGAATATTAACTAATCGACCATTCCTTAAATGATTCATCAAAACGAAGTCATGTTGGTAGACTACCTGGTAACGCCCTTCGCATGTCAAGTAGTGCTTGATGAATTCTGCTACTGTTGGCCATGGTCGAGGAAGTGAATGCAGACTTACACCGCGGCCTTTAAGTTCAACCGGTTCATCTGGAAGAAGAAAATCTTGCTGTGCACTTAAAATCACTTGCTTCCTACTGAACCAGCGAGTCCCGATAACTGGAAAACCTGAAACTTGAGCTATGTCCTCCTCTGTAACTGAAATGCAGACCCCTTGAACTACTGAATAATTCCCCTGAAGGTTCTGTGCGAACTCTAAAACTTGCTACTGATCAAATTCTCCTAACCTTTCGAAGTATGCTGTCCATCCTGCTTGTTGAAAAATTTGATAGGCCTCTGGGAACAATTGAAGAAGATTTATCGAACCAGGCTCGTGTCTGATAGCTGACCCTCCCATGGCTACTAGCTTGAGTTACATGCAGAGGCACAGAAGACAGAAACAGAGGCTTTGGTCAAGCTAGTTGTTGCAACAGAGGATGCGGAATCTCAATGTCAGCGGAAATCGAATGAAGAATGAGGGAGGATTGGTTGATGTGAAATGATTATTTAGTTTTCGAAATCCCCCCCCCTACATATGGTGCAATGATGATTGAGCGTGTGGAGATTGCAATCATTATGAGCGAGATCCTCTCTTTAAAATATAATTTAACTGCATTACATTAAAAACCACATACCTTACATTTTTACCTTTGGTTTAATAATTCGAAGTGTAGAGTGCTTCATAATGGCTTGATATTAATGGAAAAATCTGTAGATTTTTCTGAAATTTAGAACAGGAGCATAACAAGATCTACTCAATACTGAATAATAGTCACCTAAGGATCTGAAGAGTAAAAGTGGAGAACTGAAAAGCTTGTATAGTAGGAAAGAAATGATGTTTTTATGATGAAAAGATGAATGACAGGTTGCTGAAATTGGTGTTTTAGCAACAGAAAAATGAATGACGCGTTACTGAAACTGGTGTTTCAGCAACGGGTAAAATCAGGAAAATGGGATATAATGACTTGGGTTTAGGACAAGTGGGGGAAATATTTGATAAGGGATAATTTCAGCGGTAAGGGATAGGAAATACTAACTGAAGGATGATATTTCAGGAATGGTAGAAGTGGGAAAAATGGAAAAAAATAATGTAGGAATGGGATGAAGGGATATTACTAGGAAATGGGATCAAATGAAGGGAAAAAGCTTCTGTGGTTGAAGCTTCAGATCTTCTTATGATGGATTTGTCCTCCTTAATGAGCTTTTCCAGAATCTCCAAAATTCAATTGTAATATGCCAACCCTTGACAGGGATTATTAGTTTTAAATCTAATCTAATCTAATACTAAAAAACCAGTCCAGAAAATTAAATGCTGTGAGGAGCAGAAGACTCCCCTAGAAAAAGATAATGAATATCAGTCATGCAAGCAGTCTTGAAATCCTCTTTAGAAACAGGGCACTAGTATCAACGAAGCCTATGACCATTGACTAGTAGAGGTGTTTTAGAATCATCAATTGTTAAAAGTCTTACCGTTCCATTAGAAAAAACAACATCTACCTCATATGGTCCAAGCCAAAGTGTACGTAGCTTACCCTGAAAATTTTCAAACCGAGAGTCATACAATAAGACCCAATTACCTTTTTGGAACTGCTTGTGTTTGATAATTTTATCATGCCACTTCATTCTCTGTTGTTGAATCATGGTTGTTTGGTGAATGACATCTAATCTCTTTTCATCCAACTCAAGAAGCTGCTGCAACCTAGCTATCTGCACATCAGTCAAATCAATATTAACAGCTAAAGTAGTTCTTAGAGTTTTGATTTCAAATTCCACATGAAAAACGACATTTTTACCATAAACCAATTCATAGGGAGAAAAAGCTGTAGTGTTTCTCCAAGTAGTTCTATAAGCCCATAATGCTTCAGGGAGCCTTTGAGACCAATCCTTTCGGTTGTCCTTCACTGTTTTAGTTAGAATGGCTTCTAATACTTTATTTGTGCTTTCCACCTGCCCATTGGCCTGGGGGTGGTATGGTGTAGTCATTCTATGATGAATATGATATTTCTGAAGGGTGGACTTAAAACCATGAGAATTGAATGGAGGTCCTCCATCTATAACTAGCTCTCTAGGAATTCCAAATCTAGTGAAGATTTCTTCAAATAAGAAAGCTAGGACAGCCTCTTCATTGGCTCTAATAAGTACTTTGGCCTCCACCCATTTAGTCATATAGTCTGTACAGACTAATATATAAGTTCTTTGATTGGATGGAGGATTAATGGGTCCTATGAAATCCAAGGCCCATCTTTCAAATGGTTCAGAAACTACCTAGGGGTTTAATGGAATTTGATCTCTATGATTGGGTTGACCCATTCTCTGGCAGCTGTCACAAGCCCTCACATATTTCTTTGCATCCTTACATAATGAGGGCCAATAGTAACCCATCCTCATAATTTTGTGTGATGTTCTCTTATCAGCAAAATGCCCTCCACAAGGGCCATCATGGCAAGCTTTTAGTATGTCATACACTTCATCTTCCCTAATGCATCTTTGGATTTCTTGATCAAGCCCTGTGTAGAAAAGACACCCACTTATCCAGCTATACCTGGCACTTTGTTGAAAAATTCTTCTCTTTTCTCTGTATGACAGGTGTGATGGTAATTTTCCTGCAACCAAATAATTAGCAATATCTGCATACCATGGAGAGTGAGCAGAAACTGCAAACAAATACTCATCAGGAAAAGAATCATCTACTGGAATATCATTGTCAGTTTCTAACCATGAAAGGAAATCAACCCCCACATTTTCTTTACCAGGTCGATCTACAATTGTGATATCAAATTCCTACAGTAATAATAGCCATCTAGTAACTCTAGCATTTGTAACAGATTTGTTCATTAAATACTTAATAGCTGAGTGGTCAGTGTGCACAAAAGTAGAATAACCAGTGATCTAGTGTCGAAATTTATTAATGGCATAAATTACTGCAAGAAACTCCTTTTCGATAACTGTATAATTAAGCTCAGCAGGGGTCATATTCTTACTGATAAAGTAGATAGCATAAGGAAGATGATTTTCCTCTTGTCCCAAGATAGCTCCAATTGCAGTGTCTGAAGCATCAGAAGATATATGAAAAGGGAGGGCCCAATCAGGCCCCCTCAAAATAGGAGCAATAGACAACTGATGCTTGAGTTCTTCAAAAGATTTCTGACAAGAATTAGTCCACTTAAATTCAGAATTTTTCATAAGCAACACAAATAATGGAGAAGCTATCTTAGAAAAATATTTAATAAATCTTTTGTAGTATCCAACATGTCCTAGAAAACTTCTCACATCAGTTTGTGTTTTAGGAACAGAAAGATTCTAAATGACCAATATTTTAGATGGATCTACCTGAATACCTTGAGATGAAATAAAATGTCCAAGCACTACTCCTTCACTCATCATCATATGATATTTTTCAGTACTTAGGGAGAGGTGAGCTTGTATACATCGTTTAAGTACCTTCTCAAGATTTTATAATACATCTTCAAAAGACACACCATAAGGAGTAAAATCATCCATAAATATTTCCATAGAGTCATTCAGCATATCAGAAAAAATTCTTATAACAGCCCTCTGAAAAGTTGCTGGTGCATTACATAGCCCAAATGGAACAACTCTATAAGCAAAAGTTCCCCAAGGGCTAGTGAAAATGGTATTGTCTTGGTCTTGGGGTGCAATTCTAATTTGATTATACCCACTGAATCCATCTAGAAAAGAAAAGAATTTCTTCCCTGCCAGACTATCCAACACCTGATCAATGAAAGGTAAAGGAAAGTGATCCTTTTGAGTAGCTTTGTTCAAGGCTCTGTAGTCAACACATACTCTCCATTTCCCGTTTTTCTTAGGGACAATTACCAATGGGGAAACCCATTCACTGTCAGATATAGGGTATATAAATCTTGCATTAAGCAATTTCTGAAGTTCTTCTTTAACAATTTATCGTAAATTAGGGTTCATTTGTCTTTGGGGTTGACAGACTAGTCGGCATCCCTCTTTAATGTAAATTCGGTGAGTACATAATTCAGAAGAGATCCCTTTCATATCTGTGTAATCCCATGCAAATGATTCCTTATATTCATGCAATAACTTCATTAACTGCTGTGTTTCAGCAACTGCTAGATCAGGATTTATGTTTAATGTCTTGCCAGGTTCAATTTCAACTGTTATGCTTTTAGATGAGATGGTGGTTAATTTCTGAGATGAGTCTTCAGATTCAATCTTTTCTTGGGTACCTGTTTCAAAAATTGTAGTCAATTGATTGTGTGTTTCAGCAATTACAGAGGAAGGTTCACAAATAAAATTATTAATTATTTCATCCTTTGTATCGTCTTTAAGAGTTAGAGCTTGCCCAATAGTTAGAATAGGCTGAACAACATTATCATCATAATCCATCCACATAGAATCTTCATTATTAATTATGGGTGTAGCATGAGGATAAAGAGTAAGCTGTTTTGTTTCATAACCATTAGAAATTGTCATTGAACCAGATCTGCAACTGATAAAGGCATCAGCTGTGGCCAGCCATGGCCTCCCTAGAATTAAGGGGTGTCCCCCTAGCTTTGTTTTAGTCTGAAATACAACAAAGTCAGCTGGGTAATTCCAGGATTCAACTGAGATAAGTAGATGTTCAACAACTCCTTCAGGTTTAATTGTAGAACGGTCAGCCAACTCTAGAATGGTGGGTGTATCTCTGATTGTGTTATTCAGCTGTAACATTTGTGAAGTTTCAAGAGTCATTATGTTTATTACAGCACCTAAATCTACCAGAACTTGAGGAATCATTGTTTTACCAATCTGAATTGTCACGGTAGGATGGCCGGGATCACCATATTTCACAGGAGGGGTTTTTCCGAACATTAATGCAGATAAGTCACCCATCACATGTACTGTAAGGGGATCTTTATTTTTCCTACCAGGTTTCTTAACACAAATATCCCCTATTGTTCTGGCATAAATTGGTACATCTCTTAATGCTTGTAAAAGTGGAATTTTAACATACAAATTTTGCAATTCCCCTAAAAGATTAAAAGCAGGTGTTTCAGGCGTTCTAGTTAAAACCAAACGCTCGGGGAATGGTGGTTCTGTTATTTCAACACTCTTGTTAGAAGGTGGTTGTGCTTTCTTATATTTCTCAGTTTCATCTTTATCAGAATCAGAAGAAGTTATGTCATCAATAATAGGCTCTACTATTTTCCCCGATCTTAAATGAATATCATTACATTGCATAGTAGGAAATATAGACTGATTCTGAATATCAATGACTTGCACAACTTTATTATTGGGGTTAGGATTTGGTTGCACGGGTAGCTGGGGTCTCATTTGGTTATTTGGCGGAGCATTTGATGGCAGAGGAAGTGGTTGTTGGAATTGAGGCAATTGATTTGGATACGGGAGTTGTTGGCTTCTCCAATTTGAATTCCAAGGGTTAAAAGAAGATGGCTACTGTGGGGGCCAAGGAGTCCACATTGAAGGATCAAAAAAGGGAGGGTTTGATTGCTGCATGGGTGGGAAATTCATTTGATTGAAGGGTGGGTATTTCATTTTATTAAAGGGAAGGTAATTTGTTTGACCGAAAGTAGAATAATTTTTCCAACGATTAAATGGCATACTAGAGTTCATACCTTGTCCTTTTGGTTGCCATTGTCTTCTTTGAGTTAGCAGGTAAACTGCTTCAGCTTCTTCTTCCGTTGGCTGTAATGCTGCCTTTATTCCTGGTAGAGATGGACATTGTTTTGTTTCGTGATCTTTCTCACAAAGGGTACAGATTGGTATTTTTTCCATTGGGCACTCCCTTAGTGGATGTTTGTCTCTGCACTTCGGGCAAAAGACAGCCAGAGTTGCTTCTGCTTCAGCCTACTTCTTCTTAACCTGCAAAGTGTCAATTTGTGAAGCAAAAGAACTTAACATCTCAGTTTTAAATTCTTCAAATAAATTACCTATTTCAGCTCTTGTTGCTCCCCCACTGGCTGATTTCTGCACTCTTGAATAGGTGGGATCTTTATTACTTACTCTGCTCCTTGCAGCTCCCCTTGAACACCTCTCAGAAAGTTCAACAATATCATCATATGATTCTTTATATATCTCTCCCTTGCCAAGCATATTTAACATGTCTAAACAATCATCCCTTAAACCTCTAAGTAATATTGTTTTGCGAATTTCCTTACTTATATTCGGATGATCAGATCTCTGTATATTGTACTGCAGCCTTTCTACATAGTCCTCCAAATTCTCGTTTGGCTTTTGTGCCATATTAAATAGTTCATCCTTCTTTTCTCTCATCCGGCAGTAGTCTTGATATTTAAGCAGAAATTTCTGTTTCATCTGCTCCCAAGTTGTGATTACCTGACTCCCAAGGCTCATGAACCATCTTAAAGAATTTCCTTTTAAGGTTGCTGGAAACAATTTCAACTTTTGAGCATTAGTAACATAATCATAACTTCTGCATAATATATCAAATTCAAAAAGAAATCCATCCGGATCTTCAGAGGATAAACCATGAAAGTTAGGTAAAGCTGACAATGGAATGTTTTTCATAGGAGTTGTTCCTGCAGGGAGATCACTGATAGGAAATCCCAAGGTAGAGAGAGAATTTTCATCCTTTCCTTCTCCTTCAGGATCTACACGTCCTCCACCAAAGAAATCTTCATTGTTTCCTTCCATTGTCTGTTCTCCTACTGCACTTGCTCGATCGTCAAGATCTTCTACTGGCTCTTTAATGTTCTCCACTAGTCGTCCAACACTCTCTATTATTTCCTCAATGTGCTCTGCTGAATTGCTAGCACTTTCTTCTGACTCTCCAGCACTGACTACGAGTTCTTTAATCACTAGCTCCTCTATATTTTCAGGACCCACAGCTTCCTCTATTTTGTAATCTGATTGAGGGGAGTGCTGAAGTTTTGGTCTTCGAGAACTTAATCTCTGTGATGATTCAGCCTTTGATACAATCTCGTCAATGAAAGTCTTTCTTCCTCCCCTTCCTTTGCCTTTGCCACCTGTGGGGTTAGTTTTCTTCTGGTTTCCGCATCCTCTCATACAATCTGCACATCTAGAAAGAAAATATTAATGCTTTTGAAATCTATAATTGCCTTCCCCGGCAACGGCGCCAAAATGTTGGTCGCTTTAATTGTTTTTACAATTCAAGCTCCACATAAATTGTCAACCCGAGGAAGTCTGTTTATTCCAAAGACAGCAACGCACTGGATATGCTCAATTTCAAAAGAAAAAACAATGTTGTAGTAAAAAGCCACACAATTATTAATCATACAAATCTAATTATTCACACCCTGTTTAATCAAAGCTGAAGTTACTTATGTTATAGTAGAAGTAATTCCTATATTGCAGTTTAGAATCCAAATAAAGGGAAATCAATCTGCAGGAAAGGAAACCAATCAACCATAACAGGAACAGGACCCTATTCCTTTAAATAGGAACTTCAGCACCTGCTGCCTGACACTAATCACTCTGTAGAAAAGATAACTCAAGAGGACAGGACCCTATTCCCATGAACAGGAACCTTCAGCACCTGTCTCCTGTTTCTAATCACACTGCAGGAAAGGAAAGGCAATCAATGGAAACAGGAACCTTTTCCTTTGTACAGGAACCTTCAGTACCTGCTTCCCAGCATCATACACTCAAACAAATAACAGAAATAGATCTCTCAACTTCTTAAGAATGAATGTACTAAACTCATGCAGTGTTAAGGAAACAGATTACTCAATAAACTACAAAACTGTGTAACTTGTGTCTCAACAACATAATTAAAGTAAAGTGAAAATAGCATAAAGAAATTAAACAAACTACAGGGATAGTCGGGTGAATCTTGTGAGGAAGGCAGGCCCTTTCTTTCTCACAAGATTCCCCAGGAAAGGATTAAATTGGAGCGCTCAAAAGGAAATTTTATTCATCTGTCAAAAGAAATGATACATTACAAGTGGAGCCTAGCTCCAGTTCTCTCAAACACAATGTTATCCTGTAGCTTTCAAACTCGAACCCCCTTCTAATGATGATGTATCCTCTTTTTAAAGAGGAGACATCTCTTACAATTACATGAGAGCAAATCTATGTTTATCCTGAATCTGTTCTTCTTTCTTAAAACAGGCTATTATGTTCTTCCATAAAACGTTATTGTTACAAAAGATACCAAAAGAGTACTATCTTCAGAATAATCCGTGTAACCACGTCTTCATGTTGTTGCCATTGTTCCACAAAATTCTCTTCCAGAATTGCAAATTATGAATAGTGGCAGAATTTGCGTGCTTGCTGGCTGTTTCAGCAATGGAGTCGACTGTTTCAGCAACAGAGTCAACTGTTTCAGCAACAAAGTTTCACTGTTTCAGCAACGGCTGATTGTTCCAGCACATCATATAACTTATCTGTGATCTTTTAGACTTATGTTAGTAACAATCTACTTCGATTAATGATAAAATGTAAGAGTAATATGGAATTATATGTAAACAGATTAAACATATAATAAAGAAGAGGATTTTATATACCTTGGGATAAAGTAAATGAAATTGATGATGGAATCCTTTTTAAACATGGTTATAAAAGGTAAGGTGGTGTCAAAATATATAGTAAAAATGATACATAGTGAGATCCTAACACAGATGACAAGGAACATACTCTTTCCTCTAATTATGAACTACAATGATCAGGTTAGTTCTTTTATAGCTGCATGTTCTAATCATTACTGGTTATGGCACTTTCAGTTTGGACACTTTCATTTTTCTAGTTTAATATTGTTGCAACAGAAACAGATGGTGAGAGGATTACCTTCCATCAAAAAACTTGCTAGCACTTGTGAGTGTTGCATCTTGGAAAAGAAACACTGTGAAATTTTTCCTAAAGGAGTTTCTTACAGAGCAAAGAAACCACTTGAGTTGGTGCATACAGAATTGTGTGGACCTATGAGGACACAGTTAATTGGTGGAAGTTGTTACTTCCTCACTTTTATTGATGACTATAGCAGGAAGACTTGGGTTTACTTCTTATAGCAGATGTCTGAAACTTTTTCAAAGTTCAAAGAGTTCAAAGCCTTAATGGAGAACCAAAGTGATCAAAATATCAAGGTATTGAGATCATATCGTGGTGGAGAATATGATTAGAAAGAATTCCATGAGTACTGCAAAAATCATGGAATCAAAAGGAAATTTACAACCATATACACACCGCAACCGAATGGTGTCGCAGAGAGAAAGAACTAAAAAATCATGAACATTAAAAAGAGCATGTTGAAATCAAGACACTTGTCGGGATTGAGACAGGGTTTATCCATTAATCATTAGCCATTCACATTAGACATAAGCCTTCCAGCTATAACCAAAAGCCATTCACCTTTCACCTTCAGCCAAGACCACCATAAGCCAGGTGTCCAAGCCCGAGTATCCGAGCCAAGTATTCAAACCGAGCAACCAAACCAAGCCCAAGTATCTAGGAAAAGTATCCCGGTCGAGTATCCCAAGGCAAGGTCCCACCATGAGCTCAATTGAGTAGCAGCCCAACCGAGCAGCCCATCCATCCCAGGATCCAAGCCCAACTATGCCCGCCTGGTTAAATGATCAGCTATCAAAAAAGGACTTTTGTCTATGTCTGTCAGTATGGCTATATCTCTATGTGAGGTGCTGTAGTAACCTTATGTTCTGTATACGTAAGCTAAATCATCCATGCCCTCTGGCCGCTCCTTCCGGCCAGCATCATTAGACTAATAAGTGAAAAATCCAATCCATTTCAATCCAATCCAATCCTTTAAACTCAATGTATCTGCTTGTAAGTAAAATCCATGTCTTTTCATTGTCTTCAGGTGGGTAAAATGTAATATTTCTCGGTATATGTAGTCTGTGCCCCTCCCTATGGATTAGTGCCCATTGAGTAGCCCTAGTGATAAGGCCCTCCCTGTGGTGGATAAGGCCCCTTCCCAATGAGTAGCTATAGGCCCCTTGTGTTCTATATGGATCAGTAACCCTAAAGCATTCATTCATTCATTCATCCGTCCGTGCGCCCCTCCCTCTCGGTAGACCTTCGTCAATGCCCCTTCCCAGTGAATAGGCCCCCTTTTTGATTAGGTTGCTTCGATTAGCAGCTCTATGTGTAGCTGTGTGATTAGGCCCCTTCAATTAGTCTAGTCGAATAGCCAAGCAGCTAAGTATCCAAGCCCCATTGGATTAGCAGAGAATCCCATGAGCCCAACCCAAGCCGAGTATTTGAGCCCAACTGTGCAGTCCATCCCAGGTAGGATATCCATTCGTTCCCATACCGTGTGCCATACCATACCGTCATACCATGCATATGTCCAGAGTTATGTGGTTGCTTTATGTGGCTTTCTCCTAAGAGTGTATCAAGCCCATCCCTGTATCAATCGACGGGTGCAAGTCTATAAAGCACTCAACTGGTAACTAGACTTGTCTTTCTTTGCTATCAACTGTGCCTTGAACTCGGCTACAACTGGTATATACCAGTGGGTATGGGCTCTGGGGTATTGTCAACGGACAGCTATCCATTGGCAACAATCAATTGGCACCTCCTTCCTGGGAATGATCAACATTTGCATCGACTGTTGGCATTTAGTCGTTTAAACCTATCACTGAGTGCACCCACACTTGGATCACCACCGGCATCTAAACCTGTCATTGAGTGCACCCACACTTGGATCGCCATCGGCATCTAAACCTGTCATCAAGTGAATAGGCTACCGGCATGGAATAGCAGCATTGGCACCTGGCATTGACTAGCAGCTATCGTAACTTTCTGTCAAAGACTACCTCCTTCCTTATCGGTGACCACTGGACTGACCTCTTGGCATCGATAAGCTGAAGACTAGCGGCTATCGTATACCCTCAGTGCCGCCTTACCCTTCAGATCTTACCATTAAGGGCTGGGTGGGATAGATAGACAAGAATTTACTATCCGGAGGGCAAAAAAAAGAATGTCAAAACATATAATGAAAAATACAATTTTCTCATCTCGTCTGCCGCATCACCCACCTGGTAATAGGGATTAGGTATACCCCCCTCGTCGTAGCCACCTGGGTGAATGAAGGATTTGGTGGGACCTGCCGCTCCCTCCCACATCTAAAGGGGATGTCACAGCAGCTCTTCGGATACATAGAACCCTCGCATCAGCCTAATAGAAAACAAATAACTGGGGCAATAGACTCCAGAGCACCCACTGGCTGGCGCTATATTTCCTGCCTTGCTTGCTATGTTGCGCCGGTTACCACATTTTACTTCGAAAAGGTCCCGGAGGGGCTTACGCTTTTGAGGGCAAGGACCCAGGAGGGCGCTTCCTTTAATCGGGAAGGTTGGATTGAAGGATCTGGTCAAATGCTGGCTCCCGGGTGAGGGTGGTTCTTAGAGGGGGTAAGCCTACCTCGTGACAGGAAAGCTTTTCCAGGTCCCATTCTCTGAAAAGCTTTCCTGTCACAAAGGGGAAGAAAGAAAAGTACCCTTATCTTTACCTTAGATATAAGGGTTTCCCAGGACCTATCAAGGAGCGCGGTAATTCCGCGTATCATTATATACGTAATTACGTCATTGTCGCTCTTATTCTCTCTACGCATCATTTCGACGCTTTATCGAGCAGACACAATGCATTCTTTCTAGAGGAGAGGTATGTAGTCGCTCGACTCAAAGGCCACCATCGCGTTACTCTTTCCCCTTATTAAGATTACAGATTCCAAGAAAGCACCACACTTTTAGTTCAGTTCGGTAGAACGTAGGTCTCCAAAACCTGATGTCATGGGTTCAAATCCTACAGAGCACGAGTAGTTCATCTATCTATACTAAGACAATCTCAAAGTATCTGCTGGGTCTTTTGCCCTTTCAATCATACCTGTCCTGGATTTTCTATTAGATCATCCAGTTATTTAGCCTTAATTGAGTCTAACACTTTAGAAACATCTAAGGGGAGATGGGCTACAACATATTCTATCTAAATGACCTCAGGATCATATTCAATTATTTACCCTATTACTTCCTTATAACACTACCCCATCTAATATCAAACACTCACCCTTCTCTAAAACACTCACCCTTTTGACCCCCTTCTCACTACTTGCTACGTTTACTTATTATAGTTCGAAATAAGCTCTCGATCTGGAACTGGCCCTTTTTCTTTCTTCAAAATAGGGGCGTTGAAGTTCTGCCTGAATATACCAACAACATAATAAATAGAGACAGAGGCAAAGGTATTGGAAGAAAAAGTAGCATATATAGAGACAAGTGCAGCTTACCTCATTCATTGGCTCACTAATAGCATGAGAGGTGGGAGAGACAATTGATCCTTTTGTTGATCGAGTGAAAGCATCAGCCGGAACAAAGGAATAATGTGATAAGGAGAGGATCACGGACTGGAGATAAGCGGACTCGAACCGTTGACATCTGCCACAGGGTAAACCATTGTCTCTCAGGCCTCCCCGACTGATTCTACCATAGAGGCCAACGATAGACAATAACTCCCCCCCACCCCGAACACAGCTCACAAATTTCATTGTATTGTGCTCTCCAAAGAGAAACTCTTCCAAAAAGGTGCAGAGTTTCAATCCCATTTTAGGGATTCTTGTAGTTCTGGGCTATCCAGCTACAAGAGAACCAGGAACGGAGAGCTATCCCCTTTTTCCACCCGACTCTTTGGTCCTAAGAATGATTTCCCTTCCCCGACCCTTCCTGTTCAACTGGAGCGGACAGCTAATGCGTTCCACTCCTTGAATCAAGGTGGGTATATGGTCGGTCTATGACCCCTGGATGCCTTTGGCATCCTTGGGGTGATCAAGTAGTTCCTATGGGGTGGAGACGATGGGGTCGGTCCATGGGATGGCTTTTCCTTTTACCACATTTTACTCGAAGGGTTGAAGGGAGATAGTACATCAAGCTATTCGCAAGGGCCAACTTGATCCTCTTCCCCAGGGATCCCAAATGAAGTAACCCTAGGAGAGCCGCCGACTCCAACTATCGCCCATGTACGATCTATATTAGAACTAACCAACTACCCACTCTGCCTTCTCTACGTTCTTGACAGCCCATCTTTATTTGTCTCTGTAGAGTTTTTTAGTGGCATGTTTCGGTCCTATTCCCCATTACTGGGAAAAAGTAAGCCACTGGTTCGGGTAAAAGATACTATCATTACCACCTAGACGATCAGACATCCAACCCATAATCGCAACGACCCAATTGCAGGAGCGGAGCTCTACCAACTGAGCTATATCCCCCGTACCCAGACCAAGTGGAGTATACATGAAAAAATAAGGTGCTTTTGCTTTTTCTTCCTACGATTTTCCCTGGCGCAGCTGGGCTATCCTGGACTTGAACCAGAGACCTCGCCCATGAAGTAAATCCTCGCACCTACAATACTATCCAATCAACTAATTGGAAGAGAATCAATAGATTCTTTTTCAGGAGCTAATCATCCTTCCCGAACGCAGCATACAACTTCCTCTCCATTGTATTGTGCTCTCCAAGTGTGCTTGTTCCCCTTCCTTTTATTTTTATTTCCTTACCGAGCCAACGGTGAGCAAATGGAAATCAATTTCGATGAGAAAAGGAGGCCTTGAAAGACCCTCCTGGCCCAACCCCGGGACACTCCAAGATCCTTTTTCGAACCTTCTCTGCTCCCATCGTGAGGAGATGGATAAAGACATCCCATCCATTTCACTGATCCAAGGGCTGTTCGTAGTGGGGGGTCGAAGACCAAGGAGTTATTTTTGTTTACACCAAGCATTCTTCTATTCTTATGACTAGATCCAATCTACTGGACCCTGCGGAAAATGAATTGATAGAATTTCATTTCACATTATTCCTTTAGGGAATAATGAGGAGATCTTATCGATTCCTATTTCCTACGGACCTTCAGCAAAAGCATGAAAAGGCTTGAATGATATGATCCCTCCGTCACCCTACCTAGAATGAAAAGGGTGATCCCGTAGTTCTTGGTCTGTGAAGATGCGTTGTTAGGTGCTCTATTTTCCACATCTAGGCTGAACTTCAACCTCTGCCCGAGAGATAGCCATCCATACATTGATAAGGGATGTATGGATTCTCGAGAAGAGAGGATCTGTGGTGGATAACCACTGGCCCCCCCAGACCGCCCAGGTCCACAAATGAATAGAAAGTTGGATCTGCATTCGATCTCACCTGAATCCCTCCATCTATCCTCCTAAGGATAATTTTAGTTCCAAACCCCGGTTCGAACAAACAGGAGGAGTACGCCATGCTAATGTTTTATTAGTACATGCAATCATTATACATCATCAGCTATAAGGTGATTCGGCTTGTAGTGTAATCACCTTTTCTCCTTGTTAGGAATAAAATTTTACCAAACCAAGAGAGGCATACGAATACAGGTTAATGCCAAACAAAGAAAAGGGTTTACAAATAGTGTGACCAAACGGAGACTATTATGAAACCCAAACAAAGTGAAAGTCATTGAGTCTAACAAATGGTGCAAATGAAATTGTATAATTGGAAGTTGTCCCGTCAAAGTGGTCTAAGTCGAATCAAGCCTTTATCGTGAAAAAGTGTTTCATGCAACAAGTTTCAAAGCTAGCGAACCAAACTCGCCAAGAAACCTTAAATGATTAACTTAGACTTTTTAATTGTGAATTACCTACCTCCAAGCAATGAAACAAACAAGATATCTTCCTTTGCTCAACACTTCATAGCGCTAGCTATCTCACTGTCTACCGTGCTTCCATCGCTAGCTATCTCACTTACGATTGATCGAGTACATTTGTAAGTGCACTATTGGTTTAGTTCACTTGCTTGGATGGTCCTTATCCCATCAATGAATCAGTTCAGAGTTCTGGTTCGGTAAGATCAACCGGACTATAAATTTCTTAACCGCTTCACCCAGACTATGAATTGGACACAGCTTTTACGAGAATATTTGTGAGTGAGTAAAGGTTATTATTCCAGTGAATACTATAAAATGAAATGGTTGCAATGCTGCTTAAATCCTTTGGCAGTTTGGAAGTATTATTCCTTTTTCCTTTTTGTTGTTGGGTACCTTCCTTTGTGATCCCAAATGGATCATAGACAATAAAATTGAAATGGATTTATGATTGAAGGCTCTTTCAATCAGGATCAAATGATCCAGCTCACAGGGAGGCTTTTTAAATTCCATGGGATGACCAATATGAGTCGCTATGTCCATTGAAGCCCCGTGGACACAACCCATGCTCATGCCCATGAGACCACAAGCTCAGTTCATAGCACTCCATCAGACAAAAAGGCGTGTGAGAGGAGTTCATTCACTCTTGAGTACCGACAAGGGTGGAGTCGTCATTGAAACAGGCTTGAGTTGTAACCCACAAGGTAGAACAGGTGGAAACATCACAATGGATACAGAGTTTTTTATGTGGTAGATTGGATTTATGTTTATGGTGTACGAAGGTGTCAAATTGTTTTTCCTGCGTCGTCGGCCCTTAATTAACGACCTACGCAATTCGGGGGAGATTTTTTCTCAATGGATGGGAATTCACAATCCCAACAAGTGGCACGAGAGAGAGGGCCAAGCCTATGAATAAGTCCAGTTTTATTTGGGAGGCAAGAGCCCACCAACCAATAGATAGGCAGAATGATTAGGGTTGGTTTTCGATGGAGGTGGGTGGTTACAAATTAGGTTACACGTTGAGCTGATTGATGAGGTTCAATTAGGTACGATGCTTTATTTTACACCATGCAGGCTAGATTACACCATGAGTGAAGCGAGTGAGGTTACCGCTTAGTGAAACAGATATCTCCAGACAAGTCCTTTTTCTTAAGAATTCATGTTATCCCTATCGGACTGATACCTACCCCTTGCTACTATCTATATATAATCAACGAGAGGATCAGACCCCCCCACCCTTAGCTACTTAAGAGCCATCCTTCATTACTGAAGACAGGCACCGAAAGCACTTGACCCAGTGTCTGGCCCTAAGCTATACAAATTGAAACATGTGGCCAGCCCACCATTCAACTATCCATTCCAGAGAGACTTCAGTGAGCAGGGAACGCTCGCTAGTGAGTGGAGCCGCTAGTGCACGCTAAGGATAGTTACGGCCCTATCCTTTCATTATGGAGTTTTCAATTCGAAGTGTGAAATGGAAACCTTATCAAAGTGACAGTTTATTAGAAAGGGAAGGGTGAGGAAGAATGGCTCACTTCACAACGGTCCCCCACTTAAAGAACTCACTTGAAAACGGCCCCCCACTTAAAGGACTTAGGAAGGCAGATCTTAGAAATAATTCTAATTTGGCTTGTCTCAGCTTTAGGGTCTTCCCGAGTTGGAATATGGTCTGTGGTGAAATGGGGGAAAACCAGCTTCAGGAAATTCTCACTTGGGATATAGGGATCGAATAATTAAAGAGTCAGAGTTTGGCATTCACCCACGGGCTCTCACTAAGTCAGGTGAAAAAAGTGTATCTGCGGGCTAGTCATCCACCCGAGAAAAATAACCTTGAGGCAAAGGAAGAAAAGGGTGAAAAAGGTGACGAACCAAAAAAATAACCACCGCCAAGGTGAGATGAGAAAATGAGAAGTCAAACTTCGATGAACAAATAAGAGGTCAAACTTCAGCTGACAAGAGTTCTTTTCTTCTTTATCTATTCGAGGGGCCCCCATATATAGTAGTTTCTAATAAGTATAGGTATTCGGGTGATAGCCGGGCAGATACGGATATATAGTCGAGCTTCACATATAACGAAAGTGAACATTTCATTGACGTTCCAACATGGATGGAATTCCGACCTTATTAGAAGAGTAGTAAGCTCCATGGGGAAAATAAATGAGGAGCCTTAATTGAAATACTATCCTTTCTAGGCCATTGTCGTTCCATGGAAACAAGCCCCGAGACTGCCTTTACTTTTCATTTTATTCTTATTCTGGTAACTAGAGAATTGAGAGTATTTTTTTTTTTATGCGCAAGCCTGAGTTCAACTGATTATTACTACTACAAATATAAATGAGAGGCTATAAGTTTCACCCGCTATGTAAGGCTTAATGTGGTAGGATAGAACTCGGGACACCACCTTATGATTCGCTTGGGGGGACACATCCATGGTTTTACTTATTATACACTTCGTCTTTGCCTATAAAATCTTATTATGTCCATCCAATTTTGATTATATTAGTAATAAAGTGTTGTTGATGTTGTTGGCCATTACTTCTCCATGCCACATAATATATATATATACAATAATTTCATTGATCTAATTTAAAGTGAAACTTCTCTATGCGAGTATTGTATGTAAAATATCGGACTACTACATGCACCATGCTCATATATTGCATCTACACTAGTTGGTTTTTGACTCTTACCCCAACAGCAGAAGAAAGGCAAGTGATACAACTAACTAGGATAACCCAGCAAAATATTACTTAGTGGGTGAGCTGACACAACTAATAACTTCCCGGGCCGTGTTCAGAATGACTTGCCAATGTTAGTTCTTATCTCTAAAGACCTGGGTTCCTGCTGACAACAACCATGGAGAAGGAAAGACTGATTATTGATTCTACACAGCCCCAAAGACCACAGGGGGGGGCAACTAGCTCGCTCTATTGGTATATTGTGGTTCATGCACCCGATTCTGATTCTCATACCTCCAGCTGGTGTTGGTCTGGAACAGGTAGAACAAAAACTGTAAGGATGCTTTAGTTTTTGCTCCATGTAATAAGGTTAATGAATTAGCAAGTAGAACATACGCTTTATTTTGATTGATCGTTGTTGCTTGCCCCTTGATGGTTGACCGAGAATAGGTCCCCTTGCAATTACAACTCTTTAACAGGACATACACTTCGAACCAAGAAGCATTCTTGACAAGATATAGAGCCCTGGGACCCCAACCCCGGGCCCAACAATAGAAGAAACCGAGCGCTACGGAATGATACTGGGAGCTTAGTGATTCAGGACTATAAAAAAAATTCTATAATTTTGAACCTATTGGAAGTAAGGCCATCAATAAATAAAAGGTAACGTAGAAAAACTGGGCTTGGTGCTTATTGGGAATGACCCTTACTAGCTGACTCAGCTAACTGAGTAACCCCACACTATGTTGGTTGTTCCCCCCAACTAGGCCTCGTGGTATGTGGAACTATAGTAATTGCGCTATGGTAAGTTCTCTACTGGGGAATGGATAGTAATTGTGCGATGTGTTTCGGGCTCAACTATGTACTTATGCTCAGGGAATGTATTGAAGATGCCTCCTATCAGCATTGATGTCGAACCTCATCAGTTAAGTGGGCTAACTTCAGAAGATCAATTGTCCAACCCAACCCCAGCTTCATTTCTAGTCCTCCGGTCTGCAAGTATATAAAGCAATGAACCATGAAGATATAGCAACAGGTGAGAAGAAGATTAAGTCGCTTTGCATGCATTCTTTAGCTCGTGTATTATATATGGAAATTATGCAAAATTACTCACTGTATCATTTTGTGTTGGATAGTGTGCCTTGTGATTAGGCCCCTACCTCCCAGTGTGACCCTCCTATTCTGTTGGGTAAGTAGTTTCTGGGTATTGTCTAATTGTGAATGTGTACTTGCATCCCGGGCCTGATGTCCTCTCGACTGCCGTGTACTGGTGGTAATGAGGGAAAGAGCCGAGCGAAGACTAATTCAATCCATAGGTATGGGGTTTCCTCCTGTGATCCAGAGGTCTGCACCTCTTTAGGTGATCCTTAGTAGCACCATTCTCTTCCCTAAATACACCACTTTAATTTAATCCATCCATCCATAGTCGAGCTAGAGAGTGTCACATTGAGACTATATATCCTTTCTTTAAGGATATAGTTATGAACCCAATCTGTATCATAGAATCATAGTATGTCTTGTTATCATTATCTAAGCTTACTACTTTACATAGCTTGATACTACTTATCTAACCAGTACTCTTCTAACTTCATGATGTCCGAGCTTTTATATGAGTTATATATGAAGATTACGTAAGCTTAGTGAAATGGGCTTAGTACTACTAATTCAATTAGCTTTTTGAGTTATACATAAAGGTGATTCAAAGAAGGTAATAGCCTATGTTACTAGTTATGTGTAAATACTGGACACGTAGCATAAAGGCTATCTATAAGTAGTGACTGGAATGATTCATTACTATGATTGCCATTGATTACTAGTTGTGATAACCAGCTTGTTGTTTGTTATAAGATCATGGATACAGTAACATGTAGTGATTCATTAGTGTGATTACCATGCTTGTTTCAAGTGCTAATACTAGCTGTAATCAATATAACTACACGGTATGTATTATATGTAACTACTTCATATCGAGCTATCACATTATCCGTATTCAATTGATATGATGACTAAGTGTGAAGTAATACATATTCTTGTATACATATCTTATCCGTAATGAGCATGGTAGAACTAACACCATTGTCAACATTATACATATGGGATATGATACATGAGCTTATATCGAGATAACAAGAGTAATGGATGAGTAATCAGCATTATTCAACATGGATAGTAATGAAGTAACTCCATCAGTATTGGACAGAAGCAGTTGCATGTGCTATTTATGTGATAAAAAGATCTCCTACAAAGAGTGTGATGAACAAAGTTCCAGAAGAAGCATGGTCAGGTATGTCATGCAGTGTATCTCATTTCAGAGTTTTTGGATGTGTAGCCTAATCACATGTGCCTGAGAAAATAAGAGGCAAATTAGATGATCAAAGTGAAAAATGCATATTTACTAGTTATAGTGAGTTGTCAAAAGCTTACAAATTATATAACCCTATCACCAAGAAGAAAATAAGTAGTGGATATGTTGTGTATAAAGAACAAGGGTCATGGAATAGAACTGTAGACAAACCAACCGATGCACAAGCATCATAGATGGAAGAGGATGATGTAGCAGAACATGAGTAGCAAGAATCAAGAGAGAAGACACCAAACATAGTCACACTAGCAAGGACTTCAATATTTTCATAGCAACATGGATATTCAAGCAGATCAACAAACTAGAATTCTCCAAGCAGCCAATCAGGTAATGAATCAAGCGATGGTAAGAAAAATATGAGAAGTCTGAAAGATATTTATGATGATTTGGATATTAGTTCAAATTTTGCATTGTTGGCATTCCATCCTTCTTCATTTGAAGAATTAACCATAGATTAAAATTAGGTACAAGCCATGGATGAAGAGATGACTTCAATTGAAAATAATGATACATGGGATTTGGTTGATTTACCAAACGATAAAAACCTCATTGGTGTGAAGTGGGTGTACAATAAAAAGGTGAATGTGAAAGTTGAGATTGACGGATTTAAAGAAAGACTTGTAGCAAAAATATTCTCACAACAACTGAGAATAGACTTTGGGGAAACATTTTCTCCAGGAGCCAGATTGTATACTGTAAGAGTAGTTCTAGCCAAAATAGCTCAGAACAAGTGGAAAGTATATCAGATGGATGTCAAGTCAGCCTTCTTGAATGGAATTTTAGAAGAATAAATTTATGTACAATAGGCTCCAGGTTATGAAGTTGAAGGTAAAGAAGACAAAATTTATAGGTTGAAGAAAGCTCTCTATGGACTTAAGCAAGCACCTAGAGCATGGTATAGCAGAATCAACAGTTACATGATCAAGAATGGATTTTGCAAGAGCAACATTGAGCATACTTTATACACAAAGGTAAATCAGCATGGACATATTTTGATTGTTTTCCTATATGTTGATGATATGATTTTTATAGGTGATCTTGAGTTAGATGAATTTAAAGTAGCCATGGTGAAATAATTTGAGATGAAAGATCTTGGTCTCATGAAGTATTTTCTTGGCATTGAAGTTGAGCAATATGAAAAAGGAATTTTTATTTTTCAAAATAAATATGCAAGATATTTTTTGAAAAGATTCACAATTGATAATTGTAAATCTGAACCTACACCAGTTGCAACAGGTAAAAATTTAAGTAAGGATGATGATGGAGCAAATGTCAATCCAACTTTATTCAAAATATCGGTTGGCAACCTCATGTATCTCACCGCTACGAGACCAGATATTATGCAAGGAGTAAGTTTGATTTCTAGATTTATGGAGATTCTAAAAGACACACATTGGAGTGTTAGAAAATAATTGTGATATACATAGTAGGAACTAGATATTATGGTATAGTGTATGTAAGTACAAAAAAGAAAGATTAATTGGATACACAGATAGTGATTTTGTAGAAAGTTTGGATGATTGGAAGAGCACATCTGGTTATGTGTTCCATCTTGGTTCAGGTGTGATACCATGGGCATCTAAGGAGCAACCTATTGTGACACTATCATCAGGAGAAGCAGAATATGTAGAAACAACTTCTGCAACATGTCAAGAAGTATGGTTACGAAGAGTACTGGATGGACTCAAGCAACAACAACAAGGATCAACAACAATGTACTATGACAACACATCAGCAATTTCACTATCCAATAATAGTGTGTTTCATCAAAAGGGAAAGCATATTAATACTAGATATCACTTTATTCGAGAACATGTGAGCAATGGAGAAGTTCACCTGAAGCCTTGTAAATCTAGTTATCAATTGGCTGATATATTTACAAAGCCATTAGCAGTAGATTTTTTTGAGTTTCACAAAAGAAACTTGGGTGTTGTAAGCCTAGCTGAGACATAGACCAATAGGCATGTTTGAGTTGTCATGAGTTATGTTTAGTGGTCATAATTAAAGTGAGTGTTAAAATTTGTAATTACCTCCCGCATGTATTGTTAGACAATCAGTTAATTGAGTTATTTTAGTTGAGTGATATATACATTTGGTGAGTGAGTTTGAGAGTGAGCTAAGTGAGATTTGATGAAGTTGAGTTATGTGAGAGTGTATGCATGTCAATTTAGGTAAAATACCCTTCACCAGGTTCATTGTATTCAGTGTGATTGAGTGAGATTGAAGCTCGTTGATTAATAGAGGAGACGCAACTCGTTTGTGTTTCATGTGTGAAATACTTGTATTATTGTGTGTTTGAATCCTCTGCCTATCCAACAAAATCTCCATGACCGTTTTCCTTTACAAAATCACAGGTGTCCGAATATTCTGTTGCAACTGTCGACTTCAATCAACGATGAGCCTGTCGCTTGGCCCTTCTACAATATGAGGTTCTCTTCAGATTCTTGTATGGATCTGCCTTATATGGCCATCATAGCCATGAAATTTGGTCCACATTTATTTGATTCCCACAACCCAAGCGACATTGACTCAAACAAACCTCACTCCTTCATTCTTCGGACTTCTCTTGTTGGCTTACCCTATCCAAAATAGTAGAAACCAACTTGAGTTTTAGCCCCTCTAACTGTAAAAATAGTCTTGGCCTTGTGACCTCCATCTATGTTTCTACCAAAACTAGTGGTGAGATCTACCTCAATTCATAACTAGCTTTCATTAAAGAGGATGGCCTTTTAGCATGGTAAACGTTTTTTTGTAGAAAAATTCCCTTTCTATGATAATGGATTTGACTTTTCTTTCTAACTGCAATACGACCAACACCAGTGGCTTACCCAAAATTTTGATAAATCTCGGCCTTCATATGTGGCGCATGCACATGAAACACCAGCCTAGATCCATCTTAACTACAGATCTATCAAGCGTCGAGAGGGATCAAATATCTTGAGGTGAAAACCTCTTTTTTTAGCGCAAAACTTGAGGAAAATTTTTCACTTCAAGAGATTTGATCCCTCTCGATGCTTGATAGATCCATAGTTAAGATGGATCTAGGTTGGTTTCAATCATGTGCGAACAAGGAAAAACTATTGCTAATATGAGGAACATATGATTAATTTTATAAATAATACGTGAATACATCTAATATTAATATAACCATTTTAAATATGTTAAATATGCTTGAGATTTATAGAGTCATTTTAACTTTAAATTTTGTTAGTTACCTCAATTTGTTGAGATGATAAGTATTGTAAAATAAGTTTAGTGATGAAAAATGATGAAATAATTTTTTTGAATGCAAAGTGACAATGTAACAATATTGAATGATATAAAATGTGAATAATAAGAATGTAGTCAATTACAAATAGCCTTCATTGTGATCAATCTCAAACTATTTTCTTCTACTATTCTTATTATCACCCTTGTTAGTTTTGTCATATTTTCATATCGATTATATTAAAAAGACAATATAAATCATAAATCATAAACCATTTAAATATTTAGCTCAAGTTGTTGTAGTAAACATCAAACCTTGTCTCTCTTGCTCTCCAATACTATTAAGATTAATTACTATAACACAAAAATCAATGCACACTATTAAACCAATGACTTTAAAATTAACATACCGTCATACATCCAATTACATCAAATCATAACTCAACATATATACTGAAATCAATGCATCTAATGTAAGAAATAAAATAATATTAGAAAACATCTACACAGAAATCAATGCATCTAATGCAAGTAATCAAATAGGATTAGAAATCAACATCTACACTCAAATCAATGCATTTAGTGCAAGTAAGAAAATAGGATTAGAAACCAACATATACACTAAAATAAATGCATCTAGTGCAAGAAATAAAATAGGATTATAAATCACCATATACATTGAAATCAATGCATTTACTGCAAGCAATCAAATAGCATTAGAAATCATTTATATTGAAATCAACGCATATAGTGTAAGAAATCAAATATAATTATAAATCAACATATACATTGAATTTAATGCATCTAGTACAAGAAATCAAATAGGATTATAAATCACCATCTACACTGAAATCAATGAATTTAGCACAAGCAATCGAATTGAATTAGAAATAATCTATATTGAAATCAATGCATCCAGTGCAAGTAATCAAATATCATTAGAAATCAAAATCTGCACTACAATCAATGAATCTAGTGCAAGCAATCAAGTAGGACTACAAATCACCATCTACATTGAAATCAATGCATCTATTGTAAGAAATATTCTTCCTTCTCTTACCCCTCCATATATATCTATATGTCCCTCCATCTCTCCTTCTTTGTCTCTTTATCTCACGCCCACAAACACACACTCTCTCTCATTCCATATTTATCAATATTTTTGTCCCTCCTTCCCTATCTCCATCTATCTCTTCTTTATCTTCACCTTCAATCTATGTCTCTATTTCCCTTTGTCTCTATATATCAAACCCAAATTATACACCCTCTTTCTCCAATATATCTATCTATCAGTCTACTCTCCTCTCCCTCCCTCTTCCTCTCTTCCCCTTCCCTCCCTCTCCCCTACTTCTATCTCTCTTCCCTCTTTCTATCCTCTTCCGCTCTCCCTCCATCTTCCTTATCATTCCTTCTATCTCTCTCTCCAACTTTCACTCTCTACGTCTTTCTTCTTACCTCCCCCTCTCTCCTCCTCCATCTCCATCTCTCTTTCCCTACCTCTCTCCACTCTCTCTCTTCCTTTCTCTCCCACCTCTCTCTCTCTCCACCTTCTAAATTTTCCACTATATGCCTCTCTCTCTTGTTATCTCCCCCATTCTCTCCATATCTTCTTATTTGTATCTTTATCTCACCCCCCAACATACACTCTCTCTCTCTCTCCATATCTCCCTTGTCACGCCCTCTCTCTCTCCACTTGTCACTCTCTATGTATTTATTCTTCCCTCCCTCTCTCCCCATCCAACTCCATCTCTCTATCTATCCCTCTCTACCCCTCCAAATCCATCTCTCTATACCTCCCTATCTCCCCATCCATCTCCATCTCTCTATCCCTCCCTCTTTCCCCCTTCAACTCCATATCTTTATCCCTCCCTCTCTCCTCCTCTCTCTCAAGTCCCCTCTATTTTCCTTCCTCTCTCTCCCTTTCTCTCCTACCTCCCTCTATCTTCCCATCAATCTCTCTCTCTTTGCCCTACAATACTCTATATTCTCCCATCAGTCTGTTTCTCTTTCCCAATTCCTCTCTTGTGTCCTTCCTCTCCATCCCTTTATCGCTTTCCTTCCTCTATCTTCACCCCCC
Source organism: Pinus albicaulis (assembly GCA_034641835.2). NCBI lineage: Eukaryota > Viridiplantae > Streptophyta > Pinopsida > Pinales > Pinaceae > Pinus > Pinus albicaulis. The sequence continues at coordinate 895,695,488 of CM076576.1, forward strand.
CGCTCTCTCTTTGCCCTAAAATCCTCTCTCTTCCCCCATCACTCTAAATATCTCTCCAAATATGTTACTATATCCCTCCCTTTCTTCTTCTCTCTCCTTATCTCCCCCCTTGTCTCTATCACTCCTCCTATGTCTCTTTATTTCACCCCTAAACATACACTCTCTCTCTCCATCTCTCCCTTGTCACTCCCTCTCTCTCCACTTATCCCTCTCTATGTCTTTCTTCCTCTCCCCCCCTCCAACTCCATCTCTCTTTCCCTCCCTCTCTCCTCCTCCCTCTCTCTTTCCATCTCTCTCTCTCCCTCTCTCTCTCTCTCTCTCTCATCCTTTCTCCTTCTCCATCCCTCTCTCCTTCTCTCTCTCCCCCACCTCCATGTTTATGTCTCCCTCTCCCTCTCTTACCCTTCTTTACCTCTCTGACTCCTCTCCCTCTCTCTCTCTTCATTCCTCCTCTCCCCTCTCCTTTAGTTTATCTCCATCTCTCTGTTGTCACTCGCTCTATTTCTCCACCTCTCTCATATGTATTTTTTCTTCCCTACCATATATATATAGAGTTGATATATATATATATATAACGAATTTAATATTGTATTAATATAAAGTTATTAAATTTAATAAATTTTAATATTAATGTTAGGGATAATAATTTTTTTTTTTTATGGTATTATTATTAATTTGGCCCATAGAAATCAAATATAATTAGATGTTGTCTGTGGGGTTTTGGTTAAATGGAACATGTTGATGAAAATAGAGTAAAAAAAAAAAAAAAGAGAAACAAAAGTGAAAAATGAAAGGAACTACCAAGCTCACAATATATATATATATATATATATATATATATATATATATATATATATATATATATATATGTTGATTTCTACTCCTATTTGATATATTTTATCTATTTACCTTACCTTTTTATTCCTCTTTTATAAATATGGTATTTGGCCCATAGACTTCACCTAATTAAAACTATTTTTTGAGTTTTTGTAAATATAAAGAGGTTTATGGAGTAAATATAGAAAGAGTCTTTATTTATTTACCATACTTCTAATTTATTTATATTTTTATTTATTTACCATACCTAAAGTATAAAAAGAGATTTTATTTATTTATCATATTTCTGTTTTATTTATAATTTTATTTATTTACTATATCTCTTTTTTTAGTGTTTGTAAAACTATTCATATTTTAAATTTATATTGTTTAATTTTTTTTTTTAATTATTTATTTATATAATTATGTAAGTTATTTATAAAACAGACATTATTTATATTTTATTAAAAAAAATTAGTTTTCTATTTTAGCTTCCAACATACTTGCACACAGGAATCATATTAAGCTGTAAAATACCCTCTGGACTTAACAAAATGATCTGGCCTATCGAACTTGTGCCTGCCCTTTGCATCAGATGATAGGGGACTTGTCAGCCTATTCCTTTAAAACTACCACCTAATGTGTGAATAACCGGCCCACACTGTATGCGGCAACAAAGCCTTGATTCATGGCTTGTTGACAAAGTAGATTGATCGGCCTTTGAGTATTTACCTGAAGCAGCGCACCATAATAAGAAAATCGGCCACGATATGGCCCGAAACTGCTTCAAATGGCATCGCAACCAATCCTGAAATGGTAAGTACCCTACAAATAAATCAACAAACCGTTCCACCAAAATGATCGAGGCCAGACTCCATGAATTTCTTTTAAAAGGAGAAACTCTCCGCCCCAATATAGATTTAGATCTGATTTTCAAACTGGCAATAAGAAAAACTTCAAAATTAACTGAAAAGTAAGAAAACAACTAGCGTGATACCATATACCACCGAAGATGGAGACTGTTAGCTAGGGTGAGAAGAATCTCATGAAGTTATAATTATCCAGCAAACTAAAGCACAGCTCTTATAACATTGTAAGATTCTTACTGACTAAATTATTAACATTATTAACAGATCTAGAATATTTTAGTGTTCTAAATTAAATACTTACAAGCCAAACATAGAACACAAGGGATTTAAAAGAATGGAACCTTATTTATATTATTATTGAAAGAAATACTACACACTCATATAATAAATTTATGTATGAATAATTACTTGTTAAAAGAGAATATTGGTGGACAAAATAAAAATAACACTCACTAGCTTTTTGTTCCTGGGATCAAACTCCAATGCTAAGTCAAGTTTTCAAGAAAAAGACAATAAAATAGATAAACCCTAATGATCCTCAATGCCTAGCTTTTATCCTCTTTTATAGGTTTAATAGATACTATAAATACCTCATTTTATTATTTTCCTTTGAAAACTAAAAGCAAATACCATGAAAAAATACCAAAGTAAATACCATGAACAAATTTAATTCAAAATAGAAAATATTACAGCTTACCAAACCAACAGAGCGTGATCCAAAATGGTGACAAGATGCGGCAGAATTTAGTAAGCAACAGGCAGAATTTAGTAAGCAACACCATAGTAGGTCTAACCTCCTACTTTTTTACGAAATGAGAATGGGGCTTTGTGCTTGGTTTTTTCTTGATAGAGGAGACTAAAGCTTGAAACGCCGTTGCGTCGTCTACCCTCCAAGCCTTTGGCCATGAGGGCTCAATGTAAAGTTCGCGAATGGTTGCAATGAGTCCAGGGTTGTAGAGCATAACACCATAACCCGATAATTTTAGTTATAGATGTTTTTTTTTTAAACTTTTACACATAAAATTGGAATGATATAAAAAATATATATTAGTATGAATTTGCTGGTAAAAATACAAATTTGACCAATTCAAAATGGTATAAAATTCAGTTATGTCCAGTAAAACAGTTTTATATAATATTATATTAAATTACAATTTTAAATTATTATAATTATATTTTGATATATAAATGAATTAATTTAAACAAAAAATTGTTAATATATATATATATATATATATATATATATATATATATATAATTTCTTGCTTAATATAGTAATTAGTATATTAAATTATAATTAATTTTAAAAATTATAATAAAAATAATAATTAAAAAAAAATAAATTAAATTATATTATATATTCCAATTTAAAAATTTAAATTGTATTATATATACCATTTGAATATATGTTTTTTTTTTATAAAAGGTTATAGGTTCAAGCTGTCATTAGTGTAGGTAGACTTTCCTAAAAGTTAAAAGTCAAATTGTGAGTCGAACAAAATATATATGCTTCTTCCTAATAGATTATAATTTAAAATAAGTTCGAAGTCCGAAGAATTAGTGTATGTCGACTTTTCTAATTGTTAGAAGTCAAATTGTTTGGGGCAGAAAAGGAATGCTTATCCAATACACAAACATATAGTGACCTTAAGAGTGAATGATTATTATTACAGACTTGGACTTTAAAAGCATAACATTATTGTTATTATTATATTAATTTTTTATATTAATATTTTTCTTAAAAATATTTATATTATTAACATTTTTTCTTTTTATTGTGTTATACAACGTTGCCTGAGGGTCCCAACAGTAAGCTTACCTACACATTCCTTCTATATTTTCTTGAACTGTTTTCGAAACTCAAAGTTTTACCTCAATTTCATAGAATTTTTTCTAAGCATTGCTCACCAAAAATTGAATGCAGGCACTTTTGGTATCTTCTAGCTCAAATGTACATTTGAGAGATTTGACGTTCCAGGACAGTCCGAGAATTCATGTTGAAATAGCTATGTCAACGCATGTTCAAGTTGAAAACCTGCAAATTGTTGCTCCTGGTTACAGTCCGAATACAGATGGAATTCACGTCCACGCCTCCCAACATGTTGTGATTCAGAACTGCACAATAGCATCAGGTTACCATAACTAATAATATGCTTTGCTTTTTTATTTTATAGAATAATTGACTGTTATCCAATAAACAAGATTGTAATAATCAAAATCTTATCAAACTCTACAGGAGATGATTGTGTTTCTATAGTTACACAAAGCTCAGATATTCAAATCAACAAACTAGTTTGTGAGCCTGGACATGGAATAAGGTAACGACGTGGTTCCAAGAAGAATATCAAAATTATATTGTAGACAAGAAGGAACTGTTAATGATGTTTTTGTGTGAGCAGTATTGGAAGTCTTGGAAACAATGATTCAGAAGATACAGTTTCAGACATAATTGTTAATGGGGCTTCTCTGAGTGGCACACAAAATGGATTACGCATAAAAACATGGCAGGTAATTCTGATATTAAATCTAAATGCATCATCACAATTCTTCTAATTTATTCAATCGCGATTCATACATTATGCTTCTCTGGTTCTATTTTTGCTCATACAGGGGAGTTCTGGGTATGCACAAGGAATAAATTTCCAACATGTGACGATGAACAATGTCACGAATCTCCTTATTATCGACCAATATTACTGTGCCCCTCCATCCCCATGACACAATCAGTTAAAACTATGTAACAATAATGTAAGTACAGTTCGCTCCCCATTTCCTTGAAACAATGAAACTTTTGGTACCAAGTTTTATTCAGAGCATTGAGTCTCCTTGTTTGTTGTTGTGGTGAATGTAGAGTTCCGCTGTTCAATTTCACAACGTGACGTACATAGATATCACAGGTACTTCGCCAACTAAAGACGCGATAAAACTTGAGTGTAGCGGGACCGTTCCATGTACAAAAATTGTGATGGAGAGTATCAGCCTTCGCTTGGATAACGGAGACCCGGCCACTTCTTTCTCGGCTAATGTGCACGGTTCTAGCAATGGCCAAGTCATTCCTCTTGTTAAATTGACATCACCGAGATTGCAAGTATCAAATTGATTTTGCTACTAGGAGTCATCGATCCTTTCGTTGGATTTGCAATTATCTTCGTCGGCCACATGGTGGGCAGATCCAGTTTTTAGCGGGACAAAATATTTTAAATTAGGTTGACAATTATATGTGAATATCAATGTAATAAGTTGGAAAAAGAATCATGACTTACACTAATATTGATAAAACCTAGTGATATCATATTTATGTTGTATAGATAATACTTAATGATATTATTTTTATGTTATTTTATCAAGAGTTGTATTTAAAATGATTTTTTGAAGTTTTGATGGATTTTTTGGTCTCTTGTTAAAAATTGGGGTGAAATCTTGATTTTTTTAGATAAAATTGTCTTTTAGATTAATCACATTATTAGGATTTGGTCTGAGGATGAACCATATTAGTTGGTTCGAAACGTCGACCAAATCCTAATAATGTGATTAATCCGAAAGACATTTTTATCTACATTATGGATCACAAAAGTCTTAGATCGAACATTTTTGATTTTTTTTAATTTAAATTCATTTTTGACTTCATATATGGATTCAACACCGTGAAAACACCCTAAAGAACTTCTATTGTGTAAAGTGTTATGGAGAGTTTACCCATCAAACGTGTGATTTTAATAAATTACTACCTAAAAAAATAAATCAGAAAAGTTTTAACAATCAAATTAAAAAAAAATTGATTTTGGTATTTCATCCGTGTTGATTTTAAACATACTTTTTTAATTTAATAAATTTATGATTAAACAATAGTTATTAATAATTGTTATATTTAATTTCTAATCAAGATTTATTTATTTATATAATTAGATCTTTAAAGGTTAATATTTAATATTTAAAATTTATTTATTATAATAGTTATTTTTAGAAAAATTAATAATATTATATTTAAATATGAATATGGATAATATTTAATAATATAATATTTGAATATGAATATGGATAATATTTAATAATATAATATTTATTAGGTTGATTTTACAATTAATTTCTTTTGATGGAATATATTTATGGTTAAATGATTATTATTATAATTTTATATTTTATTTTAGATTATTTTTTTGTTTATTTACTTAATTTATGAATATTTTTTTCTTCTACCTTCTCAAATCTTAATAAGTCTTTCTTTATTTTAACCCCTTCTTATTTGTTACCATATCTTTACCTTCGGAAATTCCATCGTTACCAATCCATCCTCCTTCAAGTTAGAACTCTTTATTTTTCTACCTTCTCAAATCTTAATAAGTCTTTCTTTATTTTAACCCCTTCTTATTTGTTACCAAATCTTTCCCTTTGGAAATTCCATCGTTACCAATCCATCCTCCTTCAAGTTAGAACTCTTTATTTTTCTATTTCAAACGATTTAGTTACATAATTTCTTTACATAGACATCATTTATTTTATTAAGTCTTCTATTTATGAACGATTAATTCATGAACTTAAAAAGATCACACAAAATTCCTTCCAAATTCTTCATTCTACTAACTTTCCTAAATATGAATTTAAAACCCTTCATTTTCTTAATGATAAATTGAATGTTACCATATTAAAATACAATAAAGGTGACACATCTATAATCTTGAAAATTTTGGATTATAAAAAGAAATTACTTGAATTCTTGTCCTCTTCCTCATATAAACATCTCTTATGAAGCTTTTGTAGGGAAATTACTAAAATTGTATAGAAGGTTATTGACGGTCCTCCCTTACCATAATGTGAAAGATTTTTTTCCTTGCAATCCTAAAACCTAGAAATTTATGAACATCCTAAAATTCATATGAAATATAACCTAAAATCCATGTGAATAAACATAATAATTTTTTTTATCTATGAAATGGCCTTGGTATACTTTACCTATAGGTATGAGTTAAAATCTCTCTCAATTTCCAAATGATTATTGGCCTAGACAATACTTCTAGTATCCTTCTTCATTGTAGCCTTGGTATTTCCCTACACCATTAGAAAATTGGTCACCAACACTAACCCTTATATATCAATGGTCTGATAGTTGGAATGTGAACCCTCAAGGGAACTTGCAAAACCTCTAACATCAATAATATCCCTATAAAGAAAATGAATAGTTCAGTCAATTACCTCAACAACCACAATGACCATTGCCACTAAGTCAATCTTATTGCTCCTCCAAGAACACAATTGTGATTACATCCCACCCCTAACCCCAACAATAAAATAAATCAATACACTTACACTTTTGAATGGCCTAAATAATCAACATATTAGATTCCTCCTATTGAATGTTAAGGGATCTAATTATGATAATGCAAAATGATAAATAATAAGTCTTCTCAAATTATTACAAAATATGACATGGAGGAAGCTACTAAACCTCTAACCAACCATAGTAATAAACATCCCAGGGAATACCCATCTATTACCCTATAAAATAATGTTCCTAAAACTACAAAACAACCTTATAATTTAGAAAATATAGAGTTCATATGCTTTCTAGAAATTTTATCTTGAGAAAAACCTCCAATTCACCAAATTTGACCTAGTGGGAGAACTCCAAGATGTCTCTATACAAATTCGTTTGCTAGAAAGAATTAAATATGTTACAACATATGTTAAATTTATCATGGAATTGTGCACTAAAAAATCTTAGAAAAAAAAAAACAAGAGACCCTCAGAATAATCATGTAGTTGTTTCATTAGTAGATTTATTGTTATGAAAAGTCCTCATTCCTATATAGTATTATCGATGGAATGCAATCATTAATTTAAAAATCAACAATGAATGCATTTCTAATGACTTAGTGGACTTAGGTGGTGCCATAAATATAATGACTAGCGAAACCATAACAACTTAGTGGACTCACATGTTTCCATAAATATAATAACTGTGGATACCATGGAAAAAAAGGATTAATAAATTTAAGATAGTTACGTCAACACAACTTCCAAAATTTGACCCCACTCTCTCTCTCTCTCTGATGCCATGTTATTTTGTTTCAAATTCTAAGTTCCAATCTCACTTCCTATTCGAATGCTACATATTTACATATTTAAAAATGTTTACAATTTCACCCAATCCCCAAGGATTAAGTGTCTAAAATTCCCCTCGTTAATCTGAAGGGGTGTGAGTGAGCCAAAATATCATTTTATAGAATATAGGGAATCTTGTCCAACTTGATTGTAGAAATTTTATCAATTAGAAGAATAATAATAATTTTCCTAAGCCACACAAATTTTTTTTTTTCTTCTACAATTGGCACATATTATCCCTCTATTCTCAAATCTTATCGAACTAACTAATTACATGAACTCCAAAAGAAAATTTTTGATCCCTGAATCATAAGATAACTAAAATTATATACTCCAAATTCTTTGTCTTTGTCAAAGTATGAATTTAAATATCAAATCATGCTAAATTCATCCACCTACCAATATATGCATCCAATGTCTTCAGGTCCTTTCAATTATTTATAACTCTTCTGCATTACAGCAATGTCCTTCATAAATATTTTTCATAAATATGGAAATAATTTTGACAACAAATGAGATATTTGGTTTGGTTGTCGTGAGGTAGATAAGACTTCCCACAAGATATTTTTACTTAGTTTCATACTAAAATTTGTTCCCTTATTTTGATTTGAGTTTCACATTGTGTTCCATCAGAGACATAGATAAAGTGTTACATTGAGCCATGCCAAAATTACTCAACAATTCTACAATGTACTACATTTTATAGAGGAATATATATATACTTTGGATGTTTTCTAAATTGATTTCCTTAGTAGTTATGATGTCCCAAATACATCATCTCAAATCCCTTCTTCAATTATGGATTCACTATAGTTTTCATTGTTCCTTGTTATTACTAGATCATCTACAGAAACCACAAGATATACAATATTTTTTCCAAATTTATTGACAAACACAGTTGAATCATGAAGATTAAAAATGTTTGAAATTTAAATTTAGAATATGCTAATTTATCCTTTCAGATCAAGTTCTTGGTGCCTTCTACAACATATAAGGGTTTGATAAGACCATATACTTTATGTTCTTTTCCCTTAAAAACAAAACCTTTCGATTGAGCCTTGAAGACATTTTCTTTCAAGTTTCCATTCAAGAAATAAATTTTCACATCCATTTCATAATATTTCCATCCATTATGAACTACCGGGGAAAATAAAGTTTGGATGGTGACCCATTTCGTTATGGGATAAGAAGTTTCTGCATAATCAACACATTATTTCTGTGAAAATAATTCTTCCATGAGCCTTGCTTTCAACTTTTCAAGTGAGCCATTTGATTTGTAATTTTTCTTGTATAGTAACTTCTACCTAATTGGTCTGCTTACAAATGGAGGATTCACCAACTTCCATTTTTTATTATTTATGATAGCATCATACTATATTTGCATTTATTATTTCTAGTCATCACGAGAATAATCTTATTTAACGGAATTTGGTTCAAATATGGTAGATAATTTAAATTAAGAATTATATGAAACATATACATCATTTGAATTAGAATTATCTACATCAACTACATCTTGTTTGGTGGAACCTCTATTTCATGTATTTTTGACATCGTCAAGGTGAACAATTTTAAGTATTTTGTTCAACTATTTTGAGAAACCTTTTTGAGTGGTCCATCTTGCGGAATTGATTGAGATGGGCCTATATTAGGATTCATCAATTCAATACTCGGAATTACATCGTTGAAAGGGTATTCCTAATATAAAGAAGTGCTAGGGACCTCATAAGGGGGGGATAATTCTTTAGAAGGTGATGTAGGAAACAAATTGCACGTGAAATGTTCAATGAGGCAAAAAATTGTGTTATACAAAAAAAACATCAACTCTCCAACGGAGTAGAGGTTATACACTTTACATTTTTTCCATAGAGAATTTATACAGTTTTAATTTCCATTTTAATGCACAACTGTAGCTCTAGGAAACAATACAAAACGTGGAGACTACAATCTATACAATTCGAGGTCTATAAATCAGATTTTTTTTGTTGTTGTCATTTAATCTAACATTTAATCAGTGTAGATGTGCTTTGTGCCAATATAAAACTAATCTAACTCCATCAAAAAGATAATGTTGACACACGTGAACGGATGTGACTGGAAATCTATTGTACACTATTAGTATGACTTTGAATCTTTTATTTAAGCACTGTTATGTTAACATACAACTTAAATAGCGTGTCCTATACACTGAACTCATTACCACATTGGCATTAGTCAGAATTTATTTTAGGTTCAAACCTATCACCATTGAATTCTACCTCTCTAATCGATCTTCACGTTTCATTCAAATCGGTCTCCAAATCTATGCTCATACCTGTGTTCTAGCTTACATTACGTGATTTCCACTCTAAGATAAAAACATCTGATCCCCTTGCCACGTTCTATCTACACCACCTAAGATTTTCCGAAACCGATTGTTTGTGTTTCAATCGAAGTCTGCCCAATTTTGCACCTGAGCCTGCAATGTATACACCTATCTGCGAATATATATTGTTACAGAATCAATAAAAAAATGAAAACATGGAATGATATAAATATAACTATATTGATTTTCATGGGCCAAATATTTCCTTAGTTTCCCCTTTGTGTTTGCAATCTTCACACTGGACGCTCTTGTTCTTTTCCTTTCTATTCCCTACTATTTATACTTGAATGTGAAACTGTTCTCCTTTAGAATAGGTTTCTTCTTGAATGACTCCAACAAACCAATTCCTTCCTATTTTTAAGTGCTTATCCCTACTTGGTTCTATTTCCACGCAGGGAAAGAAACCAATTTCTAATTATATTCCTAATTAATTAAAAAATATAAAACAACTAACTACTCTCATAAATAAATAAATAATAAAATATTAATGCTAATGTTTATTCCTCTTGAATTAGATACAACATGTGAACATAAAATCACATTGCTTGCTAAGTCCAGATGCTCCCGCATCAGACTTCTGGAGATGAAAAAAAGAACTGATCTTGCAATTCTTCCGGATATACTTCAAACTTATATAGTTCTACTGCAGTATATACTTTGGATATACTCCATAGGTTTGACCCTTGGTTTTCTTTGATACTCTTTTCCCCAAAATGGCTTCAACTTACTTCTTTCCTCTTTTGGGCATCTCTTCCTCCCAATTTTCTATTGGATTTTCTTCGGCTGTGGAGTCCCCTTGCGGTTCTTCTTCCGGTTCTTTGTATAGATACAAATATGCAACTTTGAATATTGGCGATATTCCAATTCTTGTTGGAAATTTAACTTCATATGCATTTGAAGAAAATTTTCTTACAATTTTACATGGTCCTATCTTCTTCATTTTTAATTTGTCATACGTTTTAATATAAAATATTTATTTTCTAATATATACCATGACTAATTCACCTACTTGGAATTCCTTTTCTCACCTTCTCATATCTGCTCTCTTCTTGTATTTTCTACTACTTTCCTGCAATCTGTTTTTGACATCTTCCTGTAGTTCCTGCATCTGTTCAACAAAATCTTCAGCCTTCGCACTCCTTACCTATCGTTTTCCAAAATCACTAAGTTCATACACACCTTCAGATGCATTCCAAAAACAATCTAGAATGGAATCATACCAGTAATTCGATTTGGGGTATCATTGTAAGAAAACTCAGCTTGAGCAAGGGCTAAAGCCCACTGTTTAGGTTTATTATACACCAAGCTTCTCAATATGTTTACAAAACTTCTATTCATTACCTCGGTCTGTCCATCCGTTTGAGGATGATATGCTAAACTGAAACTAAGGTTGGTACCTAGTTTCATCCACAGAGTTCTCCAAAAATGTCCCACAAACTCGATATCCCTATTAGACGCAGTGCTTCCAGGTAATCCATGTAATCTTACGACTTTTGAAAAAAACAGATTAGCAATATGTGTTGCATCATTTGTTTTCTTACATGCAATAAAATGAGCCATCTTAGAAAATATATCCACAACAACATAAATGGAGTCATTTCCCCTTTGAGTTTTTGGTAAACCCAAAACAAAATACATACTAACTGCATCCCATGGTCGGTCGGGTATTGGTAATGGATGATACAATCCTGTATTCTGACTTTTCCCCTTAACATGCTGACAAATATTGCATTTTTCCACAAACCGTTTAACATCAGTTTGCATCTTGGGCCAGTAATAAAAAGTATTTACCTGAGTAAAGGTTTTGTCCTGTCCAAAATGTCTAGATAGGCCTCCACTATGTTTCTCCTTGATTATGTTTTCCCTCATAAAAAGTTCAGGAATATATAATTTATTACTTTTGAATAGTAATCCTCCTTGGATACAGTAATCCAACCACTGGCTTCTATTATGGACTGCTGGATTTTCTATAGCTGCATAAATTTCTTTGAACTCTGCATCATCTTTATACATGTCAACCATTTCCTCGATTCCTACAACACCAACTTGTAATTCCTAAACAATTAAGCTCTCCCTTCTCAAAGCATCAACAACTTTGTTCAATTTACCACTCATATGTTTGATTACAAAAGTGAAACTCTGCAAATATTCTACCCAATTGGCATGTTTCTGATTCAATTTTGGCTGGTTGTTTAGAAACTGCAATGCATGATTATCAGAATATAACACAAACTCTTTTGGCAACAAATAATGTCTCCAATTTTTTAAAGCCTGTACAACAACATACAATCCTTTGTCATAAGATGAATATTTCTTCTTTGCTTTGTTTATTTTTTGTTGAAGTATGCTATTGGTTTCTGCTCTTGACTCAAAACTGCTCCAATCACAATTCCACTAGCATCATTTTCGACTTGGAAAACCTTCTCAAAATTTGGTAAAGCTGAAACTAGTTTTTCGGTAAATTTTTTCTTCAGCAATTTACAGTTTAGATTTGCTACTTCTGTCCATTTGAATGGCTGATTAGTTTCTCTAATTGTTTCAATAATTGGTGCAAAAATATGACTAAAGCTTCAGATAATTTTTCTGTAGAAACTTGCAAGGCCATGAAAGCTTCTTACCTCAAATATGCTTCTAGGAGTTGGCCAATTCACAATTGCTTGGATTTTTTCTGGATCCATTTTCAACCCTTCCTTAGAGACTACAAATCCCAAATAAATTAGTTCTTCCTTCATAAAGCTACACTTCCTCAAATTTATTAGCAGTTTTTATTTCTGCAAAGTTTTTAGAACTAATTTAAGGTGTTCCAGATGCTCTTCTTTAATTCGACTGAAAATGATAATATCATCAACATAAACAGTTATAAAATTTCGTGTATATTCCTTCAAAAATTCATTCATTAACCTCATGAAGGTACTGGGTGCATTAGTAAGCCCAAAAGGCATTACTAACCATTCATACAAACCACTATTTATTTTGAATGTGGTTTTCCACTCATCCCCTTCTCGAATTCTTATTTGATGATACCCACTCTTCAAATATATCCTAGAAAAATATGTCAAACCACTCAAACAATCCATTAAATCATCCATTCTTGGTAAAGGAAAACGATACCTGATGGTGATTTTATTTATGGCTCTAGAATCTGTGCACATGCGCCATTCACCCCCTTTCTTTGGACTGAGTACTGTTGGTACAACACATGGACTGAGGCTTTCTCTGATTAATCCTTTATCCATTAATTATTGCACTTGTCTTCCAACTTCAGCATTTTCCTATGGTGTTAAACTGTAGGCTTCTTTATTAGGAAAACTTGCTCCAGGGACTAAATCAATATGGTGACAAATACTCCTGATTGGCGGTAATGCATTTGGTAAATCATCCACAATAATATCAGCAAAATCATTCAACAGATTTTGAATTTATTCAAGTAAATCTTCTAAATTTGTAGAAGTTAAAATTACCTTGGGTCTCCCTACAATAGAAAAATGCATCTCCTCACCTTTCTCGACTTCTTGCAACAGGGCTTTACCACTTATCAACATAACGTTGTTTTAAGACACTTCCTCGTCAGCTTTAGCTTTCAATGGTAGAAGTGTATGCTTGTTCCCATCTTTCTCGAGAGTATAAGTGTTTCTTCTACCATCATGTATGGATTTTTGATCAAACTACAAAGGTCTTCCTAACAATATGTGACATACATCCATCAACATTACATCACATAAAATAACATCCTTATAAGTACCAATCTATATTTTGACCTTATATTGTTCAGTTACAATAATTGGATGGCATTTTTGGAGACATGATACTTTATAAGGAGCGGGGTGTACTTTTTTCTCTAACTTCAATTTTTCCACCATTTCTATAGAAACAAGGTTATCAGTACTTCCACTATCAATTACCAATTTGCAACACTTACCATTTGACTTACATATAGTTTTGAACAGATTCTTTCTCTGAGTTGGTTCTCTAGCATTATTAGCTTCTTTAAGTAATATCCTCTTCAACAACGAGGATTATCTGGCTTCAGGTGGTTCCTCGTTGGCTGCAATCTAAGGAATTTCTTATTTTGTTTCAAAAACATTCACATTTCGCTGGGTTGTTGATCTATTGTGAGGAAAATCCCATAACCCATGTCCCCACTCACCACATCGAAATCACCGAATATCTCTTCCTTGACTTCTACCTCTAGGCACAAACATTTTGCGACCAGAGTCTCCTCTTTATGGTGATCTATTACTCAAACTCCCTGCTTCATTTTGGGAGTGTTGAAATCTGGACTTAAATGTTCCTCTTCCTCTTGCTGGACTCTTGCCTCTATTCCTCTGATTTTGTTTGCGCAACATTTTCTTCTCTGCTCTCAAAGCTACTTGATAGACATCCTCAATCATCTTTAAATTTAATAATTTGATTTCATCCTGCATTTCATATATTAAACCATTTATATATCTAACTACTTTTTCTATGTCATCTTCAATATGTCCTGCTCTAATACTCAGCTTATAAAAGTCTTCAGTATATTATTTGATAGTCATCCCTTTCTTCTTTAAGTTTGCAATTTTCTAAAAATATTTAATTGATAATATTTCAGCATGAACTTACCTTTTAGTTTACTCACCATCTTATCCCATTGCTTGATTCTGGGTTTCGCTTTTCTTTCTCTAGACAATTGTAGTTCATCCCACCACATGGCTGCATGAACCTTCAATCTCATGGCTTCAAACTTTACTTTCTTCTTGTCATCGACTTCTTCGTAGTCGAAGTATTTGTATAATGAACTGATCTAGTCCATTAGTACTTCCACACTAAGGTTTCCATCATATAAAGTACTTCTACCTTTGGTCTGCTACCGGCCTTTGCTAGCATCTTCATAACTTTAGCTGCCTCACTTTCTTCCTCTATTTCTTCTTCGGTGGTTTCTTCTTCATCTGCACTAGAAATTCCATCATCTGTTGCCCTCCTCTAAGTAGTTTCTATTGTGTCCATCCTTGTACGTAGGTGTCAGATTTATTCTAATATAACTGCATTTTCTATAGGTCTCCCTCGATCTATTCCATCTCCCTTTCTGGGTGGCATTCTCTGCAATTCTCAAGAACAACTCAACGACTCTGATACCAACGTTTGATGCATGAAACAAATTGCATGTTAAATTTTCATTTAGTCAGAAAATTGTGTTATACAGAAAAAACATTAACTCTCCAAAGGAATAGAGCTTATACACTTTACATTTGTTCCTTAGAGCATTTATACAATTTTCACTTCCCATTTAATGCGCAACTGTAGCTCTGGGAAATAATACAAAACATGGAGATTGCAATCTATACAATTCGAGGTCTATAACTCAGTTTTGTTTTTTGGTTTGCTTTTAAACTAACATTTAATCAATGTAGATGTGTTCTGACACAATATAAAACTAATCAAACTCCATCAAAAAGATAATGTTGACACACGTGAACAGATGCAACTGGAAAGCTGTTGCACGTTGTTAGAGTGACTTCGAATTTTTTATTTCATCACTATTATGCTAACATAGAAATTACATAGCATGTCCTATACAGTGAGCTCATTACCACGTTGGCACTAATCGAAATTTCTTTTAGGTTTGAACCTATCACAATTTAATTCTTCCTTTCTAATCGATTTTCACGTTTCATTCAAATTAGTCTCCAGCTCTACGCTCATACCTGAGTTCCAGCTTACGTTACTTGATTTCCACTCTAAGCTGAAAAAATCTGATCTCCTTGCCACATTCCGTCTATAGCACTTGAAATTTTTCGGAATCAGTTGTTTTTATTTCAACCAAAGTATGCTCAATTTCGCACCTAAGCCTGCAATGCATACACTAGTCTGCACATATATATTGTTACAGAATCAATAAACAAACAAAAACATGGAATGATAGAAATATAACTATATGGATTTGCATGGGCCAAATATTTCCTTAGTTGCCCCTTTGCGTTTGTAATATTCACACTAGGTGCTCTTGTTCTTTTCCTTTCTATTCCCTATTATTTATACTTGAATGTGAAATTTTTCTCCTTTAGAATAGGTTTCTTCTCGAATTAATCCAAGAAACCAATGCCTTCCTATTTTTAAGTTCTTATCCCTACTTGGCTCTATTTCCATGCAGGTGTTCCATCTACATTTTCATTGAAATATTTGAAAAAATGTTTTTAAAGGTAATTAGTTGGTTAAAGTTGTATCAATAGCCATGGATATCTCCAAGAAGTATATGAAGCATGAAATATATCTTCAATAACTTAAACATTGTAATGAGAAAATTATGGTTCTTTACGATTAGTTGGATATGATGTTTTACCTTTGTATTATTTATTATATCATATTTCCTTAGGGGAATTATTATTTTTTCTTTGTCTTCCCAAAATACCTCTTATTATCAACTTAACCAACAAGATGTCATAAGTAATGGACTTGAATTGTTCATATGCTTGTATGGATTCAAAATAATATCTAGAGTAGAGGTCTTTAAAAAATATTATATGTGGATTGTGTTTCCTAACTCCAATGACATATACATCATTCATGATGGCTATATTTTCATAGGCTAGGGTTAGGGGGTTGTCATGTTCCAACTCAATTTTGAAGAGTTAAACCATCAACTAAAAAATCTCCAATTCTTAATGTGAGTCATATAGACATCTAAACTTTTTTAAAGAACCATAAGATTTCATAATTGAAACTATATGATGACTCACCTATTCACTTATAGTAGTAGTAATCAAAGCATAGGATTTTTTCCCCTTTTTCTACCAAATGGATAGCTCATTATATGATGCGGGAATGGTAGGTGCATTTTTATCCTCTCCTTCATATATGTCTTTTCATTAGGCATTAAAAATGAGTGCATGCCTCATATGTTATGCAACAAACTTATAAAATAGAAGAAAATATAGACAAACGACTTGAAAAATAGACTCTTCGACGGGGAAACCTCCTTTACATCCCATAAATGAAAAATTCTTAGATTATTCTCTTGAAAAAACCTCATTTCTATATATAGGAGTCTAAGGGGTTACAATATAATCAAAGTGAACATAAAAATAATAATGTAAGGGAACAATAATAACAATAGTGGGATTCTATGGGGCATAATAATAAGAATATGGGAGCTACATGGGCACAAAAATAACAATAAGCATGATATGATAACAATAACAATAAGATGATACATTAGTATTATAGGGAACTAACATGCCCCTCTCCTTCAAAATAGTGTTGTCCTCAACACTTGAGTAGTTCTGGATGCTTCTGTATACAATACTCATCCTCCCATGTGGAATATTCAACGAGTAAGTTCTTCAACTTAATGAGATACTCTAAAATTGATTGATTTTGTAGCCGTGAGGTTCTTGTTTCTGTGGCTACTTCAAGATAAAATATGATTTTTCCTTCTTCTTCATGTTTTGGAAACACTGTTTGAACTAGAATCTTGTCACCAATAACCTTCTTTAAGCATGGAAAATGGAAAAGTAGGTGTGCTTGAGAAGATGCAGGTAGCTCTAATTTGTATGCCATAGTACCAATATTTTGCAACATTTTGTAAGGATCATAGTACTTGGGTGATAATTTATTACCCTTCTCACCTTGCTTGAGGGACAATTGTTTGTATGGTTGTAGCTGTAAAAATTACCAGTTGCCTACATCAAAACTTGTTTCACTGCGATGTTGATCTTCCTACTGTTTCATTGGATTTTGCGCCAGAGTGAGGTTATCCTTGAAGACTTGGATAACTTTCTGTTGATTCTATATGTGGTATTCCACTTCTTGAACCTGATAATTTTCTCTTAAATATGATGATGGATGGTGGATGATATCCATAAAGTGCCATAAATGGGGTCATTGTTATTGTAGTATGGAAGGAAGTGTTATACCACCATTCAACTAGAGGTACACTTGACCCATTATGTTTGTTTATCAAATACAAAGAAACAAAGGTATCCTTCCAAAAAAAATTTACTATCTCAATTTTCCCATAATATTGAGGATGATAAGTTGAAATATGAGCTAATTTAGTGCCAAGACAAGAAAATAATTTTGTCCAAAAATTTCCAGTGAAAATGGGATCTCTGTCACTTACTATAATCTATGGGTTTACATGAAGCTTTTGAATTGTTTCCATAAATGCAGTAGCAACTGTACTGGATTTAAAAGGATGAGATAATGCACAAAAGTACACATACTTGTTAAGTTAATCAACTACAACCATGATGCCACTATTTCCTTCAGACTTGGGTAAACCTATGATAAAATCCATTGATATCTCCTCCCAATGTTGACTTGGAATGACTAAAGGTTGTAACATACCTTGGGTCTTTATTGTATCAAATTTAATTTGTTGGAAAACCAAAATTTCCTTCAAAAAATTTTGAATATCAGATTTAAGGCCATCCCAAAAAAAATCCTTCTTGACCCTGTGGTAAGTTTTTAAAAATATTGAGTGCCCTCCTAAGAGAGAGGTGTGCAATTCCAAAAGAATATTTTATTTGGGTTGGGAGTTATTACAAAGATATAAGCAATATTTTTACCACAATGAATCATTTTTCCAGCTAAATGTATCATATGTATTGGTATCTTGTTGCAAATTTTGAATGAGTTTCCACATCTCTTCATCATACTTCCATTCATCCCTTTCTTCTATTATCCACTCAGGTTGGATAATTGAAATGGCACAAAGAAATGCTTCCACATGCTCATCCTTTCTTGACAGTGCATCTGCAACAAAATTTTTCTCCCATTTTTTGTAAATGATTTGAAAGTCATAACACAACATCATTGCGACCCATTTTTGTTGCTCTTCTGAAGACAATATTTGTTCCAAAAGTTATTTAAGACTATCATGATACATTTTTACCTTGAAGTGTATTTACATTAGGTAAGGTTTCCATTTCTCTAATGCATGTAGTATTGCCAAAATTTCTTCTTATAAATAGGTATTTGTAAATACTTTCCTTTGATTTTAAGACTTTCAAAAGAAATGGGTCTTCCTTCTTGCATTAAAACTACAAAATTCCATTTCCCAGGGAATCACATTCCACAATAAAGGTTTTTGAGAAGTTTGGCGTACCTAAGACTGGTTCTTGAAACATTGCCTCTTTAATATGCTCAAAGGCCTTAGTTCCTTATGGCGTCCAAGAAAATGCATACTTGTTCAATAATGATGTTAGAGGTGTAGATATTTTCCCAGAATTCTTAACAAACCTACGATAATACCCTGTCAACCCGAGAAATCCTCGAATATGCTTTATGGTTGTGGAGATTTTCCATTGCTTAATGTATTTAATTTTTTTAGGGTCTACCTTAACACCCTCATGAGATATAATATGACACAACTATTCCACCTCTTGTACTCCAAAGAAACATTTGGAGGTTTTTGTATATAATTGTTTCTCCTCCAATAGTTTGAGTACCTTGTCAACATGTTGAACATGATCCTTCCAGGACTTGCCATAGATTATTATATCATCAAAAAATACTAACAAAAATTTTCTAACGAAGGGTTTTAAAATGGAATTCATCAAAACTTGAAAAGTGGAAGGTGCATTAGTAAGGCCAAAAGGCATGAAAAAAAATTCATAATGACCCTCATGAGTTCTGAATGTTTTTTTTAGAATGTATTTAGTCTTCATTCTAATTTCATGATATCCTAAATGAAGATCCATCTTGGTGAAGTAAACTATTCCATGTAATTCATCCAAAAATTCATCAATAACTAGGATTGGAAGTTTATCTTAAATAGTGAGCTTATTTTGCTCCCTATAATCTGGACACATACGCCATAATTCATCCTTTTTTTTCACCAATAATGTTGGATCAGGCAAACGACTTTTACTAGGTTAAATTATACTAGCTCTAGCATTTCTGCAACCATACGTTCAATCTCACTCTTTTGGGCATAAGGATATCTGTAAGGCCTGATATTTGTAGGAGCAATTCCTAGAATCAAATTAATATAATGATCATGATCATGAATAGGTGGGAGGCCTTAGGGACTCTCAAAAACCTTGGAATGATTGTCTAATACTTTTTGTATATCTGGAGAAATAGTTGATTTCAATGTTTGAATCTCTAGTGAGAATAATTGTGCAATAACACCTTGTTTTCTTTCTTCAGAATGTTAGTCATGACATTATATCTGACTAACTTTCCTAGTTTACCTATGATGCCCCATAATTCAACTTCCTTTCCTTCCGAGAAAAAATTCAAGAAAAGTTCTTGAAAATTAAAAACTATCGTCCCCAAATATTGTAACCATTGGACTCCCATTACAACATCAACAACGCCCACTGGAATGGAGAACATTGGACTATTCAATACATATTACCCCATGGTTAGTTTGATATTATTAAACTTTCTAGAGAAATTTATAGTTCCTCCATTTGCAACCATCAGTTGACACTAGTGCTAGATATAGGAAGCAATTCAATTCCTTGGCTATCTTACAATGAATAAAATTATGGGTATTACCCAAATAAATAAGCAATATTACCTTTATCTTCTTGATATATCCTTCTATCTTGAGAGTTTGGGGAGTGTTAATTACTACCAATGCATTACAAGATAAGGTTGGATTCATTTATTATTTCTTTGTGGTTGGTTCCTAGTGTATAACGTCCTCTTTTGATGTTTTTTGTTCCTTTTCTTCCTCATCTTCACAATCTATGTAAAATAATTTCTTCTTAGTGCACTTATGACCTTTAGTGTATTTGTTATCACAACTGTAACAAAGAACTTTTACTCTTTTTTCCTCCTATTGTTGTGGTGTCAACCTTGTAGGTTGTGGAAGGCTAGGAGCAACATCACTTCCATATTCATAGTCATGAGTGGTAGACTTCCTTGTTGCCATAATTTTGCTTTCAACTTTTCTTGCAACCCTGAATCTCTTGTCCAATGAATCAAGTTCCAAAAAGTGAACCTCATTTTGGATTTTATACTTTAAATTCCCTATGAATACATAAATCCTATGCTTCTATGGAATATCTGATACCATGATATTCAATTTTTGGAATTCCTCAATGTGATTTTCCACTGAACCCTTTTGTTTTACATTTATAAAATTTCTAAAACAATGCTACTGTTTGTATCCTCATAATGTGATATCATTTCCTCCATAAAAACTAACTGAGTGAAATTTTTTTTACGATAATAAAGACATCGATACCATACAAACTAATTTGGTTCTAAATATAAAGTTGCAGTGCGTACCTTTTGAGAGTGTTGCACATCATGGAGATCAAAACACTGCTCCATTTGTAGTACCGATGTTACCAGATACTTACCGTCAAACTTACTCATATTGATATTTTGAATGTGATGCTTTATAAACCCAAAATTGGAGTTAATAAAACCATAATTCATGTTCCTTTTGTCATCATCATGATTTTCATGGATTACCTTTTCACCATCAGGAAGCCATTCTTGCAAATTTTTTGTCAAACATTCCTTAAAAGCTTCCATGTCTTCTTTGAAACCATCCATATTAGTTTCCATTCCATCCTTCAAACCTTCCTTGTATGCTTTTAAGACATCCATGTTCCCTTCTAGTTCATCTTTGGTTTCTCTTTGTGAGAGAAAAATTTGTTGCACTTGGTCCCGTAATTTTGATATATCATGTTGCAATTCTTCCTATTCATCCATCATAGTATAGTTTTCTTAGGGCTTAATGGGTGTGGAATTATTTTTTTTGGGAGGAATTTTAGAACCAAATACTGATATATATGCTTCAATATGCCCTTTAGATCACTTCAAACTGCAAAATTAAAAGAATACACATCATTTTCTTGATTTTTAGGAGCTTTATATTGAAACTGTTATATATTTTTGATTTCATATCTCCAAGATCATAAAATTGGTCCTGTGGTATCACTCTATGTCTTCTTTCCAATGCCATGAGTCATAAAAAAATTGTATTATTCAAGTTAAAGTTATGTTAAATCTCCCATGATGACATGATTATGGACTAGTTCAATATAACGAAGTTGTAAGGGATGCGACGTGTCACTATTTACACATTTGAATCTGAATTTGATACAGGAAAAACTACATTTTGTGCAATTTTGGTCACTTCTTAAATAATTCAAATCTGATTCCTGAAATGAAAATTATGACGATTTTCCTTCGGTAACCTATTTGAGATGAAATTATGGATCTTTTAGAAACTATAACTTCCTCAGATGATTTCTTCATAAATATAGTGAACCAAGATCGAAAATTTGTACCAAGGTTCACTAGTATTTCGACTCCAAGTGGTTTCAATTTTAGCTTCCAGAACTTCTTAGAAAAAATGTTGTAGAAAAAATTCTAAGATAGTCTGTTTCAAGAAGAGAATCCCTAGAATCCAAAGCTTTGATACCAAATTTTATGCAACTAGCTCACAAAATAGAAGAAAAGATAGAACAACGACTTGAAAAATAGCCTCTTCAAGGGGGAAACCTCCTTTATATCACATAAATGAATAATTATTGGATGATTCAAATGACAAAACCTCCTTTCTATCTATAGGAGTCTAAGGGGTCACAATATAATCATAATTGGCATAGCCATAATAATGTAAGGGAATAACAGTAACAATAATGGGATTCTATGGGGCATAATAATAATAATATGGGGGCTACATGGGCACAACAATACCAATAATGAGATTTTGTGAGGCATAATAATAATAATATGAGGGCTACATGGGAATAAAAATAACAATAAGGGGGCTACACTAACAATAATAATAAGGGGATACACTAGTATTATAGGAACCTAACATGATCTTTCCTAACCATTATTTGTAGTTCTCCTTCCTAATTCATACTATTAAGACTATGGATACGAAAGAATATTTTTTTTAATAAATCTCTCTGATAATACCTGTCATACAATGACAATGGTGCATAGCTAGTGTTAAGTATCACATCGTTCCCATAAACAAAAAATAATTCATTTATTAAATCCATGTTATAAATAAATGGATCTAGATAATATAGAAAATAAATTGAGCCATAATAGATCCATACAGATATAGATTGAGGGTTGAACATTTATACATGAGTAAGGAAAAAATAAACCCAATACTTATTTCATTATTTTTCATCTCATGGTCCACTACATCAAAAATAGTTATTGATGTGATCTAAAATAAAATACCTTAATCAACTCGCACAAATTTAGGAAAACCAATGATCCATAATTTGTGAGGAATGAGACTGACCATAACAAAATGTCACAAGTGCATCAAAGAAATAACGTAGAGTAAATCCATAAGAAAAGAGTTAAATTATATTTTTAAATGGTAAAAATATCATTATAATACATCATGGAAAACATTTCATGGTTTTACAATAGCAAAGACCTTTATTTATATTAATTACAACTCTTTTTCACCTAGAGTCATGAAGTTTCATGTTATATTCAATACCATGGGTAAATACCACGGGTTACAAAAACAATAAATCATTATCGTAAAAACTAATGAATATTTCTATATGGTAAAAAAAATTGTATGATTATTCTTTTATTTTATTTTCATCCACCTCTCCAATACCATGGGTGGATATCATAGTTTACCAAAACCATGGGCTTGGAAACCACCACAATAGAAAATAATTATTGATGATGATAATTTGATCCAAGAGGTAGAGAGCCAACAATTGCATTGATTTCCCCCATTAGATGGGGAAACTTGTACTAAACTAGGGCTTGAGTGAGATTATTTCCTTAGTGCAAAAGTTTTCTTTCTTTCACAACTTGATAAAGTTGCATCCTCTATTGGAAACATCCATTAAAACGTCTTTACATAATCTGATGAGTGGTTTCCTATTTCATGTAATTGGGATTGAGATCTATTGGTGTAAACTTCTCTATTATAATTGATGTGTCTAATAATGGTGGAAATTATGGTCAAAGGAAGTCCACATTGATCACTAGGTGCAAGCCATGGAAGGGGGGGAATACTTGGATTGAAAATATTGTCACCCATAGCTTTGGTGATGATGTAAATCCCATAGAAAAGTGGATGAACCTTCAGAAGGGTACCTTTAAGGCACTCTCTCTACAAATGAAACCAAACCTTGTTTCCCAACTGAATCTTGTGTAACACTCAGTGTCGATCATGTAATTTCTTGTACTTGGTATTAGATTTATATAAAATTTCGTGGACCTATTAACAAATTTTCTAATTTTTCTCAATTAATTTAGCGAATTTGTCAACGAAAAACTTAGCATGTGAAATTTTTTCCAATATGGACACAAGGGGTAGTACTTACAAAACTTTGATCCAATGGTTGAAATCCTAAGCCCACATGAAAATGGTTGTGTCCAATAAGGCTATGGAGAGATGTATTGTGGTTTCATTGAATACATGAGAGACTTTCTGTAGTACTTAGACCCTTCTCTGCACGGAATTTTCTTGCAACCTTATTGTAGTGTGCCTCCAAAATAATATTGGCACACTCGCCGAGGAATACAAAGTTGTCCTAGGTAGAATAATTGTGCATTATGGAGGCGGAAATATAAAACTGGTGAATTATGGATCATTTTTGTAAATTTTCCACCATCCAGAAGTCTCATGCCCATAACAATTGAGAACAATGGTCGGTGACACAACCAGTGGCTGAATGAGGCAGTCTGCAACATTATTGGTACTTCCCTTCTTCTACTTAATGTTCAAATGAAATTCTTGTAGATATGTGGACCATTACTGATGGTGATAATTCTACAACTTCCCTTTTATCTATATAAACTGAATAGGTTGGTGATCAATGTGGATGATCATATCCTTCCCCATAATGTAATTTTTCCATTTTCAATAAGCCTACATGATGGAATACATCCCTTTATCTTAGGTAGGTTATTTATTAATTGTATCAAGAGTGTCTCACTATGATAGGCCAGTGAATTCCCTTGCTAGGTGATAAATGCATCAATAACATAATCGAAGGGATTTGTCTCAATTTCAAATGGTTATTGTGGGTTTGGAAATGTGAGTATTGGTTCAGAGAAAAGATAATTGTTTAGCTCGAAGAATGCCTTCTGTTGGGAATCAAACCAAAAAAAACTTTCTTTCACTCCTGAAAGGCCAAGTGATATGAGAGAATCCCAACACTAAACTTCGATAGAAATTGGCAAGGCCCATAAAGCTACGAATCTCTATTATATTGGTTAGGGTTGGCCAATCTCAGATGACTTGGATATTTACTTGGTCCACATGCACACCTTTATTATCAATGATGTAACCTAGATATTGGACCTGGTTCATTCCAAAGGTGCTTTACTCCAAGGTGGCACATATTTTCTTTTGCCGTAGGTTTTGAAGAACCTGCTAAATGTGTTGCAAGTGCTATTTCTTGCTCTTGTTGAATATGATGATGTCTTCCATATATACAACCACGATAGAGTTGGTGAAGGGTCATAAGATGTCATCCATTATCTTCATAAAGGTTGCAAGGGAAATTTTCAACCTGAAAGGCATGACCAACCACTCAAATACAGTTAACTGATCTAAAAAGCCACCTCCTTATTTCCCAATAAATTACCTTACAATGTAATTGAATATATAGTGAAGGTTCTAGGCCATATCTGATTATTTGGTGCTCTTATGCCATCTTCTTAGTTTTAAAACCTTTTTCATGTATTGTGATCCCCTCTTTCTCCATCATTATAATAGAGTATTTGTATTCCAAATAGTCCTCCTTTCAATTCAATAATACATATGATGTCATTAGTTTATACCAAGGGGTTCCTCCATTCTATGTCTCAGTAAAGATTTCTCATTTGGTGCTTCATGACTACATTGTTGATACAAGATCAAGGAAAATTGTCATATTCTGACAAGGTTTTATCTTGAGTGCACATCCCTTATAAATTTTTTATTTAAATGGATTCAAAATTTACAAAAACAATCAATTATATCGAAGTCCCATTTCTTAAGCATGCTCCTGATGTGAGCATGCTCATACATGTGAAAGTGGTAGATATACCTGAAGTGTATGGTATGATTTTCTGAAGAGAGTTAAAAAAATATTTTATTTTATGGAAGGACCTACTTTCGCCTTTCCTCATAGTGGTGCAAAATCTAGAAATAGAGATATTCGAGGAATTTTTAAGGATGGAAACTTATTTGAAGTGTCGAAACCATGGAAAATATTTATATTCCTTATCGTGTATAATATAACATGATTAGTGATATTTTTGTAAAAATATTAAAATTTCTAAATATTTTATATAGTTTCTAAAACATTTTGGTAATTTTTAATGGAAAATAATTGACTTATAGAATTGGGAAATTCCTTTTTAAAAAACATGGAAATTGTTGAATATTTTATCAGGAAAAAGCATGGAAATTTATCACGTGGGAAATATTTATTGCCTAAAATTATCCCTTGATATAAGAGAAAACATATTGAAAATAGGTTGTTCCTACATCCAATGAAACGTGGCATACTTCTTCCCTAGACATGTGGATGGGAACATATAGCCTATTATTTGAAAATATCTTCATGTGCCTCATCTTGTGTACTATCAAAATGATTTGGAGCATGCATTTTGATGTCATATCTATGCACATATTTGGTGCTAGGGTCCTTTTATATGATTATAAGGGAATGTAAATCCATTTATCTTTTATATTATAATTCTCTAACATGAATAACATCGCTAAATATGAAATATCAGTTGAAGAGCTCCAAATGATTTTGAAATTTCCCATTTGTTGCTTAGGAGGGATTCTAAGCTACATGTGAAAAAAATAAGAGAAGAATATATTTCTCATAACCCTTGCCTCAAATATTATTACCATAAGGCTAAGGAACTTATAAGAAAATTCTTATCTTTCAATAGATGTTCCAAAAATAGGGTTAAAAACTGTTTAAGTGATACTTTTTCCTTAACTAGATCACATTTTACTTTAGATTTTGTAAGTTCCTTTGAGGATACAATATCTAAATCTTATATAGGCTTACATTACCTCATAATTTTGACTCTTGGTGAGTTTTTGATAACCATGAATGCATATTATTAATAGTGAATCCATTATGAAGTTTACAAGAAACTATCTCTAAAGATATAGTAATTTTTTTTTTATCCAAAGATGGTTTACATAGGGTCACAATATTCTCTTTTTGAGATTAGTTAATTCACATGAATCTTAATGGAGTTTATGGATTTTTATGCCCAGTCCTATGAGGACCTAAAAGTATTCAACATTTAAGAGATATTTCATGTCATACCTATAATCCTTGATTTAAAGGCTCGTAAATAGAAAAAAAGGAAGAACAATATCACTTTGGAATAAACTATTAGTGATGAATTAGAGAAATTAGAAGTAGTCTCATCGATATACCTTGTTTGTTACTTACAAATCATACCTAATTTAGTGCTAGTTAGGAATAAGCTTGGGGATATTCAATTTTGTTTTAAATTTCGACATTTGAAAAGGGCTTCCATTAAAAAAAAAACCACCTTCCACATATATCGAGGAGACTGTCCAATAAGATTTATCTGCCAAAATGATGTCCCTTTTAGATGGCATCTTTGGGTATAATCAAATATTCCTCAAATCTTCTAGTTTGCATAAAAACACCTTCACTACCTATTTGGGTATATATGCATATCAAAATATGCCTTTCATTTTCACTCACACTTGAAGTACTTTTTAGTTTTATGTCATCATTCTTTTTTAGGCTTGGTGGGTAAACTCTAATTTTATATTTTGATTCCCTCATACAATTTTCTCCAAATAATGAAGTGGTTAATTTTATCACTTTAGTCAAGTACTCCTTAGATTTACTAAGTTTTCAAATACTCTCAAATGCTAAGAATACCTTTGATGTTACTAAAGGGAATATTTTGGGTCACATTATGTATTAAGAGTGCATCAAAGTTTACACAAAGAGGGTGATAACAATAAAAATGTTGCTCAAATTTTCAAACCTTAAAATAAACTAATAAATAAAGAGTTTACATTTAGTTGATGTTCTCTTACATCTAAATATTTTGAGTTTATTAAACTAGCCATAGCATCTACATCTCTATTTATTTGTATCAATAATTCTAAAGGTTTTTTCATATACCCTAACTCATTAGAGGGGACATTACAAAAATTTTATTGCAAATTGACAGGGAAAACACCAATTTCCTTTCTAAGCTAGAATTTGAAGACACATTAATTGACCTATTCTCAAGTGGAAAAACATGGTTATAAAGTTTATGATTTTTATGCATGTATCTTTTTTATTCACTACATTGAATGAAATATAACTTCAATGTAGGATCTTGCACATGAGGATTATGAATTAGATGTTAAACCAAATAAAACCATCAAGGGAATATAGTTGACTATATTTCTAACAAAATATCTTTCCTTAGTCATAGTTGAATGATATAAAGTAGAAAACTAGATTTCTTGTGAAGAAACAATTAAAGAAACAACCTCACAACCATGGTATAAACCTAATAAATTTTTTTTAATCAACAATGTTTATCGACTAGGCATGGATAATATTAAATCCAAGAAAAAACTTAACTGACAAGTTTTCATGTATGTCTTATATCATAATATCCTTTATAGGAGAAGCCTTTATGTTGTTTGTCAAATTTTTTAAACTCCTAATCAAGCACAGTTGGCACATTGTCATTCTTGGGTTTGTGGGGTCACTTTTTAGTCTAAACAACTACAAATAGAGTATTACATGTAGTTTATTGTTTTCCTTCTCTCCATCAAGGTGCCAATTCACTAGTATAAAAATGTGAATCTTGTTAATGCTTCATCAAGAAATATAATTCATCTTGCTTGTCTCTTAATCCCATCAAAGTAAAAATCATTTTCAAAAGTTGAGGTCAATATCACCACCTTATAGTGTAGGACACATTTATTTTAACTAATATTGACTACTTAGAGGAGTGCACAGAAGAAAATTCCCTTAGAAACACTACATTAAAAAATGTGGTATAATTCATCGAACTTAACATTTTATCCCACTTTAGAACCTATACAAGGACAATTATCGATAATGCATCAAATTTATTTATGTCATCAAGCTTCACCTTCGTGTTACATATTTGTTTTCTTATAGGCTTTGTGGCTCATGTTGCTTATCCATGTCATGAAATATGTAATTTTATAATTATTTAGTATTCATTCTAGTTATTATTCCTTTTTTTATCATTACATGTTCCCCTGATCTCCTCTTTTCTATCGCAATGTGTACGCATATAGTCACTACTCTTGTTAGTAATTAACTATATATAATATATGATAAACCCAATTTTCTTTTTCCACACCTCAATTTCAATTTAAATATTTTGTTTCTCTTTCTTATTCTTAATTCATGTATGTGTCAGTAATTAATCTCTGAAGAATGGAAATTACTTATTTTCTTTTTCACACATATCCTTAAATGCATTTTCTCAAAATTAATTTTTAAATGAATTAATTAATTTTATTTACTTGCGAAGTTTAATAATCTATATTATCAATCAATATATTGACCATGCATTTTAATTTTTCTCAAATTAAATAAAATGCACGTTCTAAGGTAGACATATTCTTACATTCTTAGTCATCCCTCTTTTCATGTATAATAAAAAACTATAATCAAGACCAGGGGTTCCATGCTTCTATATTCCCTTCGAGTGTTGAATTTAAATAAATACCAAGTGTGTTGTGATCAAGCATGCCCTAGAAGAATTTGACTTTCTTTGATGCATGAAATGATGCAACTATTGACACCATGTTAACTAAAATTTCCACTAGATTCGTGAGAAACTAGATGTCATTAAGGAATAAGGATGCCTCGTGATTGTGTGCCCATCATCTAAAAGTTGCGAGTGACTAAATGCACAACCTACCTTTACCCTCAAGAAAACATGCATTGTGGGATAATTAAAAAACATCAAAAATAGGTATAGGTGAAATTATTTATGGAACCGATATTATTCTACCTTTTCACTTGCAAATTCAATCCTTGAATTTGGATACCATTGAGGAGGAAGATGATTTATATCCATTACAACATCATCTAGATACTATAATTGAATTAAAGGAGGTCAAAAAAGATCCATTATGATACCTATAAAAGAAGAAACACAATGTCAAACACTCATTTGATAAAAGAGCCACAATGGTAATTTAAAATGTAGAATATGATGTCCTACTATGGCACAAAGTACATGAGTCTCAACAAAACACTACAAGTTTGATTACTTATGGTTGGAATCTTACATGATATATTGGGTTTTAGGAATCAATGTTTCATGATTAAAACCACTCTAATTCCTAGTAAATAGTCATAACCTAAATTTATTTTATAACAATAAATGTCATATTTTTTGTACACATGTCACCTCGACATGATTTTTTTCTTATATATACCTTTCTTTGTTTCAATTCTTATTTTTTCATTTTTTGCATTTTAGTTTTTAGTGTAAGCCTCTTTTGAGTTTCATCTTGATTTGACCCTTTTCATTTTAGTGTTGTAGGGTCTTGACTTCTCCTTGATTTTGTCTTGTTTTATTTTAGAAAGAAAAGTATATTTCTTATCTCTATATGGTTGATTGAAAAGAGTGTCATCATAGGAATCCTTTTGATAAATGATTTTGTAGAGAGAAATTGTAACTTGGTATCACCATAAATAGGATTGAGCTTGATTTCTATTAAGCTTGTGGGATAAATTTTAAGGGAATTAGGATAATGTGTCATGGTGAAGTTGAAACATGATGGATTTTCCTAAAAAAAAGTGATGCGACAATTTTGAACTAACATTTTTTCACCTATATAGTATAGCCACTTGAGATTTTTGAGATACATTGGCAACTTCTAGAGTTTTTTTCATATTTTGTAACTCCATTGATTGATTGGCTTCCTCACTAGTTTATTATATTATTGATCACTGACTACACAAAATTATTGCTTCCTTGTTTGTGCATCAATAATTAAAAGCATTCATGAAATTTTATGTTGAGCCAAGATTCACCTTATGCCTTAGTTCTCACAATTATTCCATAATATAGGTGAGGAACCTGCATCACTTGGGCCACATTACGTAGAAAAAATTGAGTCATTGCTCTCTTCTATCCTTTGTAAAAATTAGTGCAAATTCTTTTGTATCCTTGTACATGTTTCTTTCATTCATTGATTTCCCTAATGTGA
Source organism: Pinus albicaulis (assembly GCA_034641835.2). Lineage (NCBI taxonomy): Eukaryota > Viridiplantae > Streptophyta > Pinopsida > Pinales > Pinaceae > Pinus > Pinus albicaulis. The sequence continues at coordinate 895,726,788 of CM076576.1, forward strand.
GAGATTTCCGTCATACTAGACTCAAATTCCTCCCTCGACTACCTTTGTTAATTGAAAGTGTATAAATTTTGCCGAGTACTCCTATTGATCACATGGGTGATCATATTGTTTGACATGGTTTGGAGGGAATTTACGCTATGGCATGAAGAACGTTGACAAATTTAAAAATAGTCTTTGGGCTGAACATGAAATTCCAGATTTTATATCTTCCCAAGCTATTAAAAGTCTTTCTCTTAGCATCTTATGAATATTTTGTTCCTGTCATCAGAGGTGGTAGGAGTCATAGTTATTATATCCCTTTCCATTAATGAATATTAGTAAGTTAGATTGAAAGGTTGATTTGAGCATATAGTGACTTATTAGACACTATAAGAGAATCCATTATTGATTAGCTCACCTAGTCTTACTTCAAGTTAGTTACAAAATTATAATTTTAATTTGGTCAAATCCACAATTATCCATTAAAAGGTTATTAGGGCTAAATTAATTCCATAGTTATATTATTCCCTAATCTACTATCATATATCATGCATCTTCATCTTCATGATAATTTCTAATACCATTATGTCCAATAATATATTGTTAGCACTCATGCATGCTCAATACTGAGGCACTGGTGAGACTAGATATTCATTATGAGGCGGCCATACTTCCTACCTTGGGATCTGACCATTGGCCAATCAGTATGGAGATAGATGTGAAAGCATGCAGAAAAAACCAGCCGTTCAGATTTGAATTATTTTGGCTTAGGGATCCTGGCTTCATAGAAAAAGTTAAAAACTGGTGGCATGCAAACCCTATTCGTGGTCATAATAAAATGCATTCCTTTCAACTGAGGCTGAAGCAATTAAAACTGGAAATAAAACGCTGGAATCGGGATGAATTCGGAAATATTCATCAGGATCAAATAAGACTGAAAGAGAAAATGAAGGAAATTCAACAGAAAATAATCCTACAGTGGCGCACGGAAGAGCTGGTGATAGAAGAAGGTCAAACTCTTAGCCAACAGGAGGAACGAAGAAAACAGGAAGAAATCTTGTGGAAACAGAAAGCTAGAGTTCAATGGCTGAAAGAAGGGGACCGAAATACTAAATTCTTTCATCGAGCAATGATACATAGGCGACAATTAAACAGAATATTCTCTATTAAAGCAGCAAATGGAGACAGACTAGTGAAACATGAAGATGTAGAAAAAGAAATGACCAGTTATTTTCAGAATCTTTTAACTGAACCCAATCCAAATCGTCGAGAAGCCATTCAGAAAATCACTAACCATATTCCACAACTGATCACTAGAGAACAAAATCTGGCTTTGTTACGAGTAGTAACAATAAAAGAAGTAGAAGAGGTGGTCCTGCAATTACCCACAAATAAGGCCCCGGGCCCTGATGGTTTTACCAGTGAGTTTTTCAAAGCAGCTTGGTCTTTCCTTGGACAAGATATCCTAGAAGTAGTAGAAGAATCCCGAATACAGAAAAAGATGTCACCAGCACTAAATGCTACGTTTTTGACTCTTATCCCCAAACAACAGCATGCTGATACCCCGGCAGGTTTCCGGCCTATAGCCCTTTGCAATGTCATTTATAAAATCCTTTCTACTATCATGGTTAATCGCTTAAAACCATTACTGACGAAGATAATCTCCCCAGAACAAACAAGATTTGTTAAAGGTCGACAAATTCTGGATGGAATTGTGGTTGCACAGGAAGCAATACATACACTCAAGAAGGAAAAAAAGAGAGGTTTATTAATAAAATTAGATCTCTCCAAAGCGTATGATCGTATAAGCTGGCATTATTTGGCGGAGGTGCTGAGAGCGTTTGGGTTTGAGGAACGCTAGATTCAATGGGTTCACTCTTTCATATCGTCCACGACTTTCTCCATATTATTGAATGGCAGCCCTTCAAAGCCGTTCAACAGTTCGCGGGGGCTTAGACAAGGAGACCCCCTATCTCCTTTCCTCTTCATTATAGCAGCAGAGGGTCTGGGTCGATTAATTAAAGCTCAGGTAGCAGAAGGCAAGCTAAAAGGTTTGAAATTGTGGGGCCCTCAATTATCTATGACACACCAGCAATTCGTAGATGATATTCTATTATTTTGCATGGCCTCCCTGAAAGAGTGTAAGAGCATCCTTAAAATTCTGGAAATGTTTATGCAAGCCTCGGGAACAAAAATTAATAAGGACAAGTCTAATGTCTATTTCTTCAACTACCCTGTTCTGATGCAGAATCACCTAACTAGAGCTTTGGGATTCCAGCAAGGATCTTTTCCACTAAAATATCTCGGAATGTTCTTAAACCCAGGGCCTACGCGGATAGCAGACTGGAAGGATATTGTATTCAGAGTGGAGAAAAGAATACAAAATTGGGCGTTTAGATCACTGAATGCGCCAGGTCGTCTTATTCTACTTAAATCAGTACTGCAAGCCTTACCGATCTATCATCTCTCGGGAAGAGCTTGCCCTAAAGGAATATGTGAACAGCTGGTCAACATATTTAAAAGGTTTTTATGGCAGGGGAGTCAATCAAATAGGAAGTGGGCTCTAATATCTTGGGATAAGTTGATTACACCAAAGGCAGAAGGAGGTTTGGGGCTGAGAGATCCCTTCAGCCTAAACAATGTACTGGGAGCAAAGCTCTGGTGGCGCTGGCTCGTAGGAGGACAGGATTTCTGGAAGAGAATATGGTTAATCAAGTATGATATGCCAGAGACAGTTGCAGGCCGTATGAAAGTCGATAGAGCCCCAAAAGGGTCATCAATATGGAATCTAGCAGCCATGAATAGATTTTTAATTCGGAATCATAGCTTCTGGGAAGTTAGGGAAGGAAACACAGCACTCTTTTGGGAGGACTCGTGGCAGCAAAGGGACAAACTATTCAGCAGACTTGAATTAGGAGAAATATTCTTATTTACCAATACCCCGAATAACAGGCTAGTTAAGCAATATTGGTGCACTAATAGTGATGGTATGTGGAGGAAGTGGAAAGACAAACAAGGGTGGCAGGCAGCGCCTGAAACGGAACAATGGAATAACTTTGTACGGGAGCTAAACACTCGTAAACTCAGAATTACAACAGGCCCGGACATTCTGAGATGGGGGCATCAAACAAGAGGCCTTTTCACAATCAAGGAGGGATATTGTATCCATACTCAACAAGGCACTGGGAATGGAAGACCAATCTGGAAGAGGATTTGGGAAATGAAGCATTGGCCAAAGATCACTTATTTTATATGGCTAGTAGGACACCGGAGAATATTAACCTGGGAAAACCTTAGAAAAAGAGGCTTGTTTGGACCATCATGCTGCCCTTTGTGTAGAAAAGATGAAGAAACTATAGATCATTTGCTGGGTCACTGTACAAAAGTACAGCCCATGTGGGAGGCTCTGTCTCAGCTATTTAGGCAGCTGAACAATAACAATGAAACAGTGACAGATATCATAGAAAGATGGGGAAAAGGAAAATTTAACTGTCAATTCCTAAACAGAGCGTGGGTCCTTGCATTAGGATTTTTAATGTGGAATATATGGAAGGAAAGAAATCAGAGGGTATTCCAAAATTTGGAGCAACCTTTGGAAACAATATGGCAGCGCTCCAAAGAAAATATCCGGGAGACCATTCTAACGGAAAAATGGACGGATGAAGATTGGAAAGCAGGAGGAATTGAAGCCATCATATTGGAACAACTAAACCTTAAACCTCAGATGTTAAGCCAAGGGCTTTGGAAATTTAGACCGCCTAGACAATCAATAGAAGAACAATGGAGACCCCCTCAACCTGGATTTTTGAAACTAAACTATGATGGGGCGTCCAGAGGAAATCCCGGCCAAGCAGGATCAGGAGGGATATTCAGAAGCTCACGAGGGACAGTCTGCAGATTCTATGCTCTAGATCTAGGCCACGCAACCAACAATTATGCAGAACTAATGGCAGTGAAGCAAGGCCTACAGATAGCAATTCGCGAACATTATCAACGGATTATTGTTGAAGGGGACTGAGCTATGGTAACAGGGATCCTCCAAAAACTTCAGCAGGGAACGCAATGGGAAAAAATCTCGCAAAGTTGGAGAACAGCCGCTATTATAGAGGAATTGAGTCAATTGGTGAAATGTATACAATACCTGATTCCTCACCACATAAGAAGGAAAGGAAATTCAGCAGCAGACTATCTAGCAAATTGGGGATGTGATAATCTGGGGAGAGAGATGGAGGGACGCCCAAACGACCTTATATGGACAGTAGAGCTCCAATCACTCCAGTTGATAGTGGAAAAAGACCTCCATCCCCCCGATCGGGGTGAACACCTGCAATAATGATAACGGAAGGTTGAAACGTGGCAACAGCCTCCGTAAACACCACTTAAGATCATTTAAATTCCCTGTCAGAACAACGAGGTGGATGGTGCGACCGCCGGCAATGGTTTGATGGTGAATGACGGCCAGGGTGGCTGTCAGACAACCGGAAAGGCAAGAGGACATTTGGTAAGTTTATCTAACCCGCCTCTTCATTCATGCATGCACTATCCCTGGCATGCGAAAGTTTGGAGGCGTCGAAGGCAAAAGACAGTCCTGCAACCCCGAATTCGCGAGAACTTGTTCCGGTATGTTCTGATAATAACCTTAAAGCTCTTGATTGTAAATGTGGCAAATATGGTTAGTAGTGAAGAAGATAGGTTAGGACATCTGTTGTTTTTGGTGTTCGGCAATTATCTCGAACCTGAACTGAGTCAGGTCCCTCCCTGCTTCCGTGATCCTTGTTATTTTCAAGTTCAGGTTTTTCTTGTGGTTGAGGCTCTCTGTATTGATAGGGATAGCTTAATTTTCAGTTTGCTTATGTTCCTGCTGTCGTTTGCTAAGCGCTGGAAAGCAGAAAGGGATTTGGTCACCCCTTCCCTCTGCGACCATGGCAATTCCCATGTCCCTGAAACAAACCCTGTGCGAAGGCAAGGGAGAAAAATCCCCAGTTACCTATGTAATTATGGTGGTAGCCAAGTTCGAATAGGCTGTCAAAATCTTGATAGGAAAATCTGGCTTAAGTTCCCTAGGTATAGCCTTGTCTGCAAATCCAGTAATGGCGACCCCTTCAGTTATGAAAGGCTCCTTTCCTTTCCCCCGCATGATAACCCTCACAGTCATACCACTGATATTAAATGCAAGAAGCAGGTCGAGCTTCCGTCTCGACGAAGGGTGGAAGGCACCGTGGGGTGCATGCTCTGTTTTAAAACCTTTTCTCATTCTGTTTCTTCATGCATGCCAGTTTTAGTCAAGACCTCATCTCCAGCAATGGGAAAGCGCCACTATAAGGCAGCGAATAAGGGGAAACAACCTGCCCTGCCAGATCCAGTACCAAAGAAAAGGGGGCGCAGAACGTATCTCGACCACCTGGAAGAATTGGCTGTCAAATATGTCATGAGCAATCCCTCGGCATCTAGGAATGAAATTCGAGGTTGGGAACAGGAAATTCACCAGGAACCAGAGGAAACTGAGACTGAAGCAGAAATACTGGATTTTATAACAGATCCAGGGCATACAAGAGGCAGGCTCACTTTGTTTAACCAGACAGTCCATACCTATTGGATTGTCAAATGTCTGCTAGCAAAAGCAATCCAGAATAACAACCTAGTCCAAGTTAAGAAAGAAGAATTGCAACCGGACCAACGCACCCAGAGTCTTCTCTTGGAGATTCAGGACAGCCAGCAGCACCTAAAGATCACTCAATATCAAACTGCAGATAGGGTCAGCAGACTAGATGAAAAAGTGGGGCGTATGGAGAAAACTCTTCAGCAGATCCTTCAGCAATTGAACCAAGAAGAAATGCCAGGGTCTAATATCAAAGACCCTGCCCCTGTCTCATCATCAGAGGTTTAAATGATGTCTGTTTTCATGGTCGTTTGTTAATTTTGAACTCATTACTGTTATGTTTGTAAATATTAAAGTAGAAACTCAGGTAGTACAAGCTAGGCATAGACGCAAGAGACAATTCCAATTTTGGGATGCAAACCATGTTTTTAGAAGGCCAATAAACCTGGTTTCCCTCCTGGGCAGGTTGAGGCCAAGAATGACTTTATATTTTGTAACCTGTCTTAAAATATAAATAGAAATGGCATGGACACACCGAACTTACAAAAAAAAAAAATAAAGGGCATAAATTTTTTCCCCAAGGAAAGGCATTCCATCACTGTTTTGCAATATTTCCATATCATAATTCCTTATGTCAATTATTTTCAATTCATATTTCATAAGTGGATTTAGTTTGCAAAATTTTCGTCGTTATCCCCTTTTGTTAGTGAGTGGGTTGGTCCCAGATGAACTTCATATTTTATAGAAAGTAACCAGATCTATATTTATTTAATTTATTTTTTTATCTATGGAAATCAATGTAGCCTTTCCAATAAAAATACATTTCAATGATTTTTAATTTGTGTGAATTGTTTATTAAGAAAAGGTCAAATTTCACTATACCGATTTCCTTATCAATTTCTGTTATGAAATATAATCCAAAAGACGAAAATTTCTATTATGAAATATAATTGAAAAGGAAAATCATGTATAAAGGTGATGGAAAGAGGTGTGAGACATTTTTCATACTGTATCCCATGCATATTTGGAGCTCAATTGTTAAAAAAAATATTCAAAATTTTAATACTAGTTTTACGTAACTAATTTCATAATAATAGTGAAGAGTTTAAGAAATTAAAATGACAAAGGTTGAAGTTAAAAAAAATAAAAATAATAATTCACTCAAAGGACTTTATAAACTTGCATCATTAAACCCATTTCAACATCATATACATCAGTTAAAGCTCTTACAAATCTTAAATAAGTTACTGCAAAATCGTTTAACGACCTTACATAATAGGGATTTAAGTTAATCAAACTAACACTTGGGTGCTTTATCTCAAAATATCATGTTCATGATTACCGAAGCACTTATTCATATCTTTCGAAGGATACTTGATTTTCTTTATTATTATATAATAATATAGTAACTTTCACAATTTATGATAATATTTCAATAATATTTTATTTTTTTAATTGAATATTACATTATTTTAGATTTATTGTAACTTTTAATCTATTAAAAGTTGAAAGGATCAAATTTATTAAGATACAATTTTTTTTAGGTAGAATAAAAAATATTTAATCTTTGTTGATATTAGATATAAAGTTAAGATTGATTTAGAATGGTTTAATTATAATTATAATTATTATTTTATTTTTTATTTAATTTAATAAGGTTAAAATATTTTATCTATAATTTGATTATTAATTATTATTTTTAATTGTGCTCAATATAAAGAGATGAGATGTGTAGTTGTTTGAAATTACATTTTTGTTCTAAACATTCTGTAATTATATTTGAATTTGATTAATAAACACATAAAAATTTAATAGTGGCAATATAATAAGATTCTTAAACATCAATATTCACCCATTTTTTTTTTTTTGTAAGTTTGTGTGATTCCTTCTATTTTCTATTAATAAAGTTGGGCAAAAGATACAAAACTAGACCTCAGCCTGCCCGCAGAAAACCAGGTATTTTGGCCATCGAAGTTCAAATTATGTCAACCAAAACATAAGAAGTCTTAACAGTCTATACCATATCTGTCAATACTAAATATCTAAGTCTAGATACAACATCATATACAAAAAGTACTAACCACTAAAAGTAAAGAAAGACATTGGATCAAGAAAGCCTTAATCTTCCTCAGATTCGAGAGGCACTAGATCTTTGGCTGTAGCCCCTGGTAGGTCAATTGTAATCTATTGCATAGCCTTAATTTCCTTCTCCAACCTTCCAAGCCTCGCATATTGATGCAATTGATGTAGATTGATTTCTTGAATGTTTCTATTAATATCTGCCAAGGTTGATTCCAACTTTTTCTGAGCTATGGACATAACTGCCTTGGCTAACAAACATTTGATTAACCAATAAGTTCTAACAGATTGTTGAAACAAAGAGGTTCGACCCTGAGTGTGCCCAGGGTCAGTACTGAAAGTCTGCATATCCTCCAGAGACATATCATCTTCCATATCTATGTTATTTAGAACCTCAGTTTCCTAGCCATAAATACAGGAACGAACTGAATTTGGAATATTTTCCATAAAAGTTTGAACCATTGGTTCGAGATGTTGCTGAGAAAACTTTCTTCCTCTTTTCTGGTGCATTTCAGAAGAAGGCTTCTTACCTTTTCCCCTAGCAAGCTTCCTTCCTCTTTTAACCATTTTAAAGAGACCTAACAAATCTGCTAAAACTACCATTCAAACAATAGCACCAGTCAGCTTCATTGATAAAATGTAAGCCAGAGACCAAAGAACGATTCCATCTCCCAAGTTAATCACCATGAGAAATATAAGAGGTAAACAAACAGAGAGGACACTACTACATCTAAACGGGTCACAATAAGACTGAAGCGCAACCCACTGTCTAAAATCACTACCAAAGACCCAAAGATCATAACCAGTATAACAATTCTATATGGGAAAATGACAATTCAGAGCCCTGATTGTACAATTGCTAAGATTAAACATACAGAGGAGGCACATAAGATTTTTCATGTGGGTCCCTGATAAGCCCCAAAAGTTTGTAAGCCACAGAGCAAGGGCCAGACTATACCAATTGTGATTTTCTATAGGGAAATAATTAACAGAGAGAGGAATACATCTAAAACCCAAGGCCCATACTATAGCATTAAACCTTTTTACGAACCCATCACTAAGATGCAACAACCCAAAATTAAAGGATAATGCAAATACCATAATGCTATCAATACAAGGATCAAACGGGAGAAACAAAGACCTTGACAAAGTTGTAGACATAGATGTGGAAGACAGACTAGAAACCTGTTGAGGAAAAAAGAGGAATCAACCAACTTCCTGAACCTTCTACATGTGTTCATACCAGAACTGACCAAACCTCCACTCACACAAATCCTCTAATAAAACCATTACGAATATCCACAGAAGACTGTAGAGCCAAGTTTGGAGCTGAGAGGGTAAGAACGAAGATACATACCAGTTACGTACCTAAACCGTCACCCTGAAACTTGCCTGGTAAGAACCTCTGCAAGCGCTGCCAACTTTGAAATACAACCTCAGAAAAAAACAACAAACAATGAATTTCCATTTACCCTTACCTTCCTTAACCCCGCATTGTCGACGCTTTTTCCAAAACTCTGCTGACATCCCTGTTGGCCGATCCAGTTGGAGCCTCCGAAGTGCACAATGCATTAATGAAGGTTGGTGCCGGAGGTCTTGTCAATTGTAACCTCCCGGCGGTTGCATGTTGCCACCACGTGGTGGTTTTCCTCCCCACGCGTCACCCGAGGGTCATGGTGATATTGGGTAAGCCTCTCTCTATCCCTACCACACAATTTTACGAAGACTATTATTAACTTTTAAATTGGTTCTCTTACAATACTATGGGCCAATTCCATGGCTTACCAATACCATACCACATGCAAAAAACAATAACTCATTTCAAAATCCAAATATTTTATTTTAATTTAAATTTTTTAACATTTTTTAAATAAAAACTTAATACTTATAATAAACTTACAATATAACAAAATTCTTAATCATGGATATTCATCCCCATTTTACCATAAATATTATTAACTTGTAAATAGCTTTTTTTTCAATAGCATAGGCTAGTATCATAGCTTATCAATGTTACTTGCCCAAAACCTATAATTCATTTCAAAATCAAAATATTTTATAAATTTTTATTTATTTAATTTATAACACTTTTTAAACTAAATCTCAAAACAAAAAAGTATGGAGAAAATGCAATAGTGTATATATAGCTCAATTTAAAAAATAATCTTGTATGTAGAAATGTTTTGATATCTTGTAAACATTTTAAATCATAAAAAATAAAATAATAATAATAATCATCAATAAAATATTTTAACTTCCTCATATTATATAAAACTAAAAAAATATATATATTTATATTAATAATTTTAATTCCTAATCTACTTAAAAACTGACTTGATCTCTAAACTTTATAACAATGTCAACTCTACTAACTAACCATTTAATTATTTTATAAACCTAACTAAATCAACAAAATATAAAGGAACTCTAGCATTGAGATTATCTAGACCTTTCTACGGATGTTTTGATTTGAACTTATCAAGTATCATTGTAGGCCTTTATGAACGAAATCATAAACAAAATCAATGGATTGACTTTGCATGCATTTGCCCGACAAAAGTAACGGAAAATTAAAAAATAACTAAAAGAAGAGCGCATGGCATGCCTGGATTCTATTCCCATGCCAAATTTGTAAATAGAAAACCCAGAAAAAAAGGAAACATGCAAAATGTTTTTCCTCTTTCGGCTGCTGCATTTCCTCAGCTCACTATATAGAATTGAAACATGCAAAACCTTTTTCCTCTAGTGGCTGCTGCATTTTCTCAGCTTATTGTGTAAGGAGTTTCTCTCATTTCAGCTCTGGTTCGCTGGCAGCAAGTGGAGAACAGGGAGTACGACCTCCATTGAGATAGGTGAACAGGTGCCATCTACGTTTCCTTTCTCATCAAATTTCAATGCATTAAAAAGGCTTGTTTGCCACCTTGTATGATGAAAACCTTTTGATTTTGTTTATTGGCTTCAAACTTTATTACTTCGAAATGAAATGGTTGAAGTTCAGACTTTAATTTGTCAGAAAAGTCATGGTTGAAGTTCAGTGATGGCCAAGTTTGATTGTAGTGGTTTATGATTCAGAGTTTGTTGGTTTATTTGAATTGCTTTTTGCTGAGTTGGGGCGTAGCAGACATGCATTTCTGATATCCATTGCTGTTTCAAATTGTTCATGGCTTTGAGATTAGCTTATGATTCAAAAAATTTGTCGTTTTAGAGGTTGTAACTGAGTAGGTTTCTGAGTAACATTTTGCAAGAGGGAGGGGATATGAACCCAACTCCCCAGGACCTCTTCAAATTTCTGGGTCGTTACCTCTATGTCCTAAATTTGTGGGTCGAGGTAGAGCCTGGAATCCCTTTATTCAACAGTAGTGTCGGGGTAGAGCCAGAATCTTTCAAGTGCTTTGAAGTTGGAACTCACTTTGGTGATCGTTTGAGGAATGTGTATGGCCTGATACCATACTCGTGTTTAACTTTTTTTTATGATATCATAACTGTTTATGTTTTCGTTGGGATTTCTTCCTCCATAGGGCAGGGAAATCTCACTGTTAAAATTGCCAGTTCTCATCAACCATTTTTTTTTTCTCTTTCGTTTTCGTTACCAGGATAAATATTCCATTGAAGTCTTAGATCCCACTGTTAAAGTTGCCAGTTACCATCAACCATTTTTTTCTCTATGTTTGAAGAACAAGTTAGTAAAGCTAGTCCATCCAGCTAAGCCCACTGGTGAATGTTTTGAAGGCATTTTGCAATCAACAGATGATCCTGTTTAGGTTCCAATGGTGAATGTTTTGAAGGCATTTTGCAATCAACATATGATCCTGTTTAGGTTCCAATGGTGAATGTTTTGAAGGCATTTTGCAATCAACATATGATACTTTTTAGGTTCCAATGGTGAATGTTTTGAAGGCATTTTGCAATCAACATATGATCCTTTTTAGGTTTAATACTGTTTCCCTATATTTTAAGAACTGACCATGAAGAATGTGAGAGATTAGGCAAAGCTCAAGAGTATATTAATGGTCTCATTAACCCAATCCATTAGATTAAAAAAATGATAAAAAACCTTAACATATCGTTTTTTAGTTATCTCTGCATAATGCAGGATATCTTGTCATAGGCTAGAAATAATTTTTTTTTACTTTATTAAAAAAATCCAAAGTACTAAATTGCCTTTATTAAATTTAAATGTTGGAAATTTGTAAAAGTGTTTATCAAATTTAAATATATGTACATTTCTTTTACTTTTATTATTTTTATTTTTATTGGTAGTTGGTATTGAGTTGGAAAATTTTATTTTTGGTAGCTGGTATTCAATTGGCAACTTTTTTTGGTTAATGAAAATATTTATATTAATATATAGTTTTAGAAGTAGATATTATTGTTTTTCTTAAACTAATTTAGTTTTTATAAATAAAGTTTATAATGATATATTTTTAAATTTTAATTTGATAGTTAAAATTAAAAAATGATGAAAAATGATGAAGTTTTTTTTTTTTTTTTTTTATTGTGACGATCTTGCTAAAGAGGCTCACTCTCAAACACTTGGACTAATAAAATTTCACTGAAAAAAATAATTAAATTATTAATCATTATATATATATATATATATATATGAAAGACGAATATTATCCTTTTCATGCATGCCACAACATTCTTTAATAAATTAATATTTTTTTTTCTAAAATATAAAATAAGTTATATATTTTTATTTTATTTTAAACTTAATAAATGAAAAATATATACTAAAACCGATTTGCTAGTTGATCATTTTTCTTCTCCGTTCTAATATACACAAATTTGTTTTAAGGTTTTCATCTTTATTTTGATATTCTACTTTCCTTTATATATATATTTTTTAATTGAGGTTGGACCTTCACTAGTCACCACCAAAGGATGTCATCACTATAGGATGTGCTCTTTGAAATGCTTTAAAGAAAATATGGGTTGATGAGAATTAATATCAGTTAATAAATTCTAATATACTAAATACTAGCCTAGATTCATATAACTGTGGATTTATCATTCTCAAGGTGCAAGCATTCTTTTGGAAGTGTGGAATTTGAGGAAAATTTTGCACCTCCAAAATTATGGGCACATGATAGATCTAGAGTTATATGGATCTAAGTTGGTACAAATCAAGGGAAACAATGAGACAGTTTTAGATTATCATTATTATGTATATGTTTGAGATACACTTGTACTTTGAAATTTACATTATGTTTTCCTTGTTTGACATGAATATATCATTCTCTTCTTTAATTTTGTTTTTTTTTCTTTCCTTGAAAGGTTTGTACCTTTGAGCTTGGATGCTTTGAGTGGTTTGTGTGTTTATGTGTTTGGATTTGGATGGTAATGTTTGTGAATGTTACAATTCTTGTGTTTTATTTCTATATGCGTGTGTAATTGTATTTTAGTAATTAGTTCGTGGTGAAGAAGGGATACAATCTTGTCAATAGTTTGCAAGAGGATTGATAATGCACATATATTTCATTTAATTTTAGGCTTCACAACGTTTGACAATGAATAATTCTTTATAGTGTCCCTCAAGGCATTATAATTTATTTCATTCATAATATTTTGATGAATTTTTTTTATCCATAGTTTGTTTTCCAAAAGTTAAGATATAATGTAATTTGATTTTTTTTTAATGAGTGGTCATATTTACAAAATATTTACATTATTTTTTATCTATTCCATGTTTCATATTGATTATATGAAAAGGATAGTTGAGATTGTAAACCATTCAATACTTTAACTCGAACTATTGTTGTAAACGTCATACATTGTCTCTCTTGCTCTCCAATATTAATAGGTTGAATAAAACACAAAAATAAATGAAAATTGTCAATCATATTTTTGTGATTACATTGAAATGAATGCATCTAATGCACTCAATTAAATAATATTAAAAAACATCTACACTAAAATCAATGCACCTAGTGAAAGAAATCAGATAAGATTAGAAATTAGCATTTACACTGAAATCAATGCATTAGTGGAAGAAATTAAATACAATTAGAAAATAACATCTACACTAAAATCAATGCATCTAGTGCAAGAAATCAAATAGGATTAGAAATTACCATCGACATTTAAATCAATGCATCTAGTGCAAGAAATCAAATAGAATTAGAAATCACAATCTACACTGAAATCAATGCATCTAGTGTAAGCAATCAAATAGAATTAGAAATCATCATCTACACCGAAATCAATCAATGCATATAGTGGAAGCAATCAAATAGTATTAGAAATCAACATATACATTGAAATCAATGTATTTAGTGCAATAAATCAAATATAATTAGAAAAAATCTACACTGAAATCAATGCATCTAGTGCAAGAAATCAATAGAATCAGAAATCATCATCTACACCGAAATCAATGCATATAGTGGAAGCAATAAAATAGTATTAGAAATCAACATCTATAATGAAATCAATGTATTTAGTGCAAGAAATAAAATAGAATTATAAAACATCTACACTGAAACCAATGCATCTAGTGCAAGCAATCAATTAAGATTATAACTAAACATCTACACTAAAATCAATACATCTAGTGCAAGGAATCAAATATCACTATACATCAACATATACATTGAAATTAATGCATCTACTGCAAGAACTCAAATAGGATTAGAAATCACCATATACAGTAAATTCAATGCATTTAGTGAAATAAATTTTCTTCCCTCACCCCCCCCCTCCATCTCTCCTTCTTTGTCTCTCTATATCACCCCCAAACATACACGCTCTCTCTCCATCTCTTCCTTTCCACTGCCCCTCTTTGTCTCTTGCTCCACTTTTCTCTCAGTATGTATTTTTTCTTCCCTCCCTCTCTCCCCTTCCAAATCTTTGTCCTTCTTCTCTCCTTGTCTCTCTCAAGTCGTCTCTCTCCCTCTCTCTCTCTCTCAACCTTGTCACTATATATTTCCCTATCTCCTTCTCTCTTTCCCCCTCTCTCCCCATTCATATTTGTGCCTCCCTCTCGATATCTCTTACTCTTCTCTCCCTCTCTCACTCTTCATTCCTCCTCTCCCATGTCCTTCAGTTTATTTCCTTCAATGCAAGAAATGAAATAGGATTAGAAATCACCATCTACACTTAAATGAATGTATCTAGTGCAAGAATTATTCTTCCCTCTCCCCCCTCCATATATATCTATATCTCCCTTCATATCTCCTTCTTTGTTTCTCTCTCCATCTCCCTTATCACTCCCTCTCTCTCTCCACCTTTCTCTCTCTCTCTCTTTCTTGTTACCTCCCTCTTTCTCTCCCTTCCTCTCTCCTTCTCTCTCTCTCACATCCAAGATCTCTTCCTTCATCTCCCTCCCTTTGTCTCTCCCCCTTCTCTCTCTCTCTCTCTCTATGCCCTCCAAATTTGTCACTATTTCTCCTTCTCTCCCCCTATTCTCTCTATCTCACCCCAAAAATATACACTCTCTCTCCATATCTCCCTTGTTACTCTCTCTCTCTCTCTCTCCTTTTTATCTCTCTATGTGATTCTTTTTCCCTCACTCTCTTTCCTTCCAAATCCATTTATCTATCCCTCTCTCTCCCCTCCTATCTCTCAAGTCCTCTCTCATCCTTTGTATCATCCTTTCTCTCGCTTCCTCTCACTCCCTCTATCTCTCCACCTCTATCACTATCTCTTTGTTCTTACATCCAATATATATATAGAGTTAATATATATCATGATATATTAATATATCTATTATAATATAACATATTTAATATTAAATTTAATTTAATATTGTATTGACCCTAAGCTATTAAATTTATAATATTAATATTAATATTAGATTTAATGATTTTTTTTACATAGCATGATACCAAAATTTTCAAATATTACAACTTTGACGTGGAAATATTTATGCCTTTAGAAATTTTAATATATCTATAGGATATGGTTTTCCTTTTAAAGTTTCATTTTACAAACATTTCATTAAAATAAATATTAAAATATTTTGGGGAAATATTTTGATTATTTGTGTTGAAATAACCTTTTTACTTTATTTTAAGAAATGATATTGAATTTAGTAAAGAGTAAAGATGTTTACTTGATTTAAAATTTTAATGCGGTAATTTTTTTTTGTTGAAGGTAAATTTATGATCCATTCAAATTCAAATTATATGCTAAAATAAATATTAAACACATAATATATGATAAAATAAATGTTAAACACATAAGATAATTGTATTAAAATTCAATTATCGTATGTGTTTAGTAGTTATTTTATCATATATGCTTGAATTTGAATAACTATATAAAAAATTTAAATTAATTATTTTTTTTTTAGATTTTTAAATATTTTTTTGATCCCGAGTCACCTTGTTGATGAAGCTCAACCTTAACCGGTTGTGCTAATGGGAATAATTTTATAGATGTTATTATTAATGTTGATATTTATTTACTATATTATTAATCCTTACTATACCACTGACTTGACAATAAGTTTATAGATCTTAGTATTCATATTAATATGTATTTACTATGTTATTAGTCCTTACTATACCACTCACCTTTCAGTCAAAGACTGTTGACTCTCAATTATGTTACTGATTTTTTGTAACTTTAACCAACGTTTCAAGAAAATGTTGAATATTCCTATTTTTGTGTAAATTCAAAATTAATTCTCTAATTTCTCAAAATATTATTTCTAATTTTCCATTGGTTGATTGAGCCTTGATGTCAAGTAATTATTCTTTTGGATGATAATTTATTTTATTATTTCTGAGTTCATGACAAATCATTTTAAAATTAAAAAAAAAAAGATTAATTTTGTAAGTGGTCATTCCATCGGTGAGCACTCCGACATTGACATTGTAATGCTGGACATTGTTACTACTATGCCTTGGTGTTGGAGGTCACTTAAGTAAGAAATGGGGGAGTGAAAAAAATGTGAAGGAAGGCCTACCAAGTGCATTTGTGATTTAACATTTTTTTTATTTAAATAGTTATTGTCCAATATTAAATAAAGCATCTTTATAATGCATATGCAAAAGAAGTGTTATGCAACAGAACAAGCATCTGGAAGAAGGAAAAAAACTACCTCCTTCATGCATACTTCTGCTAGATTGCGGAAGTGCAAGTGATGGTAAAGTTAAAAATTTAATAAATTTTAAGAAAAATATTTGCGCAAAGGATAATGTGTGTGGGAGAATGGAAGGATAAATATCGACATTAACATTGAAAATAATCCTAGTGTGTTTTATTCTTACTTAACTCTATACATTTTTTCATTTTAAACTTTTACAGATTGAGTTGTGAGTTGTGTGGTAAAATAAGTGTATGGAGTCGTTAGTTTGCGTGGAATGAATGATGTGCCAAAGAGGGGGATGTCGGTGAGAATGAGAGTATAGAGGGAAATTTTCTCGTAGACATGAAATAATTTTAACTTTAAGCTTTCGAACATAGTGAGGAAAACCCCACATTGGATCATCGACAAAGCAATGTTTCCAAAACTAATTTTCATCCTCATATCAAATAAAACAAGCCCACCTCAACATAAATCTATATATAGGGAAATGTTGTTTTAAGGCTTTGATAATTTATAATTTGTATCAAAGTAGAAATAATGAATCTTGTGTCATGTCCCCAATAAATAATTTTGATAAGTAAGCTCTGATTTTTTTTTAATTCAGACATTGAGAAAATATTTTTGCATGTAAAAATTCGGAAATGTGGGTTGAGGGAGTCCCCACTCAATTTTTGCAGGAAAGAAGCTAAAAAATATTAGAGAAGAAGAAAAATTAATTTATTAGTGGGATGTGGTGGCCACCCACAAAGAGGAATTTGAACCCCTTTGGAAAATCAAACCAAGGGAGAAGGAGGGCAGAAAGGGAGTTCGATATAGTGGAGCCCACAAGGAGAATATGGAGAAGCCATTATATATAGAGGAGGAGAGCCTCATTTTGACATATTTTGGAAATTTTACATTTTAACTTGAGTTTCTTGAGTTTTTTATCTAAGTCTACTAGTGTTGTTGAACACAAGGCTTGGAAATCCCACCTCTTCCTTCAGTGAACTTTGATTGTGTTAAAATTTGAAAGTAGGTCCAAATTCCACTCTGCGAAGGTATCTTGAAGAACATAATTATGGAATTGAATTCCTCTTTTCAAGAGGATTGAAATTAACCTAAAGATCGAAAAATTTGGATAAGGAGAAATGGGCTTTTGAATTTATTTTCTCTTGCATGTAAATTATCAAGGTCGGCCTCACCTCTATGTAATTCATCAAGCCCAATGGTCACATAACTTGATGCCCATCAAGTTCTACATACAAAGGTGCCTTCACCCTCATTTAGACAGATCCATATCTCATTATTCTATCTGAAATATCCTCATAATAAGAGGATATCGAGTGAAGATAATAAGGGCAAGGTTGGTATTTGTTTAGTCTCCTTCATGGGATGAGTCCCTCAAGAAGGAATTCTAGGTCAGTTTGGAGAAATTATGGGCCTATGTGTGAATCATTATAGTATCATTTGTCTTCAATTTTAGGACTTGGGAGTTTGAGAAGAAAGGGAGCCACACTTGTCCAGGGATATTGGATGGTGCTTTTGGTATAATTTTTTATAGGCCTTCTCTTCAACTGTAAGACACACTCTCGAGAGAATGGTACAAGTGGGTTTCCGTACTAATGTCTCTTGGCATAGAAGGCAGTGAGGCTAGTTGGTATCACATCTAGGCCGCATTCCTAGTCTCCTGGATCAGATGGACCAAAAGGCTTATGTAGGGGTTGGTATTAGCTCAAATATGTTGATTGAATATGAAAAAAGGTCGTAGATTAAAGTTCATAGCATTGGAAGGAATTTTTAAGGTATCATAGACATGAACCCATGATCCCTAACCAAGATTCAGTCTATGCTTTATGTACTGTTGACAACTGAATATGACAGGTTGTGACTGCAAGAATCCATACTTGATTGGGGTGCTTATTTGGATTTTGAACAATGGTTCTGGTCATCACATTGACAAGTCAATTTTTATATTGATTGTACTCTATCATCCTTTGCTAAAAATTTGATAATAATAATAAGAAGAATTTATCAAGGGTTATCCCCATCTCTTGGTTTTTCCATGGCTTGAGCCATATCTTTGTGTTATCTTGTCTTGGATTGTCTTCTTGATTTATATTTAATGTTCTTTCATTAGATATTTTCATATGGTTATAGTTAAAGTGATTTCTTATGGTTTAATGGAATTTATAATGAGATAATGAAGTAACTAAACTAAGAGAAGAGTGTGTTAACTGAAAATTAACATGGTACCATAGCTCAGGTGAGGACAAGCCCAAGGAAGAGAGTGGAAGAAATCAATCACCAAGAGAATATTTTTGAAAAGTCTCCATGGTATCCTCCTCCTACAAGTCTGAAGGTTCCAATGGTCACTATGTCTATAAACTTTGGAGTTTTACTATGGTGTGAAATTTCAACTCTCTATGTTCTTTGTGGCTCCTCAAGTATAATTCCAAATGGCACTTCGAATGTCTATTTAGAGATTTATCTAAGTGATATTTTTTCTCCTCATCAAATTTGGGTCAAGTCAAACTTTGTGGGCTAATTCATCTCTTCCTAATGTTTGACCTTACATTTATGAAGAATTAGTTGCAATGATATTATCCTCTAATTTGAGCCCAATCCGTCTTTGACTTATTAAGGATTTTTTTAAACTCTTGTTGGACATTTTGAAGTGGAATATGAGGAAAATTGTGTTCACCTTTGACAACTATCTGGATACCTATTATGCTTGTGATCTTCTATATGAGTATAAAGACATCACTTAAGTCTTAGTCATGGGTGTCACAATTCAGAGCATGGAAGTTTGACTTCGAAGTATGGATAAAATAATTTATGGGGTAAAGTTATGGAAGCATAAGGCCATTTTATGACATTAAATTTGCAACCGAATCTAGGAATCATATATTGTGAAAATTCTAAAAAGTCTTGTCATTCTTTAAATTTTTTTTTTTAAAATAATACTTAACAGTTCTATTTAAAATATTCACAAGAAGTCTCTGCCAAAATATTCAGTGTTGCAATAGTTCGATGGAAGGCTTAGTGATATTTTAACTTTAGGATTTTAGTACAACAATTATGTTTCAACTTTCTCTCGATGTAACTATGTCTGATGATATTAGCATACGCAAATCTAAAAGAATAGCTATATTTTTATGATGACATCTCTATATCAACTTCTACTCTATTATGTGCCTCATCATCATGAATCGCTACAATAGCATGAATTTGTCTCATCATATGTTCACATCAGCTTGATATGTATATTCTCTAATAATTGGCTCAAAATCCATGGTTCGATTCTTTAGAATTGCATGGCTCAGATTAATTTCTCTAAGTATTTATTTGTCAAAAAAAATATACCTTCAGTCAAAGGAAAATAATAAACTTAAGTTCTTGTAATGCTTATCCTATAGAAATAGTGACCAAATACATATGCAAGGCCATTTGGCATTGAACCATCTGTGAAGAACTAATATTAAATATCATCCTAATCATCTTCACATAAGCCTTTCATGGAGACCTCTTAATGCCTTGTTAGTCTATTTTTGCAACCAAATGCAAGTTTGGTTGGTGTAAGGGTTTAGGGTTTATCATAATCACCCTCCTTCTCCCTCCTCTAGGATTTATATCACTAAGTGAAGCAATATTCAGTTTATTTTAGAATATATCTACTCATTGGCTAAAGAATATCGTTTTAATATAATCTCTAGTTTCTGGATCAACATATTCCGATGACCCCAGAATGTTATAACTAGCATGAATGAAGGAATTTGAATTACAAAAGTTGACATATAGAAATGTCTGTGCTGAGTTCCAGATGAATGATTTGGAACAAATTTTGGCTTTGATAAATGCAATGCTTGAATCTAAGGTTCCTATCAGGAAAGTGCCTCAATTATTATACCAAGTCTCCCACAGTCAATATTGCATCTATCGTACAAGAAATTAAAAATAATAATTTCAAAGACAAGTTTATTCAGGAAGTGTTGCTTATGATTATGGAATGGATACATGACGCTTCTTTTTATTTTTAGGCCTGGGAAGACTACACATACAACACTCTGATTCATTAGAAGGAACTTTGCAGGTTATCTCTGCGATGTAAAGAGAAACTTGAGTACTATCTTATATGGTGTTAGGATTGGAATTTGAGAGACATATGTGATTGAACTTATTATCACCAACAAACCAAGGAGTGAAAAGGAGAATAAGTGCATGGTATTTAGAACAATTATTTGTATCAACCCCTATCAACATAAGTACTTTCAAGAAAGTGAATTTTATGACTTCTCAAGCACGATGAGTAAAAGATTCTGATTTCTGCATCTTGATTATATTATGCCAAAATATTATGAAGAATAGTTTAAAAAAAAATAGATTCATGAATGAGGACAAATCTTCCTTATCATGAATTGAGTAAATTGATACGCTAAGAAATGTTATCTAGCTATGAAGGATCATTCAGTTGAGATAAGATAACCTCATTGGTTGAAGAATAACTTTAGAATTATCTCATTTTACATGAAGCTTTCTAATCATATGGGCAACCCGTGATTGAATTCAAGCTTCAAAGCAAACTATAAAAACCCTAGATTACTAGCATATTGTAGATAGTCCAATATTTATAGGGAGTGATGAAGTTGGGTACAACCATAGATATTTTTTGTCCAACAAGATCATCATCATCTTATTTATCAATTGTATGCCTGGGCAAGAAAAAAAATTAAAAATAACTACTTATTAATGTAATATGATAAAAAAATGCACTATAGAGAGTTGCCCATCAGACAATATGTTAAATAGTATAGAGAAGATTTGAGTGTCATATCTCTTGAGGTCCAAATTCAAGGAATGAAGTTAGTTAATTTGAAATAGAATGCACAAAAGTAGATAGCATGGCCATTTAGGTAAACTCCACAACATCCATTTATGGACGCATTATTGTATATTATAGAGTAGGACTCAAACAATATGATATTTTACATTTTAACAACAGATACCAGTTTACATGGTACAACAAAGGAAATTCTTGTTTTTGGAAGAACACTACCATAATTATGGCATGTTTTATTACATTAATAAATTATCTACAAAGTCTTTCAGATATGATGACTAGGCTTCCATATAGACACTTTTCACTCTAGAAAGACAAGCTTAGGATTGTGGTCTCCTTGATAAACAGGGAGAATGAACGTGAAATATTTTATTCATCAAGATATTCAAGAAGCAGATGATTTCTAAGTGTTGCCAATATCTATAATGACAATATGGCTAGTTGTAAATAAGTATGTTTGTATAAGTATTTTCATACATGTATATGTTGTTGGTTGGAGCTATGAGGCTCCCATTAAGGATTTGATCATCAATATCATATCCAATATCTCGTCTTGATTTTAAGAAATAATTCTGACACTATTCCCTACATGAAGGGATATTTGGCTAAGATTGAACATTGAGCTCTAGGAGTTCCTCAAGGCTTGGGGCAATCCTTGAACAATGAGTGACCATAGGTTGAGTGGTTCACCTTGTCCTATGGATACACGGTGTGCAAGGTGAGTGGTTCACCTTCCTCTGTGATGATTGACATATGTGTAGGGTAAGTGGTTCACCTTCTCCTAGAATGATGAGATATGTATAGTATGAGTGGTTCACCTTATCCTATGGCATACAAGCAGTATGAGTAGCTCACATTCCCTTGTGGATACTCGAGTGAGAGATGCATATATGCATTTGCTTGTTGTTAGATATGGACATGCCAGTGGGACATGGTTCATCCTTTCCCCACATGTAGGATGTTCATTTCCTATCATATGTGGTTGACATGTCAGCAGGATGTGGTTCATCCTTTCATCACATACAAGATCCTTCCTATGATTGTTGGTTAGCATGCATGTAGGATGTGCTTCACCCCTTTCCATAATATTAGTGATTTTAATGCATGTAGGATGTGGTTTATCCTTTCCCTATGATGGTTGTGACATGTGACTGTAGGATGTGGTTCATCCTTTCCCTACGTGTGGTTGTAAGTAGGATGTGATTTATTCAGTTCCTGCTATTTCCCCAGCATCATCCTACCCATATTGTCCAAGGCACATGAGAAGTACCTCTCATATAGCCAGTAAGTTGGGAAACATGTAGAGGTACCATAGCACTACTGATAGTCGCATCGTGTACTTTCATACTCCCTATTTCTAGGATGAATGATGTTCAACTTGACCACTTGGTATCAAGTCTCTCTTATCTGGTCTGAATTTTGTCAGTGGAGAGTGGAATGGTCTTGTTGCTTACTCTCAATTAATTATTCTTCATTATTTATATTAGTGATTAGAATAGTTGAAATGAGATGCATAGATGATGACGACATTGCATGATAATAAATGGATTTATAGGTGGAATTATTGCTAGTTGATAGGGAGTTTTAAAATTTGAAAATAGGGAAAAATTCCACTTTGGGCAGGTCTCTTGAAGAAGATAATTATGGCATTGAATTCTTCTTTTTGAGATGACAAAAATCGACCTAAAGATCGAAAAATTTCGATAAGGAGAAATGAGTTTTTGAATTTATGTTCTCTCACATGTAAATTATCAAGGTCAACCTCACCTCCATGTAGGATCATTAAGCCCAATTATAACATAACTTGACCCTCATCGAGTTGGATATATATAGGTACCTTCACCCTCATTTACACACATCCATATCTCATTATTCTCTCTCAAATAGTTGTAGAAGAAGAATATTTCCAATGAAGATAATAAGGGGAAGGTTGGGATCTGTTTAGTATCTTTCATGGGCTGAGTTCCTCAGGTAGGAAGCAAAGGTCATTTTGAAGAAATTCTATGCTTATTTGTGAATTATTTTGGGGTCATTTATCTTTAATTCTAGGACTAAGTTTGAGCAGAAAGGGAGCTGCACTTGTCAAGGGGTATTGGATTGTGTTTTTTGTATACTTTTGTATGCACCTTCTCTTAAATTGTAAGTCGCACTAATAAAATAATGGTATTGGTATGCCATAGTACTAATGTCTCTTGGAACAAAAGGAAAATAGGCTGGTTGGTATCACATCTAGGTCACAGGCCTAGTCTCCATGAATTATATGGACTGCAAGGCTTATGTATGGGTTGAAATTATCTTAGATCTCCTAATTGAATGTGAAAAAATATCCTATTTTGTAGCATTGGAAGGAAGTATGAAGGTATTATATTCATTTACCCATAATCCCTAACCTAGATTTAGTCTATTCTTTTTCTCTGTTGACCACTAGACATGACAAATTGTGACTGCAAGAATGCATACTTGATTGGGGTGCTTATTTTGATTTTTAACAGTGGTTATGGTTATAACATTCAGAAGTCAATGTTGACATTGATTGTACTCTCTCATTCTCTATTGAAATTTTTATAATAATAATAAGAAGAATTGATCAAGGGTTTTCACCATCTTGGGGTTTTTCCTTGGCTTGAGCCATATCTTGGATTTCTCTTGTCTTCAAATTCTTATGCATTTAAATTCAATGTTATTTCATTAGTTACTATCATATGGAGATGGTGAAAGTGATTTATTATGTTCTAATATAATTTATATTGGGATAATTAAGTAACAAGCCTATGGAAAGAATATGCTAACTCAAAGTTACCGGATTGTCACCCTAGGAGAGAATTTGGGAGTGATTTTTGGGAATTTTATTTGTTATACCAAAATATATGTTTTAATTGGTGCGAGCCTTTCGTAGGGTGTAGAAGACACTTTTTGGTGCTGAGAGGAACTAGAAAAAGGTGGATTTTTGGCTAGATATTCTATAGATATTTTCCCTCAAGGAGGATGAGTTTGTCCATGGTGATTTGTAGGGCTAAGGGTTCTTCAATTTGGAAGTCTAAATATGTCTATTCCCAAGCTTGCATAGGGGTCACTGGTCATTTACAATGCATTCTTTGAGAGAAACAACTTGTGGGGTTGAATAAAGAGAACCACGAAGGTATGGAGCCGTTATTTGTAATGGACTTGAATGACAATTTTCCATCAGTGTTTTGGGGAATATTACACAAGTTTCTTCTCTATAGCATCTTCAACCATCTAGTTTGAGCCATATGCCATTCTTCTGGTCACTCGAGTACTTTGGATTCAACCATAATCCTTTCCAAGTTTTTGTGGGATTATTGAGAGGAGGCTCTAGTTAATTTGGCTGAATTTTCTCAACACATTTGAAGGCCCAAACAGAGGATTAATTCGATCTAGTAGCAACATTTTTACTAGGTAGTACACTTTTTTTATTGGGATACTTTTCAATACTTTGAGTTATTGTACTGACACCTGGGATTTTCCATACCTTACATTAGAAATCCCATGTTCCATTCCTATCATTTGATGTACCTATATTTTCATATAAAATCCATGGTTCAAATTTTTGGATCCATTTACCGTGTTTACTAAATTGTGGTTGTGTTTTATAATTTTTATTTGTTGTATATTTGTGCATGTATTTGATATTCAATGTATTTCCTAGTTAGGAACATTATAATGGTATCAACACATATTCTTAGATAGCTATGGGTAAAATTAGTAGGTGATTCCAATTAGGTACACAAGGGTAGTGTTCCACAAAGGTAGAGGAATAGGTATAGGAAGAGGTTGTGGTAGATCAAAAGAATATTTTAACCATTTTTCAGAAGAAAAAAAGATCTTGATAATGCTAGAGAATGAATGGAGGACCAGGGGAAATGAGAAACCTAGGAATAATAGGAAAGATCCATTGTGAAAAAAGTTGGTGAGGTCAAACCAACAGGTGGTCAGGTATAATTGGTGGTTGTAGACATGATGTGAGAAATGTTGGGTCTACAATTGTGGAAGTTACAAGGAGGGCCACAAGGAGGATACAATGATGGAGAAGGTGGGTTAAAAATAGGAGAAGGAATCCATGTGCATGCATGCACAAACCAACAACTGAGTACTCACAATTATCTCTAGAATGCTATACCCACGATGTCTCTCTTCTTAGATGAATGAGAGAGACAAAGGGAGATCCAGATGCATTTTCTTAGTTGATGATATATTTCAGTAATGGATTTGATGAGTGTGAGGTGTTAGAATCCATGGTTAGGAGGATCCTGTCCTTCCATGACTACTTCCACCTAAAGGAGAAGTACATACCTGGGCTAGGAGCACCTTTCATAGGAGGAAAAAAACATTAGAACACAGATATTCAAAATTTGATATGGAAGGTTATATTTACCAACCTTGATGGATCTTCTAGGAATTAATCGAGGGTGTGGATCTAAAATCTAGATACATACCTTCATATGAATCCCATGATAGAGGCTGATGCGATAAATTTTCCACTCTCCACCTGGATGAAGAGGCGCAGGAGTGGTGGTACCACAAGTTGGTCATTCTGGGGTATGCTTTAATTACATTATACATTGATTTTACAAGCATAATAGTGGATATATTTGACCAGAAGGACCCCGAATTAAACTTCAAGGAATTGGACAACCTAAAGTAGATTGGAAGTGTTGAGGAATATATGGCATAATTACAGAGAGTAGATATTATGGTATCTCACATCTCAAAAAAGAGGTTGATATTGAGTTAATTGAGGGGTTGGAAGAGCCACTGTGTGGTTGTGTAAGAGATTACAGTGTCATATCATTATAAGATTTCATTAACCATATCAGGGACATGCTCATTGCAGTTTAGAATACTAGCACACCAATACCTCTGAAGAGTACCTTTTCTCAAAAGGGTAAGGACATTAAACCTCCTTAGGAGTGGGTGGGGCAAGGATAGTTGTATGTTGAGTCTAGGAGAGACCTCTAGAGGAGGAAGCTATGCTTTACATGACAGGATCTATGGGAATCACGGAAAAAGCGCACCACGGGAAAGGCCCATTACATAGAGGTGTTTTCAGACAGTGATCTAGAGGATGGGGATTATAAAAATATAGATGGAGGTGATTTTGAGCCATAGAATATGGGACAAGGACCACCACTCTTTTCTTAGGGTGGCACAACTACACCCACTAGAGGAATTATTATCTCAATTCAGGGAGTTTTGAAGTACTTGACATTTAGGATCAAGGGCACGATGGAAGGAAAATTAGTGTTAGTGTTGGTAGACAGTGGGGCTACCTATAATTTCATTGATGCATAGATGGTGAATCTTGGAGGTATACACATAGAGGATTTTGAGGGATTCTCAGTGTTGATGATAGGAGATGGGACTATGCAGCTTATGGGATATGTTCCATATTTAACTGTCACCACGTAAAACTACTCCATGAGAAATCATTTCTTTGTTGTTAATGTGTCAGAAAGAAATATGGTGATTGGTGTTTACTGATTGTATTTTCTAGGGCACGTCACTCGTGTTGGGAAAATTTTAAGGATGGAAATTTATCTTAAAGTTTAGAAAGCTTAGCGAATACTACTAGTTCCTAATCTGAAAACTATAAAATATTTGGTCATATATTTTGTAAAAATATTAAAATTCATAATGATTTTATATATAGTATCAATATAATTTTGACAATATTTAAGGTTAAATAATTTTGTATTATAAAACTTAGGCGAATCATTTTTGGCAAAAAAATGGATATTAGTGAATCATTTTTTCTGGAAAAACTATGGAAAATTATCCCTCTTGCGAATTTTAGCCCCTAAAATTTTCCTTGCATGACTATTTACTAGAATACATTGGAGATAGAATTCATGGGGCTAGATGGGAAGCTGATATTATTGAGAGGCATGCATTCATACCCACCACATATTCTTTCAACTGAAAGGATAGAGGTTGATTTGAGACATGAAGGCACAGCATGGGAAGTAGAGCTATGCATCTCATATTCCAGGAAGGAGATGTACAAACCATACCCAAATATCTTGGCATTATTAGAGAAGCATTAGGTAGTGTTCATAGATATCCTCCAGACTATCCACTAGATAAAATATTTGAGCACACCATAGAGATGGAGGAGGGGGTGCATGATGTCATTACCACTCCATATAGGAACTTAATGCATACCATGATGATATTGAGAGGGATATCTGAGATTGTTTGGAAGTAGGGCAGATTAGTCCTACCTCGAGTACATTTTCTTCTTCAGTGGTGCTGATGAAGAAGAAGGATGGGACACTTTGCATGTGCATTGAAAACAGAGCCCTGAATAAGAAGGAGCTAAAGAACCAGTACTTGATTCCACACATAGATGAGCTAATGGATGAGATTGGAAGAGATAAATACTTCTCTAAGATAAAATTTCATCGAGGATGCCACCAGATTTGGGTGAGAGTGTGAGATATCCCGAAGGTTGCATTTTGGTGCCACTATGGGCACTTTGAGTTCTTGGTGATTCCCTTTGGGCTAGCCAACACACCATCAATTCTAATCTTGCATGAACCATGTATTCCAAAATTATTTGTGCATATTTGTGTTGGTGTTCTTTGGCAACATTATGATATACCATAGAACTTGGGAGGTGCACTCACAGTACTTGGGGGAGGTCTTGTGCATTTTCATGAGTAGAAATTTTGTGCCAAGATGTCCAAGTGTGAGTTAAATTTTATATAGATGTTGTATCTCGATCATGTGATTAGGGAGAACGGAGTTACAATTCATCTGGAAAATATCGTGCCAATTCTCGATTGGAATAAACTAGGAATGTGATGGATTTGCAGGGAAATGTATCTACTACAAAAATTTTGTGAAGGGGCTTTCGTAGCTATAATAACTCCTCACGGATTTGACGAAGAAAGGGGCATTTGAGTGGAAAAACATGGCACATGAGTATTTTGAGCACCTCAAGAGGATGTTTACTAGTTTCCCATTATTTTCCTTACCTAATTTTTCACGGCCCTTTTTTTGGAGTGCAATGCTTCTGTAGAGGAAACTAGGGAAATTTTGATGCAGGGAGGTCACTTGATTGAATTCAAGAGTCAGAAGCTACAAATTTATGAGAGGTTTCATTATATATATGAAAAGGAGATACTGGCCATTATGCATATTTTTTTCCAAGTTGTAGTAGAACTCGATGGGAATTAGGTTGAAAGTGAATCTGATTACAACAATATTGATTCTTTGATTCCTTTTGGAGAAAAAAGAGATTCAGGAGAAGTAAAAAAAGTGGGCTAGCAAGATACAAGCTTATGATTTTCAAAAAAAGTATGTCAAGGAAGATAAGAAAATAGTGGGATATGCACTCTCTAGGAGGCTTACGAAAATATTGCTCATGGACATCAAGTAATATTAGAAGGCACAATTGCTAGAAGACTACTCCAAGAATCAACATACATGCGAGATATTGGATGGTACTTTTGGGGATAACAAATTTTGGGTGATGGATGAGGTCATATAATATAAGGATAGAATATATATGGTATCGAGCTCATGTTTGAGAGAGATAATATTGCATGCATCTTACTACTCACCCATGGCATTCCATTACGGGTTTTTAAAAACATAACAGAATACCATGGAGTGCATCACTTGGAGAGGCCTCATGGAGGAAATTCTAGGGCATGTACAAGAGCGTGATTTTTTTATAGAGTAACAAAGGGAAGTAGACACATCTGGCTGGCCTACTACAACCCCTTCCAATTTCGAAGAGGAAGTGGGGGAGTGTCTCCATGTATTTCATCACTCGCCTTCTATTTTCACATGGGAGCCATTGTATCTACTTGGTGGTCAAAAGGTTGACCAAGATTTTTATTTTTCGTTATCCCATCCAAGTCCTCAACTTCACAAGTAGTTTAGATTTTATTCACAAAGGTATTCATGTTACATCATCTTCCCAAGACCATCATCAATGATCGGGAAAATATGTTTATGGAGGTGTTTTGGTAGGTGTTTATATTGGCGGTAACTTATATCACTCCCAACACTAGCTACCACCCCCATAGAGATGGAAAAATTAAGATCATGAATAAATAACTAGAGGGGTACTTGTTGAACTATATGATAAGGCATCAACACATATGGGTGAAGTGACTACACCTTGGAAAGTACTACTAAAAAACCACTCACCATATGTCCATTGGTATGTCACCTCTCCATGGCCTTTATGGTTATGATGAATTATCTTTTGTTGACATGGTTTTTGGAGAAAACTAAGCCCTTGGGGTAAAGGATTGGACACAAGAGAGCCAAGTGATCTTAAGGGATATTAAAGACAACTTGCATACAATATAAATCAACATAATATTTATGCAGACAAACATAAAATTGAGATATATTTTGAGGTTGGGGAAATAATTTTTTCGTCTCTCCAACCATACAAGTTGTCTACACTAAGGCAGAAGGGAGTTGAGAATCTCAAACAAGGATGTTATGGGTCATACAGTCTGACTAGGTGGGTTGGGGAGACCACTTATGATCTAGAGCTCCCACTAGGGAGTAAATTTCACAACATTTTCCATGTGTATTTCCTAAATGATCTGGTTATGGACAAACTAGTTTTATTGTGCTAGCTCCCTCATCAGAATTAAAACAAAAGTGTTTAGGATCGTCTCAAGTTAATCAGTTGTGAAGGGGTTTATGTGTCAAGTTTAAGTGTCTTTTATGAGAATTTTATGAGTTAATTGGTTTTTAAAAACTCATTTAAAACAGATAAAATGTAGATAAATAACACATAAAAAACACATTACACAATAGCTGATAACGAAGTTCACCCCTCTTGGGATACATATCCATGGAATTGCTTCAA
Source organism: Pinus albicaulis (assembly GCA_034641835.2). NCBI lineage: Eukaryota > Viridiplantae > Streptophyta > Pinopsida > Pinales > Pinaceae > Pinus > Pinus albicaulis. Next base: position 895,757,152 of record CM076576.1, read on the forward strand.
CTAACTAGGCCCTCTTTGGATTAATGGTCAAATATATGATTTTATGCACCTAATATGCTCCAATGGCTTTGGAACCTGCTCCATTGGATTTATATGACCAAAAAACCTCAAAATATACTCTTCAAACTCTGAAAATGGTCTTCAGCTGATCTAGGCATGACCTCCTCTCTTGGTGGCCCTAGGCTTCTGTAATATTCAAATTAGAAAAATCACTTACAGAAGTGCTCCAATGCCTTTGAAAATTGAAATACCATGCTTAGAGCATCAAAATCATCTAATAATGAGTCTTCTTAAGCCAAAATTGATCGAAATTTGCAAAATTTATGCTTTAATTTTTCCCTAGGAATCTCCACTAAAACTAGAACATCTCCAATTAAATCCTCCAATTTCAGAGGTAGCACCGAAAATAGCGGAACCCACCAAAATAAACTGGAGTTTAATTAAAAAATAAGTGTGCATTAAGTAGGAGATTAGTACTAAACATGCAATTAACAAAATCCATTTGAATTTAAAATTAACATTGTAATGAGAGTTTAAGAGTTAATTAACCCATCTTTAAACTTTAATATGCTAGTAGCTTTGGAGCCTCTACTCCTGGTTCTGGGGACACGGTCCCGTGGCATCATGGGATGGCCCTTTGGGGTTGGGTCCTTTTAACTCTGCTCTAAACATGTTTGAATAATAAATGTATTCTGAAATCCATAGTTATTAAGGCTTAAGGCTCGGGTGTGGCGGTAAATCATTTGGCTTGTGTAGGGGAGGTTGCGGGTTCAACCTCAACCTCCGCCCAATAATTTTTCCATATGAAACATATCAATCTGACCCTTTCACTATAATTTCAATTCATACTTTGGAATTTAACCCAAAATTTTGGCCTTCGGGGGGCACATGGCGGCCTTGGGTCTAGCCACGTGTCAACTCCCTATTGGTCCACCACAAACCAACACAAAATTGCAAAGTGCCAAAAAATTTGGGCCACTCATAATTTGAAAATTTTCATCCTATCATAGGGTTGGAGGAAAAACCCAAATTTTTGGCCTTTGACCCCATTTGACCCCCTTTTTTTTTTAAATCGCGTATTTGGCATGGCGATCAATGAGCTATAACTTCCTCATATGGACTCCGTTTTCAGTGAAACAAATTGTGCTGAATTTCTAGAGATGGGAACGATCTAGTTGTTCTAGTTTGTTGCAATTCTGATCACTTTGAATTTCATCAAATTATTGCCCATAATCTAGATTCAAGTCACTCCCTCCCACTGATAGGCTTTTGGAACCACAAAAGTTGGTTATCTGATAAGATATGAATACTCTTATCTTTCCCAAGTTCTATCAACTTGATTCTACTTTGAAAAATCGCCATGACAACCACTTTGGGTTCATTGACATGCCTTTCCTTGAAAATGGCTTGGCGCTTTAGGTAGTGTCCTCCTTTTGCTGCTGACCTAATCCAACAATTGTTGGTTGCTTGTTGAATGATAAAACACCTTGTTGTACCAAATAGATCCCTTGGTGATGGGAAAACTAATTGATAGCCTTCCCACTGAGAATCATGTTCCTTCTTTGCCCAAACATGAATTTGATGCAAGATTCTCCTTGAAAACCACTTTCCCAAGTTAAGCCCATTTGAGTGAGCTACAACAATGAGTTCTAACATCAGTAGTAACAAGAAAATAAATTATGGTCTTAAGCTTTTGTGGTTATCATTTATTGCAGAAATTTCTGGATTATCCACAGTGTTAAGAAACAATGGCTGACATTTCAAATCCCAACGGGGATCCATCTTCAGGACAAGATTTTGAATGAAGAATGAAAGAAGGGTAGAAGGCCAGGGTTAATATAGTGATAAGGAGAGAAAAATAGCCGATAAGAACCAATTAATTAATTAATAATTTATTTATTTTTATTTAGTAAATTTTAATTAGCAAATTTTTAATTAATTTAATGAATAATTTTATTCTATTTTAATAACTAATCTGTTCTACTTCTAAAAAAATATAACTAATCTATTCTAATTTTAATAAATTTAGTTTTTTATAATTTTTTATATTTTTATATTTTATATAATTTCTAATAAATTCTTATATATTTTATAAATAAATAATTTATTATGCTACATTTATTTATAATAAAATGTTATTATAGTGAATTAAAGAGATTAAGTAATAATTATATTAATTAATCATTTATAATGATAAAACCTAAATGTTGCTAAAATTATTTAACTTGATAAAACCTAAATGTTCTTAAACAAATTTTAGAACTTATTGAATAATTATTTAAATTATCTAATAAAATAATATAATTGATTCTTAATCTTTTAAGTGAGAAATATATAGTATAATCTCTTAGATGTTAGTAATAATAATAACTAGATATATTTAAAAAAAATAATTAATAAAATAATAATAAATAATAGTACACCTAATTAATATTAACACATATTTATTCAAAGAGTAAATAAATGTTTTTTTTTTTTTTTTTTTTTTTTTTTTTTTTTTTTTTTAAATTAGGCTACTTCTATTATATCATACACGTCAAAACATTACAATTCTCGTCCTCCATAGTTGGCAGGCCAATTTCGGAGGGAAGTATCAAACGCATGATAGTAAAATAGGGCCTTCCCCAGGTGGGGAAACCAAACCAAGAGCAGAGAGGATTAAGACCCGAAATGGGAAATGAGCATGACAAGTCTTAAGATGGATACAAAACCATAAGAAAAAATAGTTCCAGAATGTAGAAAAATTAGAAAACACCAGAAGGTAGCTCGAAAAAGATGAGAACACCCAACAATTAGGTTGATGGTGAGCTGGAATTATTTTCTAGAGGGATGGGTGGCTCTTCCACGATCTTGCAAGCATAGAGAGACTCATCCTCCTCCTTCTTAGACCCATGGAAAAATACGGGAGGGAGAAAAAACACTTTGGCATTTGGAAAATTAGAGGAAGCAACATGAGTGTTGGCTCCTGCATCCTTTCTGTCTTTGTCCGAGCTTGAACCTGTGCTACTACTTGAGCCATGACTGCTGCTGGAAGTGGTCTGCATGAGCAGAGCCTTCATCTTACGAGGAGAGAATACATGTGCAAACTAGATGGTGTACTTGCAGGGATGTTTTTTTTGTCAAAGACGGGAAGATTCAGGTGGAGGGACAAATGGGCAGTCAAGTTGACAGGGTCCAGTAGGTCCAATTCCTCGCAACCCGGAGAGAGATTTACCTCCCTACCTGTGGCAATTGAGGAAGGAGGTCTGGAGGGGATACCTCGCCCACCAACTCTGCGACATCTCATTCTGTGACCTCTTGGAATTTAAGTCGGAAGAGAGAAAACACGTGAATGGGAGGGTTGATCTCGAGGGTGATCGAAGAACCTGAATTCCTAATGAGGAAATTACAGAAAAATGGAGCAGAATAAAGGGGTTGAGGCATGATAAATAAGCCAAAAGAAACCATACTGAGTTGGAGGGAAAGACTAATGGAGATGGGAGAGTCGGGGATGGTCGATTGAAGATCCATCGGAGCGGGCCGAGGCAAAATTAATGTGCAGCAGCCGAAGCACATCGAAAAAAAGCTGGTGGGGTGGCAAATAAACGATCCATGCTCCAACATTTAACAGAGGGAGGACTACCATGTGCAGGCACATGGGGATGGTAGGTGCCCCACCACATGGCGCCCAGGTGGCAGGTCTTCTCAACTTCTAATGCTCGCATTTGGGAAAATGGTAAATAAATGTTAATAAAATAAGCTTTATTATTTATAATTATTATTACTTAATTTTATAATCAATTTTTTATCTTAATATTAACTAATTTGATATTAGATATTAATTTTTTAAATTATTTTTAATTATAATAATATTTTTTTTTAAAACTATAGATACTAATAATAATTCTTAATTAGTTAATTTTTATTAATAAAAATAAAAATTAATTAATAATGATAATTATTAAAAGTAATTAATTTGATTAGCTATTAAGCATTGATCAAACCTTAATTATTAAATCTTTTTATTGTTAATAAAATAAGTTTTATAATTTATAATTATTATTAATGAATTTTATGATCAAAATTTTTTATATTTCAATCCTAATTAATCTGATATTAAAAGATTCATAATAATTTTTATTTTAATTTTTTAAAATTATAGCTACTAATAATAATTCTTAATTAATTAATTCTTATTACAAATAAAAATTAATTAATAAGGATAATTATTAAAAGTAACTCAGAAACCCTACAAATTTTTAGGAAGAGAAGCAAATTTGAGATACTATACCTTGGAAGAGGATGAACCCTGGGAGCACATTTGTCAAATTAGAGGCCGCCAACTGTCACTGATCTCGAATCCTCTATCTCTATTAATGTTATGACGGTGTTTTATAATCTCGCGTGCCTCTCTAATTTTTCTTCTACGATAGTGTTCGTCCCTAGATATGATTTTGGCATCCTCAAGATGCAAATGATGCTTAGATTTCGAGGAGTGATCAGTAAGGGACAAGGTGCGATATCGTTCATGTTTAATATCAGCACCATACTCTTTAAGACGCTTTTGAATAGAGCGCTTGGTTTCACCAATATAACTTTTCCCGCATGAGCAGTCAATCTTGTAAACACCTTTAAGTTGCTCGGGATTAATACTATCTTTCACTAACCTCATCTTTTGTCTTATTTTTACAGCTGTTGAAAATTGTACGAAGATGTCATTCCTACCCAAAACCTTGGTGATCTTACCTGTAACACCCTTAATGTAAGGTAGAAAAACCCTACCACGACTTTCTTGAGGTCCTTGGCGCTTCTTGGATATGAACAAACCCTCAGCTCTTCTTATGGCTCTTTTGATCTCTATCTCCTTATAACCTATACTCATGAAAACAAATGTCAGATGAGTGATTTTATCCTTTAGGTTCTCGTCATCATATATCCTCAAGGCTTTTATAGAAAGTGTGTTAAGAATACCAAATTTTTGAGCAGGATGATGGTAAGACTCCACATGAAGATAGCTGTCAGTATGGGTTTACTTCCTAAACACGTGATACCCCAATGTTGCATCTTACCTTCTAGTAATAAGGACATTCAAGAAAGGAATGCTCATATTTTCTTCAATCTCCATAGTAAACATAATCTTAGAGGAAATATAAAAATTTATAAATTTATAAAAAATTAAATTTATTAAAATTAGAATAGATTAGTTATTAAAATAGAATAAAATTATTAATATTAATAAATTAATACAAATTTATTAAATAAAAATAAATAAATTATTAATTAATTGCTTGGTTCTTTTCGGCTATTTTTTTTCTCCTTATCAGTATATTAACCCTGACCTTCTTCCCTTCTTTCATTCTTCATTCAAAATGTTGTCCTGAAGATGGATCCCCATTGGGATTCGAAACATCAACCATTGCTTCTTAACACTGTAGATAATCCAGAAATTTCTGCAATAAAAGAAAAGAAATGATCTTTCTTTTACCTCCACATTTCCAAATTCCACATCTGAAAGAATGCATTTTCCATCTCATTCACTTCTTGGTGTTAACACATCAAATGGTATAAAATGGGTATTTTTTTGGCCGCAATATTTTTGGCATATTGTCTCTCTTGTCCATCATCCTCCAGTTGTGACATGTTGTTCATGCCATGATTTAAGAACGAAGGCTAATCATGAGCCTCTCACTCAAGAGTGGACCTTCCCAAAATATTGTGACATGTTGTCACAAACACAACCATCAATCTAAAAAACACATCATGCAAGAAACATAACTTGATGACATATCCTTTTTCTCCTTCAAAGCAACAAATGTCACATCATGTGAACATCTCCATGTACTCTTACATATTCTTGTAGAAACCATTGACCAAGCACAAGTAAAAAAAACATGCCTCTTCAAATAACCGACTCTCAAGTCAAATAAAGTGTTGCACATGATTTTTACAATAACTTGACGATTATTCTCCCTTTCAAACACCTTCTTGGCATAAACATGCAACCTGAAACATGCAACATGCATTCAATTGGAAAAAAAAGTACTTGAATCATCAAAAGACATGGAAGCCCTTAATTGGTTGAGAAATCTAACCATATCTTTCCAAATCTTTTCAATGGTGCTTTTTTCAGCTACACTTCAATAGAGGAAATTTCAGCCTAAAAGTGCCCATGAAATTTTCATGTAATTTCGATGTCAAAATATGTAAACCAATCAATTTTTTTTAAATTTGGAGGGAAAAGAAGAAAAACTGCATTTTTTATTTGTATTTTTGACTTATCTCCTTAGAAGTTTACTCAATTTTTAATTTTAGACACCCATTACATGAAAAATTAAATTCCACATCCAACGAGTACCCACTATGCATACTTTTGTGAAAACACACCTTGATAAAAATGGAAGATACATTAAAAAAATGTGTTTTAACACGTTTTTTAATGTATCTGCAATTTTTTTCAATGTGGGTCCTGTCAAAATTATTCATAATGGTTACTCGTTGGACGTGGAATTTAATTCCGCATCTAATGAGCACGTGAACTTTAAATTTGAGTAAATCTATAAGGAGGTAAGCTGAAAAATCCAATTAAAAAAAGTTTCCTTGTTTTCGTTGCAAAATTCATAACTCTTATTTTATTATTTTAACTATTACTTTATTATTTTTCCTTAGGAGGCACTTTTTGGGTCAAATTTCCTCTAATGCATCATGTGAATCATCCTGACCCACATCAATTATGGAATCCTCTTTTCCACTCTTGTCAAGATCTCTTTCCACCTTCTTGAAATGTTGTGGATGACTTGCTGGATACAAAGTCCAACACTTGTACACAAGATGACCTTGCTTATGGAAATGAGTGCAAAACAATTGCATATTCTTTTCGACATGGTTTCCCTTATCCAATGGACCTTTGGATTTTTTCCTCCTTTATTTAGAAAGCTTCCTGTAAATGGCTATCTTCTTCAAACATCTTGAAACATTATGGTTATTCAAACCACAAAAGGAACATGTAAACTTTCTCCAATTCTTATGTGAAGATTTACCATGTTTATCATAATCAAAAGCAACTTGATTAAAGGTAGATTTATACCTTGAACATTCACCTTTGTCGCCTTCTTAAGAAGGTGAATTTGATGAGGTAGTGGCTCTCTTTGAAATACCAACAATGTCTTCAATGAATTTAGAGCTTTCAAAATCCTCTTGTTTTCCATTCTCATTAGTTGAATGCTTATGAACATATCCCTGTAAAGTGGGTATAAAACTTTTGCATTCCTCATGAACACAATCTTCACAAGATTGAGCTAATGAACATGTAATGAAAGTCCTTCTTGGAACACCTTCATGTGCATCCTTGACTTTGGAGCAATCTCCATCATGTTGTCCATAACTAAGACCCGAATACCTAGGCATTTCGTCAACAACAATTGGCTCAACAATTCCTTGTGCATGTTTCCCTAATCCTTTACCATCATGGCCTATTTTCATCAATAATTTGGACCCTATTCCTCTAGTGTATGTTTAAAAATAACCTAAACATTCATCTTGAGAAGAAATTGAAGATAAACTTGATTTTCATACCTCTTTTTCATGCACATACTTGACTAAAGTTTCCTTGGCATCATGGCAATGTGTCTCCATCTCATGCATGTTTTCAAGAAGTTCTTTCTTATCCTCCTTCATGGAAATGAAATAAACTTTAAGTATAATTCTCTTCCTCTTATCTTCATACATCTCTTGCACCATATCATTCATTATGTAGAGATTCTGCAACATCTCTTTATCAAAGAGTTTTGCTAAGGAATATTTACTAGAAACAATGCCTAATGAAGCCGCCATCACACTTCTAATGCATAAAAGCTTCTTTGCTGTGATTTAAGAACTAAGCTCTCAATATTGACCTTCTCTTCACACACATAAACTTGCACACAATTAAATTATCCTTGCACAAATGAAAAACCAATAGCTAATTATTCAAACTAACCTTGGCTAAAATGAGCTAAACTATTCTCTGATACCAACTTGATCTGGTTATGGGAAAACTAGTTTTTTTGTGCTAGCTCTCTCATCAGTATTAAAAAAAAAAGTGTTTAAGATCATCTCAAGTTAGCCAATTGTGAAGGCGTTTATGTGTCAAGTTTTAAGTGTGTTTATGAGAAATTTATGAGCTAATTAGAAGTTAAAAACTCATGTACATCATATAAAATGTATAGAAATAACACACAGTAAACAAGTTACACAATAGTTGATAACGAAGTTCACCCCTCCTGGGCTACATCTCCATGGACCCGCTTCAAGTGGCTATGCCCTATTTTTATTAAAGGTGAAATCTCTGATTACATGCACCCAAAATGATCCAATAGCTTTGCAACTTGCTCCATTGGATTCATAAGACCCAAAAACCTCAAAAGAGACTCTTCAAGCTCTCAAAATGGTCTTCAGCTAATATAGGCATGACCTCCTACCATGGTGACCCTAGGCTTATTTAATATTCAAAGTGAAAAAATCACTTACAGAACTACTCCAATGCCTCTGAAACCTGTACCATCATTCTCTATGCATCGAAATCATCTAAGAATGACTCTTCTTGATCCAAAATTGGTCGAAATCTTCAAAATTTATGCTTCCTTCAATTTTTCCCTAGGAATCTCCACTAAAACTAGACCATCTGCAGTTAAGTCTACCAATTTTGGAGGGAGATCGGAAAATAGTGAAATCTGCAAAACTAAACTAGAGTTTAATTAAGAAATAAGTGCGCTTTAAGTGGGAGATTAACATTAAATGCACAATTAAGAAAATGTGTTTGAATTTCAGATTAGCACTTTAATGAGAGTTTAAGGGTTGATTAACCCACCTTTAAACTTTAACACACCATTAGCATTGGAGGCTCCGCTCTTGGTGCTGGGGCCATGGTCCCATGGCATCGTGGGATAGCCCCTTTTAAATCCACCTAAAACATGTTTGAATGATAAATGTTTGTACAAAGCCATAGTTATTAAGGATTAGGGCTCAGGTGTGGCGGTAAATCATTTGGCTTATGTGGGGCAGGTCGCGGGTTCGACCCTGACCTCCACCCAATAATTTTCCCATATGAAACATATGAATCCAACCCTTTGACTATAATTTCAATTCTAACTTTGGAATTTATCCTAACACTTTGGCTTTTGGGGTGCATGTGGCGACGTCCGGTAGCCACATATCAACTCCCTATTATTCCTCCACAAATCAACACAAAATTTCCAAGTGCCTAGAAATTCAGTCCACTCGTAATTTGGCAAGTGTAATCCTATCACTAGGCCAAAGGAAAAACCCAAATTTTTGTCCTTTGACCTTGTTTGACCTTTTTTTTTTTTTTTTAAATTGCATGTTTGGCACGACGATCATCAAGCTCTAACTTCGTCATACTAACTCTATTTTGAGTGAAACGAATTGAGACGGATTCCTGGTAATAGACATGATCCAAATGTTCTAGTTCGGTGCAATTCTGAGAACTTTGAATGTTTGACAAATTTTTTCCCCTCATCCACATTTCGATCACTAAAAAAAGGCGTTGGGAAAACAAGTGACAAATTAAATAGAAATTCTAGATTTGGATGATGAGGGACACTTGGTTTTCATAACGGATATTATTTTTGAGGTGAGAGAGAGGAAGCTTAGGAATAGGACCGTTAGGGAGTTTCTTGTGAGATGGAAGGATCTACTAGAGGAGGATGCCACATCAGAGGGAGAATAGGTTCAATAACATCCAAAATTACAGTTTCTTAGTGGAAATAAAATTTTGGATGGGGAGGACTATCATGTTCCCAATAAATAAGTCTGTTGAGTAAACTCTCCTTTTTTTCAATTTTGGCTTTGAGAAAATATTTTCGAATGTAAAAATTGGAAAAATATGGTTGAGGGATTCCCCACTTAATTTTTTGAGGAAAGAAGCTACAAAAAATTGGGTAAAAAGAAAAATTAATTTAGTAGTAGGATGTGGGGGGCACCCACAAAGGGGAATTCAAACCACTTTGGAAAATTGAACCAAGACAGAAGGAGGGAAGAGTGAGAGTTCGAACCATTGGATCCCATAAGGAGAAAAGGGAGAAACAATAATAAATAGAGGAGGAGAGCCTCATTTTGAGATCTTTTGGAAATTTTAAATCTAGAATTGAGTTGATTGAGCTATTTAGCTAAGTCGACCAGTGTTGTTGGGCACAAGGGATTTCCAAATGTAAATTCCACCTCTTCCTTTAGTGAACTTCAAGTGTCACCCTATGAGATAATTTTGGATTTTTTCTGAGAATTTGATCCACCATTCCATAGGATCTATTTTAGTTGGTGTGATATTTTCCTAGGCTACATAAGACAATTCATGGGGCTGAGAGGAACTAGAAAAAGGTGGATTTTAGGCTGAATATTTTGTATATTTTTTCGCTAAAGGGGGATGATTTTTTCCTTGGTGATTTCCTGGGTTGAGGGTGCTACCAGTTGGGAGGCCAAATTTGTTTAATCTAGGGCCTAGATAGGGGTCACCCGTCATCTACTGTGTAGTATTCGAGAGCATCAATTACGGTTTTGAACATAGAGAAATAAGGAGGTCTCGAGTATCTATTTGTACTGGAGTTGGAGGAAAATTTTCTAGAAGTGTTTTGGGGAATATTACATCATTTTATTCACTACAACATCTTTAACCATCTATATAGAGTGATACACACTTCTTGGGGTCACCCGGGCACTTTAAATTTAGCCCAAACCCTTTTCGGTTCTTTTGGGTCTATTAAAAGGAGGCTTTAGTTGATTTGGCTGAATTTTCCAAGTACATTTGAGGTCCCAAACATAGGTTTTATTATAGCCAGTAATAATAGGTTCTACCAAGCATTGCACAATTTTTTTGGGGAGTATTTCTTTCACTTGGAGCTATTGTATTGACACCTAGGTTTTTCCATAGCTTGCAATAGTAAGCCCAAGTTCGATTCCTATCATTTGATGTACCTATATTTTCATATTAATTTGATGGCTAATATTTTCGACTCCATTTAATTTTTTTACTGAAATGTGGTCGTGTTTCATTTTTTTTTTAATGTACGCTAGTGATTGTATTTATTTTCATTGAATTTCATAATTATGAACATTACATATTGGTATTCACAGTTCCTCGATACTATGTGCAGTTGTGATCTAAAATTTTTGAATTAAATTCTTGTTATCTAATATTAAATGAAATGTATTTTTAATGCATGTGAGGAAGACGTGTTGTGTAGGGAAAGAGGTGTGTAGAGAAAGGACCAAAAATTTCTCCCAGAATGGCCCATAACTCCACCTTCATCCCGCCTATGCACACTTCTTTCACATATCTCCTTCTAGCACAAAACTACATATTAATCAATTAATTAGCTATTTTGACTTATTAAAATTTGGGGCATGAAAAGCATGGTTTAGCCTGCTTTTGAATATAATGTGGGGAATGTGTGTGAAGGTGTGGAAGGAGAAACATGGGCACTAAAATTGGCACTAACACTAATACAGGGAATTCTGGTGCATTTTCTTCTTATTTCATTTTATTTATTTATTTATTTTTAATTTGTTACAAATTGAGTTGTATGAGAGAATAGGTGGATGGAGTTGTTGGTGTATGAAAAATTAAGGGTGTGTGAAAGAGGAGGTATGTGCAAGAGAAAATTTTTATGGATTCATTAATGTGTACGAAATGAAGTGTGTGTGTGGAAGAGGGGATATCTGCACGAGAACGAGTGTGTAAAGGTAATATTTTTCCATATACAGGAAATTATTTTAACTTTAAGAAAAAAATTGTACCAATATTAAATAAAGTGTTCTTTTAATGCACATTAGAAAGAAGTGTTGTGCAACTGAACAATTGTGTGGAGCAAGGAATAGAAAATTTGGTTCGCAATTATTTGCATTTCCCCATACATTCCCCTTTGGGGCATGAAAAGTTTGGTTTTTTTTCATATCACATTATGTTGACATGGGATCATTTTATTTGATATCGATATGAAATGGAGATGTGGCAACGCTGCTTTGCTAATGATCTGATTTGCCATTTTCAAAACTATGTTCGAAGGCATTGATTTCTTAAGAACTATATCAAAGTAGAAATAAAAAATATTGCTATCCATGATTCTCGAATACAATGTGCATTTGAGATATAAATTTGTTATTTAAATACGTATTATCCAATATTAACTAAAGTGGCTTTTTAATGTGTGTGAGAATTTTTTTTTGTGTGAGTGAATGAGTGGGTCGAGCAAGTAAAATAAACTTTCACATGGAATGTTCCGTAATTTCACACACATTCCCCCTCTCGCACACACTTATTTCCCATATTTTCCTCTTGCGCAATACTACATATTAATTAATTAATTAGTGGTTTTGACGTATTAAATTTTTGTCCATGGAAACTTTGGTTTACATCTATGGTTTATTTAATATCGAGATGTAAAAGAGTTGTGAAAAAACAATGAATTTTGGCATTCATGGTTCCTCACTACTACTTTCTTCTGAAATTTTATTTATTCACACCACATATTAATAAATTATTTTTTATTGTACTTATTAATGTTTTCATGCGAGGAATAAGTTTTGGGAAGCATAACGGGTGTGTGGAGCAAGGAATGATAACTTTCTCCTGGAATGTTCCATAACTCTGAATGCATTCCACCTTTGCACATTTCTTCCACATATCTCCTTCCCGGACAATACTACATATTAATCAATTAATTATAAGTTTTGGCTTATTAAATTTTGGGGCATGAAAATTTTAGTTTACATATATGTTTTATTTCATATAAGTATACAAAGGATCTACAAGAAAATGGTGCATCTTGGTATTCATGTTTCGCAAATACTACATTATTCTGCAATGTTTTATATTCACACCAAATATTAATCAGTTGATTGGTGGTTTCTCCTTATTAATGTTTAGGGTATGAAAAGTTTCGGTTACGTGTATAGAGGATGCCAAATAAGGGTGGAAATTATTTGTCCCCACTACTATGTTGATGTGGGCACATTTTATTTGAACTTTTCGAATAATAAATGCATTTCTGATTTGAAATCTATCAATTCAATAGTTATTATCTATTATTAAATGAAGAGTCTTTTTAATTTGTATGATTAAGAAAGGTTGTTCGAGAGAACGTGTGTATATAACAGGTAGACAATCTTACTCGCCCCTCGTACACTTCTACCATATACCTCCCTCTCACATAACATTACATATTAATCAATTAATGAGAAGTTTGGGCTTATTAATGTGTGTGAAGAAGAAGTGTTGTGCTGGAGAACGTGTATAGAGCAAGTAATACAAACTTCCCCCCTCTGCACACTTTTATCGAACACCTCCCTCTCTTATAACATTACATATTAATCAATTAATTAGTGGTTTGATATTATTTATGCATGTGATTACGAAGTGTTGTGTTAGAGAACAAGTGTGATAAGCAAGTAATAAGAGATTTCCCCCGTCCACACACTTCTACTACACACCTTCCTCTCACATAGTATTACATATTAATAAATTAATTAGTCATTTTGGATTATTAATGCATGTCACAAAGACCTTTTGTGTAGGAAAAAATGTATGCGAACAAATAAATAGAAACTTTATTTTGAAATGTTTCGTATCTTCACATACATATATGCACACTATATATTAATCAATTAATTCGTGGTTTAGGTTTATTAAATTTTAGGGCATGAAAAGTTTGGGTTACATGTATATTGGGGCTAAAATAAATGTGAGTGATTAATTGTCCCCACTACTATGTCGACATGCACTTGTTTTGTTTGAGCTTCCCCAATACTAAGTGCATCTGCATTTCACATTTGTAAGTTAAATAGTTATATTAAATGAAGTTCTTTTTTAATACATAAGAAAGAAGTGTTGTGTTGGAGAAAAGATGTTAGGAACAATGGAAAAAAACTTTCATTCATGATGTTTGTGCCGTTGCATACATTCCCCGTCCACATAGCTCTACTAAACATATCACTTTTTCATAACACTATATATTAATCAATCAATTAGTGATTTTGGGTTGTTAATATGTGTGAGCAAGTAGAGTTGTGCCAAAAAAATTCTTTGGCAATATTCCATACATCTACATAATTTCTTGCAAACTACATATGATTAAATTAATTAGCCTTTTTGACTTAGTAAAATTTGGGGCTTGAAAAATTTATGTTTCACGCATATCAAGTGTGAAATAAGGGTTCTCGAGACTTTTATTTGGACCTTCCTCGCGAGGAACTATAACACTCACCTCACAGTCAAATTCCATCGACTCTTGATTATTTTTTATGAAAATGAATTTCATATTAATCACATAATCAATATTTTTTGGTCGATGTTTCAAACCTTCTAATTTTTCCAAAATTTTGTAACTTTAACCTAAATTTAGAGAATTATAAATATTTCTATTTTTTTACCTATTTTTCATTATTAATACTCAGTATCTAAAACATATCATATAATTATCTACTAATTTATTTTATTTTTTACAAGTGCATTTGTGAGATATTAAAAATACGATATCATCATTACTTAATATCTAGTACATATGTTAGAATCTTTAAAAATATGATATCATCATTACTTAATATCTAGTACATATGTTAGAATTTTTAAAAGATAATTGATAATTCTAACCATTAGTTTTAGTTACTATGTTCCTAGGTGCATTAACCAAGTGTTTATCATACCGTTTTTAGAATACACATTGCTAGTGTTACAAAAGTATGTGGTAGTCATTCTAGTAGTTGCATGATGTGAGTGAATTTTTCAGCAAGCTCATTTCAAACCCAAGTGCAAAACGTGTAGCATTTTTTCCACGTAAACAAGTTGTCCTTTTATCTATATGCGAGTACTTATATATTATACATTACAACCTTGTCGGAATGAGGTCTACAAATCAAAAAGTGGATAACTTGTGAGTGCTAAACACATTTATACCAGATACGGTAGTAATTAGGTCTCGATTTTTTTCATATTATTATTTTAAAATCTTTTTCTTTTTTATTTTGTGTATTTGATTAAATTCATAAATTCATATCATTTAAATAGAAAAGATGACCCAAAACATAATCTATATATTGGTAATTTTTTCTAAGATGTGGGTTTATTTCTTATTCATAATCATTTGATTTTTAAATTATACTACTAATTTTCAATTTCAATTTTAAATTAGATTTGTGAACTAAATTATCATTTTAATATTACATTATACAACTCAATTTCAGTTTCAATTATATATGAAATCCATAAACTAAATTACTATGATGGTAAATTATTGTAAAATAGTAACTAAATAAATATAATGAATCAAAATTACAATGACGGAAAAAGTGTCATGCAAATGCTAAAATTTATAACATATAGAGTTTTAACCATAATTAAGTTAGCATTTCAATAAAAATTTTAAATTTGTTTGATTTTTTAATAAAATCTTAATTTTATTTATTTATTAAATAATATATTTTAAATATAATTATGATGCTTAAAATTACCCTCAAGACACTAAGATGATTGTTATAATTCTTAAATAAAAGCTTTATTTGAATTTAACTTTCTGACCTAATTTAATATTAATTAACATAATATAAACATAATTTTTTATGCCAAAGAAAAACTTTAAATACAGAATTTTAATTAAATTTAAAATTTCCAAGGTAATGATGAATCACTCGGTTGTCGTCGGGAATAGCTATAAGAGAGGCTGACAACCTTGAAGGTACGATGACCCACATGGAAGCACACATTTATGAAGGCAATGGTGGGGATGACCTTGAAGGCACGATGACTGACATGGAAGCACACATTTATGAAGGCAATGGTGGGGATATGAATCTGGGCAATATATTTGACCAAGGATAACGACGGGTTTTATTTTGATATGTAGCTTTTTTTTTCTTGATACTTGGGAAATCTTTGTATGGGTTTTTTTGTTTTTCATTACTACCTAGTCAATAAATCGAAATAGTGTTTATAAATTAAGCTCTTGTAAGTTAAAATAATAATAATAATAATAAGAATAATAATTATCTATATATTTATAGCATTTTAAAATTAATTTAAATTTAAAATTAAAAAAAATACAATTTATTTATATAAAATTTTAAAATATCATATATTGAAAATAACAAATTACAAATTAAATAAAAATTTTCAATTATAAATTAAGTTTTTAAAAATGTTTTTTTAGATTCAAAACTCCAATGTTTTAAGACACACATTGACCATTCCCATAAAAGCAAAATGAATCTTCCATTAGAAATAGTTAAATTATATCGAATACATTAAAAACATTTAAATTATATAGAATTTATTAGAATTAGATATTCTATATTTTTTTATTATAAATAACATTTTTATAAAAATATTTCTTTTTATTTTCAAAATTTCAATATGTTAAAATGCACTTTACTCATTCCTATAAAAACAAGCAAAATGGTAAAAACAACCCAACTGTAATTTTTTTATTAATGTAATGTATTAAAATTAGAGTCTGCATTTTGTCTATCTTTTATAAAGTTCATAGCTGTTTCAATAGAGTTTATAGCAGTTTCAATAGGATAAGTAGTTTGTTCAGTAGAAATTTGAGGCTAAAGAAACGATTAGCTCGTTGTTTTTGGAATTTGATGGAAGTGTTCTGCTCTTTGTTGTATAAAATTATGTGTAGCTGGACCTTTTATTAATATAAGGTACTAAAATTAGATAATCTGCATTTTCTTTATATTTAGTAAAAATTTCAGATTAAAGATATAATTAACTTTTTTTGAACTTGACAGAAGTTTTCTGCTCAACACAGTGGTATAAACTTATTTGTCGCTAAACACAAATGCTACTTTCAGAGAAGTTTTCTTCTCAACACAGTTGTATAAACTTATTTGTCGCTAAACACAAATGCTACTTTCAGATTTTTTAAGTCAATATAAATCTATCCATTTAGATTTAAAAAAACACATATTCTAAAAAATATTTCTACTTATAACTATGTTTTTTTACTTATAACCATGTTTTTTGGGATATTTTACTCATATATGAAAAATATTATCCTAGAATGTATTAGATATAGGTATTCTAAAACCTTTAAAAGGGATTAGATTAGATATATATTGTAATTTATTTATTTATAGTGAATGATTAAAGTTATTAAAAAAGAATAATAAAGAAGATAAAATAATGAATTAAAATTATATTTAGTAATTAAGAAATAAAAAATATAATAACTAATAATATTAAACAGCTAAAAATTATATATATTTTTTAAAAGTAAATAAATTTTTTGATTTAAAACTAGCACGAATTTTATATTATAGTCAATCATTATATCTTTTTTTAGTTTAAAAGAACGTAATATTTTTTGATTTAAAGCTAGCACGAATTTTATATTGAATATTTTATAACAGTTCTTTACAATTGGATATACATTACAGAGAAACGAATGCAAAAGGTTCAGCACTGACGGTACGCGGATAAAGGTAATTTTGACGATACTGCACCAGTGTTTATCGTGGATAGCTATGGAGCGAAAAGAAACAGCGTCTCCAGCTACAGTCAGGTAAACCATAAATATTTACATACAAGTAATCGGTTTATTAATATATTTTTGTTTATTTATGTTGTGACTAAAAGTTCTCTAATACTAAGTCTCTTTAATCTTATTTTTGTCAATTTCTCATTTTCATATTTATATATTTTATTTTAATTAAAGTTATTTGAAATTTACATTAAAAATAGTAATAATAATAATTACCCAATTTTAAAAACATTAAATTTGTGTATAAGACTTTTTGTTTGTGAGAGAAGGGTTTATATTTATATTAAAGCATATAAAAATATTAAAATATATAGTTTTATTTATTTTTAATAAAATTTATGGTTATTATTTTGAATGCAAACATAATAATCATTAATTTAAAATAGAGAATAGAGTCTAGATGAATTGTTAAAAAAAAGAACTATTATTTATTTCATTATTTTATTACTTATGATGTATAGATGAAGTTGATCTATTGGGTAAAGTGAAGCAATACACACAAACTTAACCCAAAAAACCATTTCAGAAATATGTTCAAAACTCAAATTTCAAAATGAAAGTAAAAACATGGTAAATAAAAAAATGGTTGATTGTTATATAATTTTTGTCTATACAATTTTTTTATTCGAACTACCTGCAAACTCTTCATTCTATGTATCCTTTCAAAATTTAGTATGCATATTGCTTCTACAAAGTGTTGATGCTTTAAACCTAATTTATAGTTTTTTAGCCATAATTTATAAGCATAATTTATATTCTTCATTCTATGTATCCTTTCAAACTCCAAGATGCATATTGCTTTTACATGGTGTAGATAATTTAAACTTAATTTATAGTCCTTTAGCCATATGATAATGAAAATTTTAAATAATAAATATGATTAATTATAACATTGATAGTTGTTCGTGGGTGGTAGCTCTCACAGTTGAATTTGGCATTAACTAGTTGTTAACTAGTAATATGACATTTTAGTTATTATTATTTTAAAAGTGAAGACTAAAACAATTATTGTTTCTGGAAAAAATTATTTGTTTTACTATTATAAAAATAAAATTGGTTATGGAAAGGTAGCTCCATAAAAAGGTAAAAAGACTAATGGTAAAAGTATTCCAAGAACTGAGAAGTGGTTGGACAGTTTGAACAATTACCTTTTCAACTGAGATAAGTGAGTAAAAACTAAGGAAAGAGAGTGAGGAATTTCTTGAGCTGGTAGAGACCACTGGAAACCACTAGCATTCCTCAGAGTTTCCGGTTCTCACTGGACTTGGAGTCCTGAGGTCACAACATAAACCATTGTCAATATGTACCTCTCGAGAGTGGAGCATGGGGGCAAGGACGTAATCGCCTCTCTTGAAGGTTGGGTGGACATGATCAACAAACAGCAAGTTGCAGATACAAATAAGTAAGAGTGCTTTCCAATAATTTTTAAGGGAAATATTATGAAACCTGTACATAGGTGTGTGTAGACTAGTACAAATAAATAATTCTGCTTAAGGAAATTATATGGAAGGAATGAAATTCTTTAAGTAATTTTGAAAGGATAAATATTTATGAATTCTATAAATATGTTAAGTAGAGTTTGGAAATTAGCTCTGGATTCCGATATGAAAGACTGTAAATGAAATTTGTTACATGATTAAAAGGACTGTATATGGTAAGTAGGAGTAAGAACAGTAATAACTGCTTGAGATTGCTTTTGAAACAATAAACTGCTAGAGTATTACATTGCAATGATTAAATTATGCTAAAGTTAAGTACACAGGAATAGCACAGTGAAATTCGAGGCAATTAGTTTATATTCTGAGTTATATTAATTTAAATTATTAAGGAGTGAACTATTGGATCCGGCCACGAGGGGAAAACCTCAACCCGTTGTTACTCCAAACTGAACTATACTCTGACAAGATTTAGAGGTGGTCTAGTAACCTTAACCATATATGTAAAATTCTTGTTTTCTTGTAAAATTAAGAAAGTAGAATACAACTGTGCAGTGCTAAAGAGTTTTAACCCCAAAAACTAAACAATATACCAATAACCATATGAGCAAAAATAAACAAGGAATTAAAGTATATTTCCAAATAAGAAACTTAGTAGAAGAATTCAAGACCGACCTTCGGCTCGAAAATAATCAAATAGAACAGTTATCAGATTCTATACTAAACGAAAACAATAACAGTATAAACGTAAACTACAGATGGGAGCATGGTCTTTAAAAAAAAAAAATTAGTAAGAACATTTTGATAATTTCAAACATTAGAAACAAATGGAAAAAAAAACCCACAGGGCACTGTCTGAGGAGAAAGACAGAAACTGTTCTTACATAGGTTACAATTACAAATGATATAAATCGAAATCTAGGTCAGGAAGTTCCACTGAGACCGAAAAGAGAGGTCTGGAGGAATTCCTCTCCTAACAGACCTTAAACATCATGAAAAACACAATCTTTTGACTGAAATAGAGCCTCCATATAAGCGCAAGAGTTAATTATATTTGACTTTCATAATCTAAAAATAAAATCACTGTGCAGATGATAGCATGGTAACTTGAAGGACGAAGCTTAGAAACATTAAGATTAAGCACATGATGAATAATAGTTGGTGAACCCATTCAGCTCGATACCAGAATACCTGGAGGTGTAGAGGCACTGTTAGCAGAAGAGAAGCCATAGCATATTGACCTGAAAGAACAAAGGTCTGACCTAGTCTCTGAGAAGATACCTTCAAAAACTAATACCCGGTTTGTTAAGTAACGGAACTGTGATACTAATCAAAGAACAAATGCAAGGGATCACTAAGAGCATAAAGCTCGGTAAACTTAATTCACTTGTAGCAATGAGCCTCCGAGCGATATGGCAAACAAAAAGCTGGAGGAACAAATAAAACATAAAAATACTAAGGGGTAAGCTAAATAAAAAGGACAATCCATGAATCAACGGAATTGTTAAAGGAAAACAAAAAGAAACTAAGACAACTATTTCAAACCAATCGATGAAATACCTATGTTGAAGAATTCAAATGATCTAGCAATGTTCCAAGAAAGTGACGGTAGCTAGAAGAGCCTTCCTAGTTCTTCTGCAGGGTTTCCAACCATTCTTGGTTAATAGCCTGATGCGAAATTAAAACCTTGCAAGCACACCAACGCAGCTGGTTATATTTCTAGCCCAAGCCCAAATGTGTTAATAGTTGTCTTGGAGGAATGGAATTGTAGACCTATCCGACACCAGTTAGTGAAGAATTGAAACGAGAAGTTAGGGTTGCGGGGTATTACTGAGGGTTTTCCCACTCGTAAAATTAGCCGTAGATTCGTGATGACATCCAATGATGGGTGATGGGGAATGTGGTCATCGAAAATATAAAACAAATCACTTAAATTCTCATAACTGGCAAGTGCATTAAATCGCCGGAAGTGACCAGGAAAGGCACGTCAACCCAAAAGTCGAGATATGTCCTTAATAAATGCGAAGATCACAGAATGTGTTAAACCAAAGATAGATAATGTGTTAATCATACACATTTTAAACCATATGATCATAGATATTATCATGATGTTTGATTCATTATAGATAATCCTTAAGGAAATAATTAATTCTTTTTTTTATTGTGGTAAAGTTTGAGTGCTAAATGTTACAAGTGGTATCAGAGTAGCGTTCGCAAGCTGGGACCCTAGGGGTCAGCTAATGATTTATGATTGGTGTATACTGATGCACATAAAAGAAGTAGTACTACAAGGGACAAAATGAGAAGGGGATCAACACAACAAACACCTTGGAATACTGGGG
Organism: Pinus albicaulis; assembly: GCA_034641835.2. Lineage (NCBI taxonomy): Eukaryota > Viridiplantae > Streptophyta > Pinopsida > Pinales > Pinaceae > Pinus > Pinus albicaulis. The sequence continues at coordinate 895,778,437 of CM076576.1, forward strand.
AATCTACACGTCAAGCACAATCAGAAATGAACCCCGAGATGTGGATTCAATTGAGTGTAGATCAACACCAGCAGACTAGTAGACTGCTGGAGGAACAACAGCACCAGACCAACATACTGTTAAGTATTTTGCAGAAGTTGCAAGACGAAATGGTCTGTGTGAGAAGTGACAATAAACATTTGATGCAGGGATAAGAAAGGATACTTCAGAGCCTTTCTCACAAGAAGAATCAAGAGGTTTACAACCCAGTCCCGATCGAGGTATGCAAGAAGAGAACGAAACACAGACTAAGGACCAAGCCACGGACATAATTGGAAGGAGCCCTTCATAGTAAAGCAACAAAAACATAAACTATAATGAAGCAGAGTCTGGTAATGTGTCAGATCAAGAAGAAGTTATGAAGATAAAAGTAGAGCTTCAAGGTGAGTTTCGAAAAATAAAACCACCTACATTTTATGGAGAGGCTGAGGAGGTGGCAGAGGCTTGGTTGATAAATATGAATAATTATTTTCAAGTGTACGAGTAAAACATCAACCTTAAAGCCATATTGGCCATATATCAGTTGAGAGAAAAAGCCACCCTATGGTGGGAGGAGGTAAAGAATGTTCACAGCATTGAATATTAAGATGTTACATGGGAATCATTCCAACAATACTTTAAAGATAAGTATTTTATAGAACATTTTTATGACGAAAAATCTAGAGAATTCCATGACTTGAAGCTGGGTTAGATGACTATGGACAAGTTTATTACCATGTTCACCTCCCTATTAAGATATGTCCCATATCTCAGAGATGAAAAGGCTAAGGTTCAAAGGTTCTTGAGTAGTTTTCCAACCCACATGAAGGAAGGAATTGAATTTGTAAATCCTAGCACCATGGATGAAGAAATTCGTAAGGCAAGGATGTGCTACCAGTAGTCCAAGGCAAAAGGGGAAGTGGGAAAAAGTTGGCAGCCAAAAAAAAAGGACAGAAAAATAGTTCAAACTTCAAGGGTGCTAGCAGCAATAATTTTAAGAATTCTGCACGAAGTTCTGTAAGAAAGAATTTTGGCAGAAATCATCAAAGAGCCCGATGGCCTACTGAAGAGAGGTGATCCAGGTGGATATTGGTGGTCACCCGCCTATTCCACTTGGGGCTCCACCATTGTCTATTTCAGTTTTTCAGTTTCGGCACAGTTTACTATTTTTAGCAGTTTTTCAGGTCCTAAACTTCCGGAGCCATTTTGAGGCCCTAAACGACGTTTTTTGGGAGTCCTCGGATAGATATTTCTGACGAGGTATGCTACGCATCAAACGGAGATCGTATGCCAAAGTTACGCCCCTGGGAAGTTGAAACACCAATTTACCCAAACGGGGCCCATAGTTTTGGCGCTTCATCTCCTAGGGTTAGGGTTTTGGCTGGTTAGGATTTCCCATTGTTTCTAAATGATAAATAGGCCCTCGAGCCTCATTGTAACTCAGTTCAGAGGCCTGTAGCTGCCACATCTCTTCTCAGAGATAGCTACCAGCGCCCTAGCTAGTTTTATTTCCATTCTGTCTGTAAGAAAATTTCAGTTCTTTGATATTAATGAAATGGAGTGTTATTTCCGTTGCATCTCTGTATTTATGGTTATATGTTTATTCTATTGAATTCCTACATAAATCCGGATCAGTGGTATCAGAGGGGTCTGCTTTTTCTCGATCCTTCTTTGCATGTTCCCAACGAGGTCGGGGTATAAGGAGTTAGGGCTCGATCTGGTGGAACCTTTGCAAGATCAACCTCGCAAACCTCGACGGACGCCCATGGGGGATGAAAAGAAAGATGAGGGAGAAGGAGATCCTATCAAAATATTGCTCGAGGAGGCCCTCGAAAAAAAAAGGAACGCGATGATGGATAACTTTGCTCAGATCCTTCAACGGCTACCCACCGGCGGCGCATCTGCATCCAGCAGCCACTCTGGAGGCGCGACTCCTTTTAAGGTACAAGTAAATTTTGAAATTCCCATATTTGAGGGTCAAATAGACGCAGATGCCGTAGATAGATGGTTGAATCTATTAGAAGGGTATTTCTCTGTTCACGACTTTTCAGATCGGGAGAAGATTATTTTTGCACTCCTCAAAGCTACCCCCCATGTTAAGGACTGGTGGGAAACCTACTGTGAGAACAAGGACCAGACAGAACCCTCTCTGTTCTCGACCATACCAACTTGGAATTCTTTCCAAGACGCCGTCAAGGAACATTACTATCCCGTGGGGAGCTATGGGGACAAGTACATACAATGGACCACGCTGCAACAACAAGGGATCAAGATGTGGATGAGGTGACGAATCTGTTCCATACCCTGTGCACAAAGTTGGGTATCAAAGATTCAAAGAAACATCTGGTGCTAAAGTATCGCAGTTGTATACACAGATACATTCAGGAGGAAATGGAGTTCCTCGACATCTCCTCGCTTGGTACGACATACCGGTATGCTGCCAAGATTGAGCAGAAATTCAAACAGAAGAAGCGAGACTTTGGATCTGCGAATCAAAAGCAAGGAAAAGGTGCTTCCAAACCGCAAAACAAAGGATAGAGCCAAGGCATGGCGGCTAAAGACAACCCGTCAAAGCCACAAGAAAAGAACAACACCGTAAAGCCAAAGAAGGACACGGGAAAGTGGTGTGAGTTCCATAAGAGCTCCACTCACAACACAAGTGAGTGTCGGGCCAAGAAGTCGCTAGTGGCCGAGATGAGGACTTCTGAGTCAAATGCATGCTCCGACTCCGAATCAGAACCTGAAAAGGGGAATGAAAAAGGGAAACAGATTATTGATGCGGAGCCCAACGCCACTGTTGCCACTACAAAGGTCCAGAAAGGAGGAACCGGAAGATCCAGAGGAGGAACGTCTCTTCCACTCCCAGATGTGGGTAAAGGGCTCCCCGGTACAGTTCATTGTCGACAATGGGAGCCAAAAGAACCTCATTTCAGCAGACGCCGTGAAGCTGTTGGGCTTGCCGACCACAGCTCACCCACATCCATACACCATCGGGTGGCTTCACCAAGGACGAGATCTCCGCGTCAGCCAGCAGTGCCGCCTTCCTTATAGCATCAAGCCCTTCACAGATGAGGTATTATGTGACGTTGCTCCTATTGATGTTTTCGATGTATTATTAGGACAACCATACTTGTGGAAGCGTCATGCTGTGTATGAGTCTCGACCTCGTGCTGTTATTGTTACTTTGGGAAATAAGTTGTACAGGATACCAGAGGTACCACCTCCTGCCGCTATCTCTTTGGTTACCGCAAAACAATGTAGTAAGCTCATTTCCCAAACCAGGAAATTCGTTTTCCTGATGATCCGCCCCCAGGGCAAGAAGAAGACTGTGGCCACGACCTCCAGACAGGGCTCCTCCGCACAACAACAACAAATGGATAAGGTTGTGGAGGAGTACGGGGACATATTCACCTCACCCACAGGGGTTCCTCTGCACTGTCAGGTCAAGCACCCGATTGATCCGACCCCCGGTGCGCCGCTACCTAATGGACCGATCTATCGGCGCTCTGTTCTCGAGAATGAGGAAATCAAGAGACAGATTCAGGAGCTGTTGCAGAAAGGTCACATCAGACCAAGTTCATCGCCCTGTGGGAGCCCGATCGTGTTGGTACAGAAGAAGGATGGGACGTGGAGACTCTGTATTGACTATCGGGCGCTGAACAAGATCACTGTCCGGAATAGGTACCCAATCCCACGGATTGATGACCTTCTCGACCAACTCAAAGGTGCAAAATATTTCAGCAAGATCGACCTGAAGTCTGGGTATCACCAGGTACCAATTGAACCCTCCGATGTGTGGAAGACTGCCTTCAAAGCCAAGGAAGGCCTTTTCGAATGGCTGGTCATTCCTTTCGGGTTGACGAATGCTCCCGCCACCTTCATGAGGATGATGGATGACATCTTGCGGCCATTTACCAACTCATTTGTAGTGGTGTACTTGGATGATATTCTGATCTTCAGCCAGACTTGGGAAGAGCACCTTCACCACATCCGACAAGTCCTCCAAACACTGCGGCAACACAAGTTGTGTGCCAATTTGAAGAAGTGCACTTTTGGCATGACCCAGGTTCAATATCTGGGATACATTATTGATGAAAGGGGGGTGCATGTGGATCCAGCCAAGATCCAAGTCATTCGAGATTGGCCAGCCCCAACCACTATAACAGAGCTTCGCATCTTTCTGGGTCTTGCTAATTTCTATCGGAGGTTCGTGTTGGGATTCTCTCATATCACTTGGCCCTTGAGTCAAGTCACCAAGGGAGGAGCGAGAGAAAATTTTTTTTGGTTAGAACCTCAACAGAAGGCGTTCACAGAACTGAAAAACCGCCTCTGTTCTGCCCCAGTGCTCACTTTACCAGACTTGCAACAGCCATTTGAGATCGAGACAGATGCCTCTGACTATGCTATTGGGGCAGTTCTTACTCAACAGGGACATCCAGTGGCATTTCACAGTGAGACAGTGTCTGACACAGTTCGCAAGTACCCCACATATGACAAAGAAATGTACTCCATTGTGCAAGCTTGTCGACAATGGAAGCATTACATTTTGGGGAAGGAAACAATCATCCACATAGACCACAGGCCCCTGCAGTTCATACAGACACAAGGGAAGCTGCAGAATGATCGCCATCAGAAGTGGTCCACATATCTGCAACAGTTTCATTTGAACATCAAGTACAAGAAGGGTAGCACCAATCATGTTGCAGACTGCCTCAGTCGACCACCGATCATGGCGCTCACCACTGTGCTCAACTCTTGTGGGCACGAGACTTCTGATTGGCCGCTTCTCTATGAGAGTGACCCAGAATTCAGCCACACTTACAAGGCACTCTTGGGGGGTACGCAAGTTTCAAATTTTCACCTCCAAGATGCACTTTTATGTCACCTGGGACACCTTTGTGTTCCTTCAAGCGAGCGTGCCAAGATGATATGGGAAGCACACTACAGTCGATTCGTTGGGCATTTCGGGGTCGAGAAAACAGTAGCAATACTACAGAAGTATTTCTATTGGCCGAACCTTCGAAAGGATGTCGAGAAGCACATCAGATCCTGCACTGCTTGTGCCATTGCCAAACCGACCATCAAGAAGCAAGGCCTATATACTCCTCTACTTACCCCTAGTCGACCTTGGGAATCCATCTCCATGGATTACATGTCGGGCCTGCCTTCTACTAAGCAGGGAAATGACTGTGTTTTTGTGGTCGTCGACAGATTCTCGAAGATGGCCATTATGGCGGCCTGCAAGAAGAATATCACAGCAGAAGCCACTACTAAACTCTTATTTGAATGAGTGTGGGTGCACTTTGGGATCCCACAGTCTATCATATCAGATCGGGATAGCAAGTTCCTCAGCACATTTTGGTCCAGCCTCTGGTCGATGTTGGATACCAAGCTCACCAAGTCCACAGCTTTCCATCCCCAAACAGATGGCCAGACAGAGGTCGTCAACAGAATGATTGTACACATTTTGCGCATGTATAATTCAAAGCATCCACGCACATGGGACGAGAGCCTCCCCTATGTACAACATAGTTATAATCGGGCTCTCCACAGTTCAATCGGCCATAGCCCCTTTCAGGTGGGCTTGGGATTCCAGCCACTATGTCCCATTGACGAAGCCATGCCATTTGCAGCTGCTCAGGCCAATTCAGCTCATGTCCAGTCTGAAGTTGACAAAGCCAGTAGCTTCATCGAGCGCATTCAACACATCCGCCAACAGGTTCATGATATATTGGACAGAGCTAATGCCAAGTACAAGCAACGCCATGATCAACACCGGGTGCCACACAACTTCCAGGTGGGCGACAAAGTATGGCTACATTTGCAGAAGGAGCGCCTCACTGGACCCCACCCCAAGCTTCGCCCGCTCCGATACGGGCCGTACACCATCACCAAGGCTGTAGGGAACAATGCCTTCGAGCTCAGTATTCCACCATTCCTTGGTCTGCACCCAGTCTTCAATGTGGATCGCCTTCGTCCTTACTTCCCACCTCTATTGGACACCTCGAACATTGCAGAACAACTCACACCAACAGAGTTAAATCGAGACTGCATGGAACAGGCCACCACAGATTTTATCATGGACATGCAAATCAATAACACCCACCAACAGAATATCCAACTATATCGGGTTGTCAAAGCGGGCCAGCTCTTGCACCAAGGAAAGTGGTTCACCAGGGACCAAGTTTAGCAGAAATTTCCTCATCTCATGGAGGAACTTAACGCAATGGGGACCATTGCTTCCTAAGGGGGGAGGAATGATCTAGGTGGATATTGGTGGTCACCCACCTATTCCACTTGGGGCTCCACCATTGTCTATTTCATTTTTTCAGTTTCGGCACAGTTTACTATTTTTAGCAGTTTTTCGGGTCCTAAACTTCCGGATCCGTTTTGAGGCCCTAAACGACGTTTTTTTGGGAAAATGGAGAGCAACATGTGACCATGGACCAATTTTTATTGTTCCAAATTTGTAGTCCTCGGATAGATATTTCTAATGAGGTATGGTATGCGTCAAACGGAGATCGTATGCCAAAGTTACGCCCCTGGGAAGTTGAAACACCAATTTACCCAAACGGGGCCCATAGTTTTGGCGCTTCATCTCCTAGGGTTAGGGTTTTGGATGTTTAGGATTTCCCATTGTTTCTAAATGATAAATAGGCCCTCGAGCCTCATTGTAACTCAGTTCAGAGGCCTGTAGCTGCCACATCTCTTCTCGGAGATAGCTACCAGCGCCCTAGCTAGTTTTATTTCCATTCTGTCTGTAAGCAAATTTCAGTTCTTTGATATTAATGAAATGAAGTGTTATTTCCACTGCATCTCTGTATTTATGGTTATATGTTTATTCTGTTGCGTTCCTACATAAATCCGGATCAAGAGGCCTATAGAGGCTTCTAGCGAACCTGAGCAAGGGTAAGTAACAAAGCCAGCTCTAGTGTTTGGGGTGTGGTGAGAGAAATTATTATAAAAAATTCCCATAGCGAGGGAGAAGTAAAAAATTTGCAAACTTGTAGGAGGCTTCTACAGTAGGTGATGTGGCTCGAAACATAACTCGAATCAACGCAGTTTTGGAAGATCAATAAGCAAATTATCAACCAACAATGATAGAGTTGGAAGGTAAGTTATTGTCTCAATCTGTTTCTATTTTGGTTGACCGAGGTGCAAGTCTAAGTTATGTTAGCCCCAAAATAGTAGAAGTATGTAAATTAAAAGGTCAGAAATTCAAAAATCCTAGGCTGGTATAGCTAGCCATAGGAGCTAAAATAAAAGTAAGTGCCAAAATTCCAAACTACACATTGGAAATTGCAGACTAGTAGTTAAATGTGGACCTGAATATACTGCCATTAGGTTCCTATGATGTTTTGCTGAGGATGGATTGGCTAGAAAAACATTAGACTTTGTTGGAATGTAAAGGAAAGATTATTTATTACAAAATGCAAGATGGAACACGCAAAGAGATTCAGGGAATCAAGAAACCACTACAACTACGTCCTATTACAGCATCCCAAATGAATAAGTGTATGAGGAAGGGATGTCAAATTTATGCTATCCAGGTGGGATATGTCAATTCCAAGGAGAAGGGCCATATGATGGAGAACATACTAGTGGTACAAGACTTTATGAATGTATTTCCAGAAAACGTACCTGTATTACCCCCAAAAAGAGATATTGATTTCACCATTGAGTTAATTCCAAAAGCATCACCAGTTTCAAGAGCTCCTTACACAATGAAAGTTCCAGAATTAACCGAGTTAAAAATGTAGTTAGAAGAGTTGGTGGAAAAAGTATATGTTCGTTCGAGTGTGTCCCCTTGGGGAGCACCAATGATGTTTGTAAAGAAAAAATATGGAACCATGTGGATGTGCATGGATTATAGACAGTTCAATAAATTAACAATAAAAAATAAATATCCTTTACCGAGTATTGATGACATGTTTGAAGAAGTGAAAGGGGCCACAATATTTTCAAAAATAGACTTAAGATCTAGATATCACGAAATTCGGATTAAGGATGAAGATATTTATAATACTGCGTTATGTACCAGGTATGGGCATTATGAGTGTGGTATTACGCTTTGGGTTAAAAAATGCGCCAACGAAATTTATGAAGGTAATGCATGTTATATTCCACCCCTTCTTGGATAATTTTGTGCTAATATTTATTGATGATATTTTAATCTATTCTAAGAATCAGGAGGAACATAGGGAGCATGTAAGAATATTATTGGAAATGTTAAGAAGACACCAATTGTACACTAAGTTCAACAAGTGTGATTTCTTCAAAATAGAAATCTAGTACTTAAGCCATGTTATTTCAGCAGAAGGGATAGCTGTTGATCTAGAGAAAATTAAGACAATCATGGAATGGTGAGTTCCCAAAAATGTGGTGGATATCAGATCCTTTATGGGATTGGCTAGGTACTACTAAAGATTCATTAAAGGGATCTCCAGAATTGCATTTCCAATCACTTCCTTGCAGAGAAAAGGAAAAGTATTTAAGTGGACTAATGACTGCCAAAATAGTTTCGAAAGGTTGAAGCAGTTGTTGACCACTGCTCCTATGTTGAGGGTAGTTGATCCCAACAAGGAATTTGAGGTTTTTACAGATGCATGTAAGGAAGGTGTTGGGGGCAGTTTTGTCACAAGAAGGAAAGGTGGTGGCCTATGAGTCAAGAAATCCAAAGGAACATGAACAAAGGTATTTAGCCTATGATATGGAGTTAACAACAGTAGTATATGAACTTCAGGTATGGAGGCACTATCTGCTGGGAAAGAAATTTCTACTAAATACTGATCATAGTAACCTAACTAGTTACTTCAAACAAGTTGATTTAAACTCCCAACAGGCAAGATGGAATGCCTTCTTAAGTGAGTTTGATATGGACATTCAACATGTGAAGGGTAAGGAAAACCATGTGGTGGATGCCTTAAGTAGGAAGTTGCATTGTGTTTATGAGCTTTGCTATAATAAGGTTGAATGAAAATTCTTAGATCAAGTGAAAGAGGAAGCAAAAAGGATCTTGAATACCAATTCCTATGGCAGCAAATGGAAGAGGCCAGAAAGCAAGGAAACACTTCTGAATATGGAGCTAGTAAAGAACAAATTCTAACCTTTAGAGGAAATATTTATATACCAAACCGTGTGGATCTAAAGGAGCTAATCATGAATGAGTATCATTGAAGTAATTATGTAGGATACCCAGGATACCAGAAGATGTCAACTCCAACTAGAAAAATATATTTCTGGCCTGGTATGCATAAAACATTGTTGAATACTTAAACAAATGTTTGGAGTGTCAATAGGTTAAGGTGGAGCATCGACATCCAGCTGGATTGTTGCAGCCCATACTAGTACCTGAATGGAAATGGGAGGTCATATCCCTAGACTTCATCACTGGTTTACCACAATCAAAGAGGCACAATGACTCCAGTATGGTAGTGATTGACAGATTGAGTAAGGCTACACATTTTATACCTGTACAGTGTACTTACAAAACTGTACAGATAACAGATATTTTTATCAGAGAAATTTTTAGATTTCACGATATCCCAAAGACTGTTATTTCAAACAGTGATGTGAAGTTTACTTTTGCATTCTAGAAAACGTTGTTTACAGGGTTGAGGACTCAAATAAATTTTAGCACTACTTGTCACCCCCTAACAGATGGACAAACTGAATGGGTAAATCAGGTTTCGGAGGACATGCTGCGCATGTACGTGATGCAATAGACAACAAAATGCGAAGAGTATTTACACCTAGTTGAATTTTCTTACAATAATGGTTATCAGGAGTCCCTTAATATGAGCCCTTTCGAAGCTCTATATTGGAGGCAATGTTTCACTCCCATAAATTGGAGCAGCCCCGAAACAAAACTAATACTTGGACCAGAAATGCTGGCTAAAATGGAAATAGAGGTAAATAAGATCAGGAAAAACCTGAAAGCTGCACAAGATCGGAAAAATATATACGCGGATAATAAAATGACTTATCAGGAAGTTGAGGTGGGTTATCATGCGTATGTGAGGATTTAACCAAAGAAGAGCACCTTGATATGGGCCTCTTGTGCTAAGTTAGCCCCCAATTTCTATGGACCCTTACACATATTGGAAAGGGTAGGACCTGTGGCATATCGATTGGCCTTACCCACCCACATTAGGGTGCACAATGTGTTTCATATGTCCCTGCTAAAGCGATATGTACATGATCCGAAGCATGTAATCCATTGGTAGAATATTCAGGTAGGATAGAGCTAGAAAAATACTAACTTGAAGCATGAATTTTATGTGAATTTGACAAAAAACTTCTTTGTTTGCAGGTAGATCCAAACGGCAAGTTTCTGGTCGAGCATCAACGTATACTCGATAGGAGAGAAATAATGCTTAGGAAGTGAGTCATCACCCAGGTTAAAGTGCAGTGGAAGCACTTTAGCTCATATGAGGCTACTTGGGAAGATGAGGGATTTGTACATGAGGCTTACCCAGAGCTATTTCTTGAGCTGGAGTGAAACACCGAGGATGGTGTTACTTCTAGGGGGAAGTTGTGACAGCTGAATTTGGCATTAACTAGTTGTTAACTAGTAATATGACATTTTAGTTATTATTATTTTAAAAGAGAATACTAAAACAGTTATTGTTTCTGGAAAAATTTATTTGTTTTACTATTATAAAAATAAAATTGGTTATGGAAAGGTAGTTCCATAAAAAGGTAAAAACACTGATGGTAAAATTATTCCAAGAACTGAGAGGTGATTGGAAAGTTTGAACAGTTACCTTTTCCTCTGACAATAAAAGGCATATCCCAGTGAGGAAAAAGGGTTATGTTCATAAACTAAGGGAAGAGAGTGAGGAATTTCCTAAGCTGATAGAGACTTGGTGGTTGAGAGGGAGTATGAATCACCTCTCAAGATGCAACCTCAGAAGAAGCCCCAGAAAGTTGTGGAGTAACCACAATTAGAGAAGAAGAGAGGAGATCGAGTGGAGGCATCCACTCAAGCAGAGACCTCGAGTAGGGGGGAATTTCAAGCCAAGTGGGCAGTTGGAGCACATGCTTCCATACCTCCATGACAGAGGCAGGGCGATGTGAAGTAATGGTCCCAAGAGTGCAGAAATCTGGGTAGGGTCCATTAAGATGTCTTATCTCATGGATCATTACCTTCCTATAGGGGTCCACAATACACAATAGCAGTATGGATCAGTGGTGGTTGACGAAGTCAAATATCAAACCGACAGATGCAAAGACTAGCAACAATTAGATACTTGGGAGCACAGAGCAGAGTTGGCAGTAGTGCAAAGTCAGCAAAAATGTGAAGTTTTTAGTAGACAATGAAGTAGCTATTAGCAGTCAGAGAATCAGGCGACAGATGCATCATTATGATCATAGTTGATTCAATTTTTTGGATGCTTTTCAGTTTCAGAAGTTGCAGTAGCAGCAACACTAGAGAGAAGTGTTGCATGCGGAACATTCCAAAGGTACCAGATTTGAATTCATTTCTTATTGAGAGGATGTGTTGAAAATGGAAATAAGGAGTATTGAAAATGACATCAAAAGGGATTCTAATTTAATTTTCCCTTAATTCATTTGAAGTAAATTGTAATTCCACGTCACGTGACAACTTGTACAAGTTAACTAAGCCACAAAGACTTATTTAGTTCAGTTAATTCGAGTTGAGGGTCAATATAGAGGCATTTAGAGTGTATCCTACTTTCTAGGAGCACTAGTTGAGTTTATTTTGATTTGTAATTAATTAACTTAATTTATTTGAGTTTAAATTAGTTTAACTAGTTCTAACTGATGGAGGAACTAGTAAGAGGTCAAGTGAATTAAATTAGATTTAATTCACTTGTGGTGATCAATCAGATAACTGATAATTCACTAAAAAATAACTCATGCATGTTAGTTCCGAGGAAGACCGAGTTGAGATTGGAAGTTAAAGGGAAGTGTACTATCAATTGTACAATCATAAAATTGTACAGATGATGCATGGAGTCAGAGTAAGAGCCTTGATGTATTTCACAATAATTATTGGGAAATTTCCTTGTTAATAGGGGCCTAATTACCCAAGAAACTGCACAAGGAAATGGGGAATCCCGAGGCCAAGAAATTGGTTAAGTATTGCACCCAACTTGCCTATGAATAAGTGAGATAGACATAGATAGTGTAGAGAGATCTCAAGCCTAAGAGAAGCATTGTATTTTTATCATATTCTTTGACTTATGAAATATACAGAAATGCGGTTTTTTAGCTAAGACTTTCCCGAGATAAATATTTGTGTTGTGCGATTGAAATTATTTCTCTCTTGTTCATGTGACTGTGCACTCATAATTGGTTTCCACAATTTGTAAAGTTAGATTCAAGTATTTGTTTTTTAGAATATTACAAATATTAGTTTGAATCTAAGTGGATTTTCTACAGGTGACATGGTTGAGCAACTAGAGTTCAAAAATGAGAAAATCAATCAATAAATGTAGCGGCATAGGGAAAGAGACTAAGATGAAATATAGAGTGGAAAGGAAAAGAATTATATTTAGAAATGAGCTTGCATAATATATCAATTATCAAATCATCCATGGATGGAGAGAAATAGATACTGGTAGTCATTAGAGACACTTATGTGTTGATGTGGCAAGGCTTGAGTCGTTGTAACATAGTTGTTGAATTCCCTTCACTATAAGCACTCCATGGGTCCCCTTCCTTCACCACTCGTGGAGCCGCAACACCATGTAAGGGAATAGAGCCTCTGGACCAACAAATTGCTATGACTTGTGAAATTCAAGGAGCACAGACCCAGTCCAACCCCAATGTGAGTGAGGAAATCTACAAAAATGTGTCGAAGTATATGCTGATAAAATAATTTATAATTATTAATAATTTAGAATTGAAAATTTACTAGAGGTGTGGTAGAATCTAACATGTATATGTGGTTGGGTTTCATTTGAGAAGACAATTTTCTCACCAAAACTTATGTTATATTAGATTAATCACACAATAAATACATAACTAATTGGTTGAAGATAGTAATTCTATATTAAACACACAAGAAATCAGTTGAGAAATTGTCTCAACCAAACACCAAAGTAGGAGGTATCTTAGTTGGACTGGATCTCTCAAATACAACTAATTAAAAATTATACAACTCATAGAAAAATAACATTTAATGATAAGGAATATCACTCAAAGTACACAAGACAAGTAGGATTTAATTTCCAAGTCCCTCCCTTAAACAAGTACTTGTATTGATCTCAATCAAGTAAGGTTTTCATCAACGTCCCTTAGTAATTTCGATATTAGAATACTAACTCCATCAAGCTATCTCTTAACCCTAAAAAATGTGTAGTTGGAAAGTTTTGTTTTCAAGTTCCACTTTCGAACTCATGAATCATGGATCTCCTAAATTGAATTACTAAACAACATCCACAATATGTCGCATAACCTCAGGAGAATACCACCGACACATCTTCAAAAAATGAGGGGTCTTTCCCTAGATCCACAAATGGAAAACTAACTCAACAACCATCCATACTGAACCTTTACTTGCACTTGATTCCGACTCCTTTTATAAATCGCTTGATCATTTCGCTGAAAAAAATATGCACCTCATATAAAATCTCATAAATTCTAAAAAAAAGGCTTTACTATAATAGTGACAATTTGAACCACCAATGTAAGCACCTCACCAATGCCTCTAACCTTAAAGAGTGTATACAACACAACCATGAGTTCATGGCCTGATGGGAAGTGATTGGATTTACCATAACTATCTTGCTAACTCAACACATCAAACACTACACAATTCAAGCCCTTGAACAACTCCAAATCAACATAACTCGATAAGCTCATTGGAAAAACTTTACCACAACCTGATAGGCTCATTGGAAAAACTCCTTACCTCACTAGTATGGGGCTCTCCAACTGTAATGGTGTAACTAAAAAATAGTCTCCTCCCAACAACGATTAATACATTAAATAGTTCAAAGACTGCACCTCCCAGCAACTACGCATAAATCATAAAATTCTCATGGTCCACAGAAATTCGAATGGCCGGTCCAAGAAATAAAATGAATCTCTGACTCTCAGTAGATTTCATTGCACCAACAGATCTTAACGATATTAACATAGACTCCTTCACACAGGTCAGAATGCTCCAGACTTAAAAGCTAGTTGTAAAGGCACACAATCCTCCACCTCCAAAAAAAATCAATTCCCCTGAAAAATAGCTCGCAAAAACTCATACAACTCTCACCCACACTACAAAAAGTATACTCTCCCTATGTCTCCAGGCTCTCCGGTGAGGGAGTTATCCCAGTTAGGCTCTGATACCAATTTGTGAAGCTAGTTTTCACACCAAAACTTATGTTATATTAGATAATCACACAATAAATACATCAATCGTTGGTTTAAGATAGTAATTCTATCTTTACCACAAAATCAATCAATTCATAAATTATTTCAACCAAACACCAAAGTAGAAGGTACATTAGCTAGGCCAAATCTCTCAAATCCAACTAATTAACAATTATACAACTCAGACAATAATAACATTTAATGATAAAGAATATCACACAAGATACACAAGACAAGTAAAAGTTAATTTCCATGTGCTTCAAAGTAATTGACTCTCATTCCTCATTCTTTTATTTAATATTTCCTTCATTATTTAATTATTCTATAATACATTTATTTATTTTAATAATATTGGAACATTTTTACTATTCTTTTAATTCTTTTAATTTTATTTTTACATAACACATATACTAACAAACTCACTATCAAATTCATAATATTTATGAAGATCACTGATTTGGCCCAATACTTCTAAAAATTCTATAATTTATACTACTTAATCATTACAATTGATCATAAAAGTAAAAACATTTATTAAAATACATTAAAAATAATAATTAAAAAGAGTGAATATTATTAATTTTTTAATAGTTTCAACCGATATTTTTTAATAGTTTAGGCTTTTCAATTTCCTTCATTATCATCCCAATGTTGCTAATATACTCTAAACCCTCTTGGAAAAATACATGAACGGTAATGCTTTTTTTTTTGTTTGCAAAATTGTCCCGAGAGAGTGAGATATCAGAAACAATAGAAGATATGTGTAATATAAAATGAAAAGAAAAATAAACATGTTGAAGTGTAAAAAGGAGGGGTTAACAAAGTTGCTAAACCTTGATGTTTATTCTTATGCATCGTTGGAAAATGGCATTTCAGGAGTAAAAAAAGAATCCAAAACATTCAAAAAGGTGTTAGGGGTAGTTAATTAGCTTTAATCCATCAAAAAAAATTGTTAATAAACTTGGAAAATAAGATTCCTTCCATCATGATAAATGTTAATATGTCAAATCCCATGATAAAATAATTTGGTTATTTCTAAATCTCATTCAATCCATAATTTTTTCATTCTTTTCAACTAGGCCGATTAAAGATATGCTTCACCTCAAGTGCATTGATAAATGGATCAATATCATCTCTTGAAATGAACGACGGGACTGAAGAAAGCATGTTTATGACCTCTTATTTTTTCGTTGGTTGTTAAAACATTGAGTAAAATGATTCATAATTAAAAATTTATTGGTAGACTAAAAAGGTATAAATTTGTTCCTAAGCTTAATCTATATCTTATCCTTTACTTGTTTATGATGTTACCCTTCAAAGCCCTAAACTTCAATGAGGGATAAAAGTGTTGGAGTTTTGTTTTAAATTAAAAATCTTATAGTTATAGACATTGGCTACGGCATTGTGAAAAAACGGAGAAGATAATTTTAGTATAATGCACACGAAAGTAAAGGAAATAAATATTAATTTAATATATCTAAAAAAATACTGGTTTATTATTTAGATTGATTCATTTAATTTAATATAAATATTTTGTTAGATTTAAGACTTTTGTGATCTATAATGTAGAGAAAAATGCTTTCGGATTAATCATGTGATTAATCTGAAAGCATTTTTATCTATATAAATATTTTGGACAAACAATTAAAACGGTTTCTAATTTTTTTTTGGAAAAATAGAAAAGACACATATTTTATGAAGAAAAATTAGGTATTATGAAGGATAAGGGTTATAGAATATTCAATCTTTTGATAAAGTTTAAGTTGGGATTATTATATTGACATTAATTGAATGAAAAGACTCGATAAATAATATTAAAATAAATTATGCTATTTCAATATCACCTGTGTAGAGTATAGAGTAATAAATGTATGTAGAGTACTAAATCTTATTAAAATATTTTTACCATGTGAAAAGGAATAATATTAGGAAAAAAAGGAATAATATTAGCATTTCGTTATGGAAACTTAGTTGGCATGGAAAGCATCAACTAGAACTAAGTTGTGGGTATTACATTGTTGGGTTGGAAGTAATGTTAATAATAGATTAAAATGCTGAGGTCATTAAAAGTCTCAGAGAAAAATGCATTACTTAATCGGAAGTTATGACCAAACTAAGTAGAGGTAATATGTGGAAAAAGAAAAGCAAATGTGTAGAGGATAAGGTTAGAAGAAAAAAATGTAGAGAAATAGAGATTTCAAAATAACAAGTTAGAGAGCAACTACATACATGGGTGCTTTTAGGAATTCAATGGTTAAAAAATGGATATGGGTTCTTAGAGATCAACAACATACATGGGTGCTTTTAGGAATTCAATGGTTAAAAAATGGATATGGGTTGTGAAGGAATGTGTGCATGTAATAACATGTGAAAATTATTAGAAATGTATGCACATTCCTAATGTTGGGCCTTGGGTGCTCATTCAGCCACCACACACACTTGCCAAATTGAAGTTTTTTTGGAATGTGTACATGTTCTTAAGTTGAGTGAGCATGTGTTCAGGTACATGCACATGTTCTTGAGTAGAAGCATGCACATGCTTAGGAATGTGCATACACTAAAAATTAGGAAATCATGCACATTCCTTCCTGTATCCTTCTATGCATCCTAAAATTTTTGAAGGGATATTAAAAAAATATTGTTCAGAGGTTCCCACCTTATAACACTCTAGAGGGGGGGCCGGGGGGGTGATAGCCACCCCATTTTCCTCATGCTTAATAGTAGTAACATTTTTTATAAAGAAACCACTTTTTATTGAGGTAAGATTCAATGTAATACTATTATATCAATGGAAATGATGAGAAGAAGAAGAGACACCAAAAGAAGCTAGCCAAGTAGAATCCACTGCAACCAAAGAAAAATAAGGTAAAAGTAATCTACTGAGGCAGAAGGAAGAATAAGTTCCGAATTTGTCTCCACATGATTAATTCAAGATATGACCAAAGTGAACTAATGATCCAGATTAATAAAAGAACGAAATGAAATACAAATTTAAAATAGAACCACATAGATGCAATGAAATTAAATTTCAATTAATAAATTGAAAATGTTGAAACTATTTACATGAAAAATGGAAGAAAAATGGCTCAAGTGATGATAGCTTATCTCTTAAGAGAGATACGATGGATACTCGCCTTCCTAGACTATGTTACAATGATGCCCAAAGGCCTTTTTATTATGAAGAAATAATGATGAAGTATAAACATCCAAAACCCTACCACTAGGAGATGGAGCAGTAAAGGTTTATGGGCCCCAATGGGGTATGTTGGAACGTCAACTTTATAGGGTTGTAACTTTGACATACGATATTTGTTTAGAATGCATGGTAGCCCATCAGAAAGGTCTATTCAAGGATAACACATTTTGACTCAAATGTCAGTCAAAGACCGACATTGTCTTGTTCCCCAAAAATAATTATGTTTAGGACCGTAAAATGACTCTAGAAGTTTAGGGCCCAAAACTGTCAAAAATAGAAAACTTCCAAAATAAGAAAATTATGTTGCGAGAAAGTGGAATAATTTAGTGTCTGCCAATATCCACTTAGATCAATCCTTCGCCATTAGGAAGCAATGGTCTCCATTGCATTGAGTGTCTGCATGAGATGAGGAAAATTTTGTTGAACTTGGTCCCTAGTGAGCCACTTGCCTTGGTGCAGGGGTTGGCTTTCTTTGACAATCCAATATAGTTGTATTTTTTGTTAGAATGTATTAGTAATATATGTCTCCATAATTTGATTATAAATGGCCTATTCAATGCAATTTTGGTTGAGATATTTCAGTGTCAACTACTCTACAATTTATAATGTGTCAAGCAATGATGGAAAGTATGGTTGAAGGTGGTCCACATTGAACATTGGGTCTATGCCAAGGAATGGGGGGATAATAATATAAAAATAATTATCATCCATAGCCTTGGTAATCATGTAAGGTCCATAGTGGAGTGACCAAATATCTTACGAGTCCTTGCAAGATTTTCCTTCTGCAAATGCAACCAAACCTTGTCTCCTACTTGAAACTTCTATGCCACCCGATGTTGATCATGATGTTATTTATACTTAGTATTTGATTTCTACAAGATATCATGAACCTATTGGCCATTGTGCTAAATTCATTTAATAAACATGTTGGATTCATCAACTTCGTATTAAACATGTGTTGAGTCTTCCTGTGTAGTTGTCAGGGGCATTGAAACATTAATGAGACACAATCGTTAAGATCATAGGCCCAATTGAAAGGGGTTTTGCCTAGTGGAGATATGGAGAGCTATACTATAGATATGTTGAAAATAGGAGAGACTCTCATCCCATGTTTGTTGATTCTTGGAGTTTTACATGCATAATATGTTCATGAGCATCCTATTGACGACCTCTACCTCGTCATCAGTCTAGGGGTGGAAGGAAGTCTAATTTGTGAGCATGGTATCTAAACATGAATAAAGGATAGATTAGAATGTTGAACCTCCTATATTATGGTTTTTGTGATCCCAAAATGTACCTATACTAATTCGAACAAGATATTGGTAATGGCTTCTGCTATGATAGTCTTCTTGTTGGTAGCCAACATGACCATCTTACAAAATATATCAATGACCACAAACATAGTCATTACCATGCATGGTATAAGGAAGAAAAAAGATATAGATTATTGGGGTGGATTCCCAAGGAAAAATAAGAGTAGGTAGAGGGGTGTACAAGTCTTGCTTCTTAATGGTTGGCTTGGCAATGGAACAAAAAGACCTAATATATTTGAAAACATTTTGTCAAGTTTAAGCCAATAAAAAAAATTATGCAATACCACCACTATCTTCTCCACAGCAAAGTGTCCCCCTACTCAACTTTAATGCACCTTCCAAATCAACTTGGCATGATCACTTGAAGGAACAGAAAGGTGTCACAGGTAGCACACCAGTGCTTCCTAGAGCTGGAAGTATGGAAATTTCTTTCCCTTAATCATCATCTGGTATGTTTTGGTGAATTTTGAATAACCGTTGTATATTTGTAGCCATTCAGAGGTATCAATCACAAAATATTTCATAACAATGGTCAATGCCACAACTAGGGACCGACTAAGGAAATCTATAATTTGGTTGGTGCTACCTTTCTTATATTTAATGTTCAAATAAAATTGTTGTAAATAGGTGGAGCATTTTCGATGGTGATTGTTATATAACCTCCATTATGTATGCATAAATTAAAGATGTCAGTGATCCATGTGGATGATCTCCTCCTTCCCAAAATATATTTTTTCCATTGTCAATAGGCCTACACAATGGAATACTTCTCCTTATTATAGGTGGGATATCTCCAAATAATATTAGAGAGTGTTTCACTAGAATAGGCAACCGATTTTTCTTTCTATGTGAGGAATACACTATAGAATAGTTAGAGGCATCTATCTCAATCTAAAATGGATTATGAAGGTTTCGGATGATGAGAACTGGTGTAGAGAAAATTTATTGTTTCAATTCAATGAATGCCTTATTTTGTCACTTGGACAAAAAAAAAATTGCTTTTCCACCCTTGGTAACTTAACTTAAGGCCCAAGTGATATGAGAGAACTCAAACATGAATCTTCAATATAAATTAGCAAGGTCAAATATGCTGAGAATATTTATGATGGCTGTCGAGGCCAGCCAATCCCAAATGACTTAGATCCTAGCTAGATCCATATTCACACTTTCCTGATCAATAATGCAACCTAGATATTGGACCTTGTCTATGCCAAAGGAGAATTTTTCCAAGTTAGGACATAACTTATGCTATCGCAGAGTATGAAGGAAATAATGAATATGTTGCAAGTTCTCTTCCCAACTCTTGCTAAATATGAGGATATCATTGGGATATACAACCACAAACAAGTTGGTGAAAGGTTGCAAGATGTCATCCATCAAACATGGGGAAATTTTGGAGGAATTTTTCAACACAAAGAACATTACCAACCATTCTAAAAGAGCCTCCTTGGACTTGAAATTATTCTTCCACACATATTTGGGATCTATTGGAACTTGGTGATAACTGGACGTCAAAATGATCTTGCTGAAGTATGTGGACCACTTGAGTTGGTCAAGAAGTTCATCAATCCATGGAATCAAGTATTTTTTCTTGACTGTGATTTTCTTTAAGGGCCGCTAATCAATGCAGAGTCTCAAGGCCCATTATTCTTCTGTAGTAGTACAATTGGGCTCCCACTAAGTGAGGAACTTGGTTAGACATGCCCATTTGGTAGAAGCTCTTGGATCCCACTTGATTTCCTCGTTTTATAGAACATTACAACAATATATTATCTCATTGGGTAAAGGTACATTGGAGGTAATATCGATTGAATTCTTAACCTTAGAGTTCAAAGGTATCCCTTTGGGTGAGAAGAAGATGTATTTGTACACTTCCATGACTTTATCCACTTTCCTTTTATGTGCAAAGACTCCCTGTGTGGAGGCCATGTTATTTTTCTTACTTTGAGAGCGAATCAGGAGGAATACAAATGTATTAGTCTCGAATATGATCTTACTACATTTCTTAGTAGAGATCATAGAAATAGTAGCAAGCAGAGCTACCTCTCATATTCTATAAAATTTTCTAACTAAAGTAATAATAATATTACAAGGTCTATACTCATATGGTTGGCCAAAAAAAGTATTATAAATTTGAAGGGAAACAACATCACACAATACTTCATCCATGAAATTCCTGATGTTGTAGGGTAGGAAAATTTGTTGACTAACACGAAAATATCACACTCGGTGGATCTACTCAATCATGTATGGTTGTGGGTGTTGTATTGTTGGTAGGCCCAACAATTTAATTACATCTATTGAGATGAGTTTCTTTTGACTCCTAAAATTGAGAATGAAACAAAATGAACCACACTTCATCAACATTGGTGGGTGGAAGAGACGCTTAACTTCCTATGGATCTTCAAGATCACTTTGTTGGACCTTGGTGGTAGCAACAATACAAATGGGTTCTGTATCAATGCTATTTCCCCCCTTATTGATGTCCAGTTCAAACTATAAACCTACATCTCACTCAAAAGCTTTCATATGAACCACGTGTGAATGCTGTGCACGACACTCATTTGGTTATGAGTGGGGATCTTGTGGAACTCACACAACTTTCTCATGTATTTCTTCATCTTCCAATTGCTATTATTTTATTGTGACTTCAATGGGTTGTCCTAGGCTACTCCACCTTGTATATTTCCTCTATTATCTTGTTTCAGATTCACAAATCTAAAGTCTTTCTTCTTCTGTTCAATTTTTTTTCTTGATTATGGTAGCATATTGGTATTTTGTGCCAAGCGAGGAGTGTTAGTTTTTGTAGCATTAAATGTTTTCTAGCCACACAAATTTGTGGAGAGGCTAGAATACATGATATTTCCAAAACCCATAAATCGTTTATGGAAATTCCATATAGATATGACTTAACTGAAATAATTAATCAATTTTTAATATTTCCTAAGTATTAACTTAAGAAATATGATTAATTAAAAGGTATTAATTAAGTGAGATGTGAATCTTCTAGAAAAATACATGGCTCGAGTTCTAGTTGATATTGGCCATCGATTAAGTTGTAAAAATGGTCGTTGATATCTTAACGAGAGATTATAAGAAGAATCTTGATGGAGCTTGGAAAACACACTTGTAGAGATCACGTTCAGTGGTAGATCAATTTCGTGAGTAGTAGCATTGAGTTTCAAGAGAGAGAGCTAGTTAGATCATTGCAGTGAGAGAGATGCAGGGATATTAAGGCTGTAGGAATATTTTTCAGATCTGGTGAGTGCAAAACATAGAGGAAGTGAGTGCCACAGAGAGGTAGAGGCCACACAGAGGTAGCACAATACTTCAGAGGGGACCACATTTTTGTTGGGAGACAGAGGTGATTCAGTTCCAGGAGATAGAGAGAGTTTCTGGAGGCTAACAGAGTCTAATTTCTGGAAAATAAATGGTTAGTTAGTGAGAGAGAATTTTTTCATATCTATGCGGACGCAGTACTGCATAGACTAATGTAGTGACTGCACAGAGGCAATGTAGAGTAGGTCATCTTGAGCCAAGGTTAGCATCAGATCGAGAGTGGGAGTTAGATTTTTCTCAGTAGACTCTATTGTTAGATTTTATTTGTATGGTTTGCTATATTTTAGAGAAACCATATATTTTTACTTAGATTTAGTACTATATAATATAAAAACCCTCAGTTGTTGCACCATTTTTCCTGCATTGGTTTTTTTCGGGGACATAGTCCAAAAACAATAATGTTATTTGTGGGCGTGTTCATATATATTTCTAGTTCTATTTTATTTTGTTATATTTTTAGTTGTGAAGGTTGCAGTGTATTAGTTTAGATATTTACTATAGAAAAAAAATACATAATTTGATCAATTATTTAAGAAATAGAAGAACCTTAATTAGTTAGTGTAGTAGGATTCCAATTTGTGGGATTTTCACATGGTATCTGAGCACATGAGAATCAAGAAGAGCTTAGTTGTATATGGAAAGACAGAGCTTCAAAGAACCACATGAGGAGATGCTTGAAACCCTAGGAGGCAAAGTATTTCATTGGCCATGAGTACAATTTTTTGAGAAAAATTTATTTTATGAGTGAGCTGACAGAGAAAAAAATTTCTAGGTCGAATATTTTTGGAGGAAAAGGGAGCAACAACATTCTTTCTGACAGAGGATATCTTCAGCTGGGACATAGTTATTTTTGAGCAGTTTCTTGGTTTATAATAGTGTCACGAGGAAGGAAGAACACACTTTTAGGGAATTCCTTACTCGGAAATTCTAGCCAAGAAGTTTTATGTCTCACTGTAGAGTAGCAGTAGTTGTGAGAATATTTTCCCGCTCTAGTAGGGAGTGTGTAGAGCCTAGTAGCAGCTGCGCATAGGAGAAGAGGAAGAGTTTTAAATTCTGGAAGACATGGCATCAACTTGGTTGAGAGATCACGATCGGTTGGATGGTTCATCAAACTATGTGAGCTAGAAGGAAAGGGTTTCCTTCCTTCTAAATGAATAAGATCTCAAGAATTATATCAGTTCAGTTGTAGTTGTACCCACATACCCAGATCATTTAAAGGCGTACAAAAATGATATGGTGAAGTCAAAGACACTAATTCTTGATGGAGTTCGAGATCACCTAGTGTCTCACATAGCTCACAAGGAAACTATCAAGCAGATGTGGGATGCTGTTGCCATGTTGTACCAGGGATATTTTGATCAACGAAAGATATATTTGGAGTAGAAGCTGAGGTGTATGAGGATGCAGAAATGGGATCATATAGACCCCATTCTCACTAGACTTTAGGATGTCCATGATCATCTCTCTGTAGTCGAGTCAATGCCCCAACCTACAAAATTAGTGCGGTTTGCCCTGACTATCATGTTTGAGGAGTGGAAAGTGTTTGTCCAAAATATATTGGGTAGAGAAAACTTTCCATATTAGGAGAGAATGTGGGAAGATCTACATCAAGAGGAGATGAGGCAGCAACAACAATGGGACAAAGGAAGTAAAGGAAGAGGAGAACGTAACCCTCATATGAAAGGGGAAATAGGAGAAACACAAAAGGAAGAAGGACATTTCCAAGGTTAAGTGCTTCATATGTGGTGAAATTTATCACTATATCACTCAATTTCCTCTTAAGAAGAAGTAAAAAGAGGATAAGCAGGATCAATAGGCTGCATCCGCAGAGATTGATAGGTTTTCCTCTAGGTGGGATGAAGAGTTTTCCATGATCACATATATACATCCAGGGGTGAGGTGGGGTGATTTGGTTTTGTAGCCCCAGAAAGCTATAAATGAGTAGGATCCTTGAGGATTCGACCTCTTGGATCAACAGCTTGCTACAAGATCCCATAGCAATAGTAGCAGGATGGACCAGTGGCAGTTAGTGCAATCGCGTGTCAAAGTGACAGATGTAGTATCTAGTAGTGGTATGATATTGAGCAGTGCAGAGAAGAGTTGGTAGCAGTGCAGTTGGCACAATGCAGAGTCAATAACAACACATAGACTTAAATGACAATGTAGAAACTAGCAATAGTTAGGACTTAGGTAACATATGCATCAAGATGAAAAAAGTTAGTTCAATATGATGGACATATCTCAGTTGCAGTAGAAACAGATGTGAGACAATTGGAAATTTTGTAGTAACAGTAGCAATAGAGTTGCAGTAGCAGTAGCAATAGAGTTGGAGAGCAGATGTATTAGTTGGCAGTAGTTCAACAAGGTTAGCAACAACACAAATGTAGCGTATATCAGAGTTTCACTATGGTTTGTGGGTAGGAGTGTCCAAAAATCAACAATATGATAGGATATGGTGCAGAAACAAAGTAATGTTACTAGGGGTGCAACAGTACTAGAACACATTCCTCTCTAAGAGGGAGTGTTCTTTTTTGTAGCATGGGGTGTGTTCTAGCCACTAAATGTTTCTGAGAGGCTAGAATACACGAGATCTCCAAAACCTAGAAATAGTTTCTGGAAATTCCATCTAGAGATGACTTAATTAAAATAATTAATCAGTTTTAAAAATTTACTAAGTCTAAACTTACGAAATATGATTAATTTAAAGGTATTAATAAAGTGAGATGTGAATCTTCTAGAAAAATACATGGATCGATTTCTAGTTAATCTCATCCATCGATCAAGTTTTAATCATGGTTGTTGATGTCTCAACGAGCTATTATAAGAAGAAAATCTTTGAGGCTTGGAGAACACACTTGTAGAGATTGAATTCACTTTCAAATCAATTTCCTAAGTAGAAGGGTTGAGTTTCTAGAGAGAGAGCTAGTGAGCTCGTTGTAATGAGAGAGGGGCAGGGATAGTAAGGCTAAAGGAAGATTTTCCAGATCCAGTGAGTGCACAATAGAGAGGTAGTGAGTGCCACAGAGAGGCAACACAATTCTTAAGACGAGATCTGAATTTTTTCTAGGAGATAGAGGTGATTCAGTGCCAGGTGACGGAGAGAGTTTTCGGAGGCCAGGAGGGTCCAGTTTCTAGACAATAGTTGATCATTTAGAGAGAGAGAGAATTTTTTCCTAGTTGTGGGGACACAATACTCCATTGATTGAGGTAGTGACTATGTAGAGGCAACACATAGAATCTCATCTTGAGCCAAGTTCAGTACCAGATTACTTGTGGGAGTGAGATTTTTCTCACTACTCTATTGTGATATTTTCTCTGTATGGTTTTCTAGATTTAGATAAACCATAGATTTGTACTTAGATTTATTACTGCATAATATTCAAACCCTCAATCGCTGTATCAGTTTTCCTACATTGGGTTTCTTCGGGGACTTAGTCTAAAAAAACAGTGTTATTTGTGCGTGTGTGCATTTTTCTTTCCAACGCTACTTTCTTCCACATTATTTTTATTTGTGAAATTTACAGCATATTAGTTTCAATATTTACAATAAAACATGATAAATAGTGTGTTAAGTTATTTAACAATTAGAAGAAACTTAATCAGTTGTTGCAGTAGGATTCCAATTTGTGGAATTTCACAAGGAGATGTCGAAGGTCTCCATTTATTTGTAGATGTATTTATGCAGACATCGATGATACTTGAGAACCAATCACTTAGAGTCATTGATACCCAACTTTGTGCACAAGGTATGAAATTTTTTTTTGAACTATGGAACTTCTTGGTTGTTATCCTGCCAGAGTGTGGTCAATTTTATATATCTATCTTCATAGCTTCCAAGAGGGTAATATTATTACTTAAAAACATACTTAAAAGAATTAAAAGAATATGTGACTAAAAATAATGTGGAATCCTCTACTGTACTTGTCTCACAATATGTTTCCCACCAATCCTTAACATGGGGGGTAACTTTAAGCACTGCAAAAGTGATCTTTTCTCCATCAAAACAATCATGGATTGAAAAATATCATTCTAGTATATTTAACCATTTATCTAAAGAATATGCATCTATATAGCCTTTTAATATATGAATATAAAAATTAACTTGCGCCTTAAAGGGTATGGCGTCTCTAAAATGATTTTTGGATGAAGATGCATTTCCTATTGGTATTTGCCATAATATTTGGGAAACGTTAACCATCCTTTCATTCCTTTATCGCTCTAGGGATTCTTTGAGAAATAATTTGATAAAATCTCCTCCTCCCTTATATTTCATTTCTTCTACCATGGGAGGCCATCAGGGTTGGCGAGGATGGTCTTGAAAGGGCTCAAGCAGTTTGAGTCCCAAATCCTTATACCCTGACCTCTGTTGGGACATGAATAGATAAATGGAGAAAGAGAAAATTTATTTAATTCCACCTATCTATATTTATGAAGGAATGAAATGAAATAAAAATTTAAAATAGAAAAATGAAGATACAATGTAACTCAACTTCAATTAATAAATAGCACATGCTGAAACTATTTACATGTAGACTGAAAGAAAACTAACTAGCTTATCTCTGAGAAGAGATGTGATGACTACTTACTTTACTAAACTGTGTTATAATGAGGTTTAAATGCATTTTCATTATGATTAAATAATGATAAACCTTATAAATATAAAAACCTAACCATGGGATATGAGCCACCAAAATCTTATAAGCTCCAGTGGGGTAAGTTGGAATGTCAACTTCCCAGGGTCATAACTTTGGCATACGATATTCATTTGGTGCATGCGATACCCTGCTAGAAAGGTATATTTGAGGAGAAAAAATTTCGACTAAAAAAATCATTCAATGACTCATTTTTTTTTTCCCCCAAGAAAGCACCATTAAAGGCCTCAAAATATCTCTAGAATTTTATGACCTGAAACTGCCAAAAATATAAACTTCAAATATATAAAAATTATGTTCTTAGCCGCCAGTGGAATAGTTGGGTGGCCAAAAATATCAACCTGGATCAAATAAACATGGACATGAATCGAGAACCAGAAATAAACTCTATAAATGCCATATTGCAAGCTATGAAGCACAAAGTTTACCACGAAGAACGTATCCCAAGATTTTAGCCACTACAGTTGGTGATGAAGATTTGGTGTAGCAGTGATTGACCACAATGTGAATGTCATATATGAACAGAATAATTGTTTCTCTTATGTTGAACCATAAAAAATGATCCCTCACGCAACTAATTTTATTTTACAATTAGCCCTCAATTTTCTTTGTGCCTAACCACCGTTCACTTTTGCAACACCCATGAAATCCTAGGATTGCTCAAGCCTAGGGTTGAGGAAAAAAAGGATCAAAGGAATAAAAATTAGTAATAAAATCTAAGGAAATGGAAACAACTCTATAGACAGTCTCCCCCTTGCTGCAAAATTTGGATAATGCCAATTGTGGTGGGGGATATGCATAACAACACCATGAATTCTAGAACAAAACCTCCCTTCAAGCCTGAAAGAGACCTTATTGATGGATATTTATATTATTAACTCTGAAAATTAAATCCTCTCAAGCTTCTTCATATGGGGCTCGTCCATGCTACCCTGCTCTTAAATTATGTTGAAAATGAAGCAAGAAAATCTAGTATTGTCTTTTCCTTGGTCAAACTAGATTAAAACTCGAATTTCAATTTCAGAAGAATACTTGGAGGTAGGTAACTGAGGTGAGATGGATTTTATCACTCAGTTAAATCAAGATAATTCTATTTCGAGACACGTGAGTTAAGTAATACATGATAAATTTCTAATTTGCAGCAATCTGATTCAGTTAAGTTGAGTTATTGTTAGTTAAAATAGTTCTACTTTTTGGAGAAACTAATGGAGGGTCAAGTTGTGTAGTTAAATTTAGTCACACTCAATGGTAATATAGTTAACTGATCAATCAACCCAAAATAACTTATGAATGCAGATAATTCGAGTTACCCAATTGAGATTGGAGTTCAAGGCCAATATATTATCAATTGTAAAGTATTCATAATTGAACATGTGGTGTATGCAGTCAAAGGATGGGACTATAATAATTGTGCAATACAATTGAGGAATTTCCCTAAAAAATAGGGGCTAATTCCTAAAGGAATAATACAAGGAAATAGGAACTTCAAGGCTTGAAAATTTGGTGAAGTATTGGTCAGGTTCATTCTATCAGGAAAAGGATAGAAGACATAGGTGAAGGTTATGCTCAAGCTTAAGAAAGCATATTGTATTCATCCATTTTATTTGATTAATGAAATACATATAGTAAGGGGTTTTGAGCAATTTCTTTCCCCTAGATAAATCTTTGTGTCTGTGTGTTAAATCTTGATGCATGTTAATGATTTGTGTTCCCGATCTTGAATTTTCTTTCGTATATCAATAGAGTAGATTCTAGTCTTATGATTTGGTAAACTTCATGAGCAATTTTAAATCTACACATTAATTTATACATGGTATCAGAGCTAGATTAATAGTAGAGAATATATTTCTAAGCAATAATTATAGGAGGTTTGAATTTGAATATCAATGTTGCAAGCTTTCTCCAAGACTAAGTAGATGAATTTTAATGGACTTAGGCTTGATTGTTCTTTGGAAGGAACCATAAAATTTGTGGCATGGAAGATTCACATGGATGTAATATTAGATGACAATGGGCTACTAGAATACATCAAGATATATGTAGAAAAACCTCAAGCATCTGATGCCCAAAATATTTCTTAGTGGAAGAAAGATATGGCCAAAGTGAGGATAATCATATTGGAAGGAGTATGGGCTCATATTTTCTTGAATCTCCATGGGAAAGAGAATTTGTTCAAGATGTGGAAAAAACTAACAAAGTTGTTAGAGAATAATAATGACCATAAGAATATGGAACTCAAGAACAAGCTTCAAAGCATCAAGATGCCAAAAAATGACACAATTCTATAATACTTGAGCAAGTTTACACAATTTCGTGATGAACTTGGGCAGGTCGGTGTTAATGTCTCTAAAGAAGACTTGGTATCTCTAGCCCTTTAGGGCCTTCCCAAGCACTGGTGTAACTATCAAGATTTGGTAAATGGTAGAGAGAAACTAATTTGGGAGTGGTTATGGTCTGATCTAGTGTAGGAAGAAATAAGGCGGGCTAACAAAGATGGGACTTTATCCAAGGTCAAGGAAGAGGAGAAATGTTCCTTGGATGGAAAGGAAAAAAATGGGAAATAAAGGGAAAGGGAAGAAATCCCAATCCAAAGCAGAATATAGTCAAAGGGGGAAAAAATAAAGACTTGTCCAGAATCAAGTGCTTTCACTATCATGAATTCTATGCCATGAAATGTGCACACAAGAAGACAAGAAAGAAGACCTTATGAGGAGAAACAAGTGAAGCTCTAGCTTCACAATTCAATCTTTATTTTACTCTCATTTCATGCATGGAAATCATAGTGATGGGAAGCGAATGGTATCTCAGCAGCGGTGCCTCGTTCCATATGACAAGGAACATAGATTTTTACAGTGACCTGGAGGAGAAATATCTCCAGATGCACATTGATATGATAGATGACGTAAGGCACAATGTGAATGGGATCAACAACATCACCTTTCAGAGGGTGTTAGTCTCCTCTCTTAGGCTCAAGGATGTGATGTTTGTACTGAGTATAAAGAAGAATCTTGTTTATGTCATGGTGTTGGAATACTATGGCTATGATGTGATATTCAACAAAGGAAAGGAATTATTAAGGCATATTTCCACAAGACAAGTGAAGTCGACCAAGGTTTAAGTGAAGAAACTCTACAGGATGGATGTGGAAGACTGTGCTTATTTGAGAACAAAGGTGGATAAGGTGCTGAGCATAGATTTCAAAACATTATGTCATATAAGACTTGTCCATTTGCATCACAGAGATCTAAATATCATGCAACAGATCACCATAGGCCTCTGAAAAGGAGCACTAAAGTAATAGAGCACATGCAAAGGGTGTACCTTTGGGAAATACACAAAATATTCCTTCAATAATCGAGATAGTAGGGAACGTTCAATCCTTGAAAGGACCCACTCTGATGTTTGTGGACCTTTCTCGATAACCTCCACTGCTAAGCACATGTATTATGTTACATTTTTAGATGATTTATAATGGAAGTGATGGATTTTATTCACGCATAAGAAAGAACATACATTCTCCAATTTTGTTCAATTTAAAGCACTTGTTGAGAAAGAAATTGGCATGAAATTGAAGGCTCTTAGGAGCGATAATGGTGATGAGTAGGTATCGAATGAGTTTGAAAATTTATTTGCAAAGGAAGGCATTCTATGGGAGTTGAAAACACCCCACAACCCACAAGAAAATGAGGTGGCTAAGAGGAAGACTAAAAATATTATGGGAGCAGCAAGGGCGATGTTGCATTACCAAGACTTACCTACGCACTTGTGGGATGAAGCATGCAACAAAGCAGTCTATTTGTAGAACAAGATTCCTCATTGGATTCTTGGGATGAGTACACTAGAAGAAAATTTTTAAGGGAAGAAACCAGAAGTGCCACACTTCAGGATCTTTGGAACATCAGTATAATGGCATGTGTCCAAGGAGGCAAGGAAAAAGATATATCTGACAAAAAAGTTTGGTAAATTTGTGGGGTACACTAATACACCTCACAACTATTGTGTGTAATTTCCATGTATCAGGATAGAAATTGTTCATAGAGATGTGAAGTTTGATGAGGAATAGGAAATGAAGTGTTCTCTTGAGAGCGAGATTTAGTTGCATAAATATCAAGAGATTTTTACTCCAAAGGAAGAATCTCTAGAAGTTGTGGAGCATCCACAAGAAGAGGAGCAAAGAGTAGAGTTAACAACTCAAGAGTAGACATCTAGGAAAGGAAGGAAACAAATTAGGAAAGCTGAAAAATTATTCTAGGATGTTAGAGAGATGTGGGAGCACCCACATCACAGTGCAGGTAGAGGAGGTCACTGATTGGTACACTGGCTACATGGCTCTAATGACTAAGCTATTAGAGAAAGAACCAACCTCATTTGAGGAAGATATAGAAAAACCTATATGAGTTGATGATATGGTATAGGAATATGATTCCATTGTAAAAAAATTGTTTTGGAAGCGGTCACAAGACCAACAGAAAAATTAGTGGTAGGTTCGATATAGATTTGCAAGGTAAAGCATGTAGTAGACAGAAACATAGAGAAGCACAAGGCCAAATTCATGGCCAAGGGGTACTCTCAGGTTGAAGGGATTGACTATGAGGACACATTTCCTCATGTAGCAAGGTACTCTTCCATGAGATAAATTATCTCTCTGGCTACACATATGGGGTGGAAGATCCACCAAATGGATGTGAAGAAAACATTCCTCGATTGACTTATTGACGGTGAGGTGTACATTGAACAACCTAGAGGTTTTGAGACATTTGACAGAGAGTCACATGTGTGTAGACTCAACTGAGCATTGTATGGGTTGAACCAAACACCACATGCTTCGTACACCAATATTGATAACTACCTCACTGGATCGGGCTTAACCAAAATTGAAGTAGATGAAAACCTTTACTACATCTTGGTAGAAGGTAAATTGTTAATTATTATCTTATTTTTTGATGACTTGATTTTGACCGGTGATGAGAAACTTATTAGATATTGCAAGGAGGACCTTCTAAGAGAGTTGAAAATGAAGGACATGGGTCTCATGCACTATTTCCTTGGTTTGGAAGTATAGAAAGGAGAAGACGATCTGTTTATCTCTCAGGAAAAGTATGCCAACAAGATACTTCATAAGTATCACATTGACATATGAAAATCGATGGAGACTCCTCTAGTGATTGATTGGAGGAAGGAGGATGCCACTTCAAGGGAGGAAGTGGATGCTACCATGTACAGGAAATTTGTGGGTTCAATCATGTAATTGGTGATCAAACAGCCAGACATGTGTTACGAAATCAACCAGTTAAGCCAAGACATGGTTAGATCGACAAAATTATTTTGGAGGGATGTTAAACATGTACTACGGTACCTCAGAGGCACCACTCAGTTTGGACTTGGTACAAACAGACAAAGAGAGTGAAGCTGCAAGGCTTCACAAGTGCAGATTGGGTGGGAAGTCCATCAAACCGAAAGAACACATCAGGAGGAATTTTCAGTGTTAGGTCAACGATAGTTTCTTGGTACAACAAGAAGCATATATCTCTAGCACTCAGCTAAGCAGAAGCAGAGTACATGTCTTCGAGTCATGCAACATGTGAGACTATCTGGATGAGAAAGATTCTTGTTGGGTTATTTAGTCAGATGATGGATCCTACTATGAAAATTAGAGTTGTATGAAACTCTCTGAGAATCCTATCTTTCATGATCGATCCAAGCACATAGATATCTGGTACCACCATCTATGAGATTGTGTGTAAAGGAGGATCATGCTATTGCAGTACATTCCAACGGAGGAACATGATGCAAAAAGATTGACAAAATATTTTTCAAGAGGTAAAATTGAGTTCCATAGAAGCATGATTAGGGTATCTGATAATTCCTTTCTTGTTGAGAGGGAATGTTGAAAATGCGTGAAGAAAATTTAGTTTTGACTTTTCCTTAGTCAAAATAGATGAAAATTCGAATTTCAATTTCAGCAGAATACTCATAGGTAGTTAACTAAGGTGACATGGATTTTGTCACTCAATTAACTCAGTTAATTCATGTTGGAGACACTTGAGGAAATAGGAGCCTTGAGGCTTGAAAATTTGGGTAAGTATTGGTTAGGTTTAGTAATTAAGGGAAAGGATAGAAGATACAAGTGCAGGTTGTACTCAAGCTAGAGCAAGCATATTGTATTCATCCATATTCTCTAATTAATGCAATACGAATAGTAAGGGGTTGTGAGAAGTTTCTTTCCCCTAGATAAATCTCTATGTATGTGTGTTGAATGTTGATGCACATTAATGATTTATGTTCTCAATCATGAATTTGCTTCCACAGATCAGTAGAGTAGCTTCTAGTCTTGTGATTTGGTAAATTTTATGAGCCTTTTAGAAACTACACATTAATTTCTACAAATGATTCCTGAGCTAGTGGGGTGGAAGCCTTGCCCCCTACCTCTTGAATTGCATCGTTTTCTACCCTAATCAGAGATATTTTGTGTGTATTATTATATGTTCCTTCCATTTCAATTTATTCAATGTGAATGACAACAATAACTTACACATTCACTAACTTGAGTGCCTTAAATTTAGGTTTAGAGTGACAAATCTAGTGGTTTGTCTTAAAATATATTAAAAACCTATTTTTTTAACACCTTTCATTAACTCTATATTTGACATTATTTTGTATAGGTTACAAAAAGCTATTTTCAATGAAACTAGTTATTTAAATTCCAAGTCAATTGGATGTTGCTGCTATGTGGTTAGGATAAATATATATTCTTCATATCAAATATAAAGATATTTCTTCAAAAGAAAACTGTAAATTCCAAATAAATAATTAATTGTTTTTAATATTTATTATTATTTTAATATATTTTTAGATTGATATATATTAGGATCGTAAAATACATAGTTTTCTTTTTGTTATAACTTTTTATTAACTTAAATATTTTAAAAATAAACTATATTCACACTAGAATATATCAATACTTATAATCTAGAAATAATGTGATATTGTTAAGACCCTCATACTTTGTACCAACTAAATTGTTTTTCTTTTAATTTTGAAGATGTAATAACTTTTATAATAAAAAAATTTATGACATTAATATTATAAAGCTGAAAAATTAACCGAACACTATAATAATGTGTCCTCTACCATTATATATATCTATATTTTTAAATTATACCATTAAGGTAATCAAATATTATACTAATTAAAATATATACATTATATTTCATATAAATAATAAGATTAATATTAAAACAATATAACTTCAAACAATTATCCATAAATCTATAAATAAAATTTATGTATTCAAAAAGCTAATTTAATTTTTTTAAACCATATTCAAATTCCTCACACAATACATGTATATTATGGGTTACTCATGTTTGCATTTCCATTCTACTAACACACCTTGATATAACATCTTTAACATTTTTCCATCCACACTAAATTAATAAGGAAAATTTAAATCTAGTCATAAAAACTGAACCTAAAGAAATATATGAAACTAAAATTTCGTTGTTTTAATGGATAAAGACAATTAAATATCACAATCTATCATGTTATAGGACCTTTATATGTTTCTGACCATTTGTATTTCACTTTCGAGTAGTTAAATTAATTCTTTTTTTACTTAATTTATTTATCTTTTATCTTTATAAGAGTATCTATAGTATAATCACTTCTCTCACATTTGTTTTCTTAATGAAAAACATATTTTAAAAAATTTATTAAACACTTTGTCTCATTTTTAATAATTGTAGCCATTGTAAATTGACTGTTGGAATATGTAATTCTTACTTGTCTGTGGTTGTGACTCTCTATATAAGCAGACTGTTCCTACATCATAGGAGGTAGCTAGAACTTTATTTATTCTTAGTTTAGTGTGTGGTTGAGAGAATCTCTCAACCACATTATTGTACGTCCAAGATAGATTTCTTATCTTGAGACTATCTCATGTATAAATGTGTGTAATATCTTTGATTAATTAAAACAGAGTTTGCAGATTGATATTTTATCTTGGTATTAGAGCCTTTTTGGGCCTGGCCTTGGCCCCTCCTGGGCCAAGGGGAAATAAAAGAGTATATATGTATTTTTTTTTTAGCTTTTTGTTTTTTCCAGTGTAAGTACAACGTTGTGTGTGAAAAGTTTGCAACCGTTGGAAATCGATGCTCTCATATCTAGTTTGATTCATATCATTGGTGAGTTTGGTCAGCGAGAAGCTGAGTGCCAGAGTGGGTCATTCAGATCATAGTTTTGCATATTTGCTAGAAGAAAATGTTGCATGGATCTGCTGGATCAATTTTTTCGTGAATTGATTGATGGAGAGAATCGATTGATGCATTTTTTTGTATTACTTAGCCGCATTTAAAACGGTTGCAGAATCATTGTATGGTGGATTACCGGATGCTACAACGTCATCGTAGGCCGAGGGAAATAAAGAATTTGAGGCACTGGTGTGTCGTTTTGTGAGCGTAGATGGAGAATTGTTGGTGAGCCATGCTACTGTGAGTTATTGTAAACAACGTCAGTGCTTTGGAGAAACAAAAAAGCCCTTTTCTTGGATACATGTGCAATGGAAGGATCATTCGAGGAGTCCACTCATTTGTAGCAGGCCACGCATTCTTGAAGAGTTTTTCTATTCGAGGCACAAAGATCCCTTTCTTGATTGGAGCACTGTGAACTATGGTAGAGGGGGCAAGTCAGAGGAACGCTCCTTTGATAGCTTCGATGGCCACACTAATCTGCTGATGCACTACAACTCGTCTTCTTCTACGAGAGCCGATGTGTGCCTCCAGAACTAGAGCAGGAGTGCGGCTGCAAATGAAAACATAAAAAGGTTGTTGTAGATCGAATAGAAGGAAATCAAGTGAAGAGGGAGAGAGGTAATATTTTCAGGATTGGATCAGAGGTGATGTGAGCATGTGAAGGCTCTCTTTGCAATTGTGTGGAGGACTGACATAATAGATGTTGAGAGCCAAAGTGATGATTTATTTTCCTGTGTGAGATCGAGTGTGGAGAAATGATTTGAGGCCGATAAGGATAGCTGGAGAATGTGTTGCATGGAGAGACAAAGCCATGGTTCATAGAGTCGAGGGCAATCTGACTGAGAACCAATTGTGAACATTCGTGGAGCTCTCGTGGCATAGAAATATGCTCATCTCAAGAGTGTAGAGTTTGTGAGTGGAGTGATGATGCAGCATGGGTGGGGAAGAAGTTTTTTTGGCTATGATCATTTGGTTTGGAGGTTGTGTGCTGCTATTTGGAGCTTCAGAGGAGAAGGCAGCTTCCAGTGTTGTTCTTACCTATGCGTGAGGGCCAATTTGGCATCGACGGGCTCATGACCGTTGTGGAATGGTTGGTGAATTGCTATAGGTTTATTTCATGCATTTGATTGTTCATATGTAAATTTCAAGCCTGAGATTTATTTCTTTATGCTACAATATCTATACATTCAATCCATCAAGATTCTGCGAAAAAAATGGGATTGGCTATGTTTATGTTGTTGCATATTGTTGTAATGAGGGTGAGTGCTGAGAAACAAATGCTTCCTAGAATGTATGGTGACATCTAGGACCTCAGAGCTGCCAATGCCATCCTCATTATTGTCCAACTCTTTTCCGCTAGAATTATTGTCATATGTTTGGACGATTTACTCCAGAAAGGTTATGGATTGGGATTTAGCATTTCATTATTCATTGCTACTAATATATGCGAGAGCGTTATTTGGAAGGCCTTTAGTCCCACTACAATCAATAGTGGATGAGGTGTAGAGTTAGAGGGAGATGTTATTGCACTGTTCCATTTGTTGATAACCAGAACAGACAAGGTCTAGGCTTTGCGGGAAGCTTTCTGTTGGTAGAATATTCCAAATGTCACCAACCTACTTGCTACAGTTCTCATTTTTCTCGTTGATATTTTGAAGAGAATTCTTACCTTTTTTTCCCATTGCAAGTGTTTTCCGTGCAGGAACAGTTTGTAAGAGATGGAACTCCATCACAATCTCAAAGAAATTCAAGCTGGCAGTTTGAATTTGTATACCTGAGTGCATAGATGCTGAAGGTGTGGAGTAAGGGATGAATGTGAGTTTTCCTGAATTGAATGCAGCGCGTGTGTGACAATGCATATGGTTTGTACAGAGGTAGTATAAGACTTGAGCACTCGGTTGTTGATGTATGGCGAGAAGGTGGTCCATATATTTATTTGACTACTCGATTGTTGCATGGTGAGAGGGTGGACGAGGCCACTGAAAATGGATGAGTCCTTGAATGCCGGTTTCAATATGCTATCAGCACAAGTGTTAAAGTGCTTGGTTCCAGGAAAGGAGTCAATGGTGTTGGGAACCTGAGGTGAATGTAATGGCAATACTACCATTTCAAAGAAGGGAGTATTTACTCTGTGGTGCTAGTGAGGACAGATTTAGACCCAGGTTGAATGATTGTGCACTTAAGATATTACATCCATGGTTGGTTCTTTTGCCTTGATGCATAAAATGATATTCATATATTTTGGAATGTGATTTTAT
The DNA here is from genome assembly GCA_034641835.2 of Pinus albicaulis. Lineage (NCBI taxonomy): Eukaryota > Viridiplantae > Streptophyta > Pinopsida > Pinales > Pinaceae > Pinus > Pinus albicaulis. Next base: position 895,815,799 of record CM076576.1, read on the forward strand.
TGTTATTTTTCATATTTTTTTTAAAGTATAATGTCTTGGAAGTTTGTATACATATTCAAATTCGTGACCTCAATATGTAGTCATTTTGTTAGAATTAACGAGTCTAACTAATGATAGGTAAAGCATGGAGATTCAAGGCCATTATATCCATAACTCAAAAGTACAAAATCTATGACAGAAATATTCAATCGAGAAAGCACTACTATGTTCACCTGGTGCCAGTGCCAGTTCTGTCAGTTATTTGTGTTGCGAAGGTGTCCTTGTGTATAAAAGAGGTCAACAGTTTGTTGGGTCTTCTGTAGGTGTCAGAAGAGGTACGGAATCATGCAGAGTTGTTGGGAGGCTTCCAGCTTCCTTTGTTTGGGATCGAAATAGTTGAAGGTTGAACACACTTCTATCACGGTCTCGTGGTGCAACAGTGAAGTGAGTCGAGGGCAGTGTGGTGAACTGCCTCAACATGATTATGTTTCTAAAGAAGGATAGTGTTTGGATCTACATCAGAGACTGGAGGAGGATGGACAATCAAGTTTGTGTGTGTTTTTTGTGAGTTTTTTTTTGGAATAGACTCTTGATGATGAGTCACACAGTTCAATGGTAAGAAAGTATAGGATGGTTTTGTAAGTGGTCATTGTATGTACTAGGAGACTCGAAGAGTTGGAGTATGGAATGTAAGCCTTGTAAAGGCAGGTGTAAAGTTTGTGGTAATCTCAAAACCACCTTGTAATGGGTTATGGTCATCCGAAAACCATCTTTTGTCACTTTAAATTGATGGTTTGTGGTGAACCAGAAACCACATACATAGCCTCAGTGGCTACAGAGCCTTTGTGGCTACAGGTGCCCCAGGTGCACACAGGAGCTTGAATGCTCATAGGAGTAGGTGGAATGCAGTAAACACCTCACTCACAGGTTTCAGATATTGTTGTTTCTGAGCACAGGAGGGTCGACGTGTTTTTCTATCTCACAGTCGCGTCGAAAGGCACAATCCGTGTGATTGTTAGGGATTTTTATTTGGACGTGAATATTTGGCTTAGAAAGGCACTGATCTATCTCTCTTTTGGTATTTCTACACCTGTGATTCACTCATTTGTGGTGGATTTGAGTCGCAGACAGTATTTCCAGTTCTGCACATGGGATTCACTCGTTTCTGGTGGATTTGAGTTGCAGACACATTTGTTGGCGATTCGGGACATGATATTTTCCTGTTGGTGGTGGATTTGAGTTGCAGACACATTTTTTGATACAGTTACATGTATGCAGTGATAATGGTTGAAAAAACCATGTATGTGAAGGACATCCTACGAGACCAGGAGTTGCAGTGGTTGGTACCCATGCATTCTGGTGGATGGTTGCTCCTTTATATGGACATCGACATATCATTTTTTTCTTGTGATTGACCACAAATAGATTTTGTGAATCGATATCATGAAAAGTAGTCATTAAGGGAGGGTGTTGGAATATGTAATTCCTACTTGTCTATGGTTGTGACTTCTATATAAAGAGACTGTTCCTACATCATAGGAGGTAGCTAAAACTATATTTATTCCTAGTTTAGTGTGTGGTTGAGAGAATATATCAACCACATTATTGTGCATATAAGATAGATTTCCTATCTTGAGACTATCTCATGTATAAATGTGTTTAATCTCTTTGATTAATTAAAATAGAGTTTGCAGATTGATATTTTATCTTTGACCAATTACAATCTTCACAATCTAGTAGAAACACCAACTTAAACCTACCTCAACAAAAATAAATAAATTAGTAATATGAAGCATGATGTCCTACTTCTAATTCAAAAAATTCAACCATTAGAATTTATCCACTAAATTATTTACCTACACTATTAAAAAAAAATTCAAAATAACTATAAAAACTGATAAAAAATAATTAATAAAAAAAACTAAAATTAAAATGATTGAAAAAATAAAATTCAACCATTAAAATTTATCCACTAAATTATTTACCTACAGTATTAAAAAAAATTGAAAATAACTATAAAAATTAATAAAAAATAATTAATTAAAAAAAATAAAATTAAAATGATTGAAAAAAAACAATAATGCAAATTTCACTTCATATTCGATCGTTTCCCCTTAACTTTATTTCCCACTTCTCACTAAATTGAGTACCTAGTATTAAAAAAAATTGAAAATAACTATAAAAATTAATAAAAAATAATTAATTAAAAAAAATAAAATTAAAATGATTGAAAAAAAACAATAATGCAAATTTCACTTCATATTCGATCGTTTCCCCTTAACTTTATTTCCCACTTCTCACTAAATTGAGTACCTTGTGAAGATGTCAGTGTGTTTTTCCATATAAAGTAATAATATCGTAAGAATTTTTTTGATATATTTTAGTGAACTCCGAATAGGAAAATAAAAATACAATTCATTTTCGAAATTTTCCCCAAGTGAAGAAAAAATAGATACAATAGGGGTTGTTAAGTTTCCAAACTAATTTTCAAGATGTGTGAATTAAATGGAAAGAAACACATATATGTAAAATATGGAATAAATAAAAATTACTAAAAATTAGATACAATAGGAGTTGTTAAGATTCCAAACTAATTTACAAGATGTGTGAATTATATGGAAAGTAACAAAGATATGTAGAATATGAAATAAATAAAAATTACTATGTTTAGGTGTCCAACCAAAAAAATGGTGGTAAATCTCTTAAAAATGGTCTAAATGATATATCAGAAGAGGTTGTTTTTTCATGGAAGTGTCAAGGTAACTATTACACTAATTTCATCTCTAGTACTTGAAAGGATAATCAAAATTATCATAAAATAATGATAATTAGAATTTCTACTACATGTCGTAAAGGAAACTCTTTAATGCTATAATATATGAAAGAGTAAGTAGTAAGAATAAGTAGTAGTTTACTGAATTACTAGACCTCAAATCAAAATATCCATCTTGGTAATTGTTGCAGAACAACTTCTTGTTATTAATATCATGTAAGATGCACCTTTTCATATAATGGATGAGACATTTTGACCAAAGTACTCAAGACCTCTATATGAGTAAATCTACATGTTTATTTTACTTCTGCATGAAGGATGCACTTGGTTTTCATGGCCAGGTTGGGAAGAATTCGCCCTTCTAGGAAATGATTTGCTTCTATCACATTCAAAATGTTGAATTCCTCTTATACTACTCATGGAACTCTAACTAGAGTTACCTTAATCATCAATTTTTATGCATAAAGTACATTTGCGCCTTTTCTAGCCATTGGGGATGCTTATACTACTCATGGAACTCTAACAAGAGTTATCTTAATTGTCAATTTTTATGGATAAAGTAAATTTGGGCCTTTTCTAGCCCTTAGGGATGTTTATTTAATATGAGTTCAGATAAATTTATATTAATAAATTATCTACATTCACATTGCCATAATACCTTTTTTAACAACCAATATTCCATTGCTTTGGAAATTTTCACTTCAGTCATAATAACTAGCATCATCAAGGGCCAAAAGTAAGAAGAAAAAATCAGCTCATAATCAGGGAATCAAATTTTGTAGTGAGAAGAATGGTAATAAATTTTACGTTGTAGATATTCCTTCTTAACCAAGTTTTCCTCTTCATGGTTTCTAGGTCTTAAGATCTCACATTCCCTAGAGGCATTCTTTATTAGAAAAAATTTAAATTATTAGACAATATTAGAGGATGCATCCTCAAGTTATCATTACTTTTATGTTTGGTTTCTCCAACATCTACAGAAACAAGCTATGATCTATATGAAAGTTCACGTTCAATCCCTTTAATCCCAATTACTGTGCTAGAGACTTCTTCATCATACTTTGTCTTCCTTTGGAAATGTTTCAAAGGATTATATTCATATTAATAGTTATGTTATATTTTTTAAAAATCCAATTTCAGTTACATTAATTGATCCAAATTAATGTATTGTAAAGAAAAATGATAGTTTAAATTTTCAAATGAATATATTTATATAAAAATTAAATTATATTTAAAATATGTGGAAATTTTTTCTCATTTTCAGAGTTTTTAATTTTTGCTAAATCTAATTTTAATTCTTTTAATTTTTTTGAATTAATGTATTGAAAAAATAAAAAGATAGTTTAATGTTTGAAAAGATTATAGAAACTATAAATTTTTTATTTATTTTTAAATATAATTTTAATTCTTTTAATTTGTTTGAATTAATGTATTGGAAAAAGAAAAGGAGAGTTTAATGTTTGAAAGGATTATAAAAACGATAAAATTTAAAGATAGAAAACACAAAAGTTAAAAGACTAAGGTAAAAGTTAAAGTTTCACAGTATTATAAGGTTGTAGTTTTTTTCTTTCTCTCCCAACTATGGCATGCCAAGAAGGGATTCATCTCTTACTTTTCTGAGAGCCTATGGACCTTCTTCTCAATACACTAGAAAGAGTGAAAGTAAAAAGTGTTGGAGAAAATACAATTGTTGGGAGAAATTTAGAGGTTCACATTTTAATAAAAAGTGAAAAAATGGAGATTCACAAAAAAAATATGTAATAACTGAATTTGGCATTAACTAGTTGATAACTAGTAATATGACATTTTAGTTATTATTTTAAAAGAGAAGACTAAAACAATTATTATATTTGGAAAAGTTTATTTTTTTTACTGTTCGGAAATAAAAATTGGTTATGGAAAAGTAGTTACATAAAAAGTAAAAATGTTAATGGTAAAAGTATTCCCCGAACTGAGAGGTGGTTGGACAGTTGGAACAATTATCTGATCCTCTGAGGATAAAAGGCTTATCCCAGTGAGGAATAGGGGTTTGTTCATAATCTAAGGAAGAGAGTGAGGAATTTCCTGAGCTGGTAGAGACCAGTGGAAATCACTTAGCATTCCTGATAATTTTTGGTACTGACTGGACAACAACAGAAAATATTGTCAGCCTGTACCTCTCAGGTGTGGAGCACGGGAAAAGAGAAGGACGTAATCACCTCTCCTGAAGTTTTGGTGGACACCAACAATGAATTGCACATTCAAATAAGTTTCTGTGAATTTTCAGTAAATTTAAAACAGAAATGATATTATTAAGTGTATATACAGGTATGTGCTTAGTTAGGTTGAAGGAAAGTGACTTTATGAAAGACAAATGCTGAAAAGGATTGGAATTATGTGTACCTTTATGATTTAAGTAGGTTAATTAAAAAATTACATAGATTATATGTGAAGGATATATTGGGTTTTCTGAGTTCGGTGAATGTGATTATAATAGAGTAAAAATAGTGGAACATTGATATAAAATATAGTAATAGCTGTGATTATTTAAATATAGCAGTAATTGTGTTATATAAATATAGAAATTATTATCTTTCTTCATAGAAACATATTACTCAAGAATAACTACATTTGTGTGGTTTGAAATCTATTAAAGTTATGAAAACAGGAAATAGCAAGAAAAGGAACAATATATTACTGAGTCAATAATGTCATAGAAAATTCCGTAACTCTGTCATTCTAAATCCTGCATAGAAAATTGTCGGTTCTGGGCACGAGGTGGAACCTTAGCCCAGAACACATCGTTCCTCTTAAGCTAACCATACTCGAACAAAAAATCAAGGTGTTACGATCACCAAAATCGTATACATAGAATTCCTGTTCTGGAACCATAACTATTGAAGGAAAAATAATTGTGTAGGAGATTCGTTTCCAAAAACTAAACATAATATGATAATCATCTAAATCTTAATGAAAATAAAAGCCATATAAATAGAAATTATTGCAGTGATGTGCAAGAACATACGGACTGGCCAGAGGTTTGGGACACACAAATATAAAACTGAACAATAAACCAGTGATTGAGACTTAAGGCCCAGCCAGAGACATTGAGCATAAATGTGTAACCATATAGCCAGAAGAATGAAAAAATGAAAAGTAGCATCTTATATGCAAGCTTATATATATATTACTCAAGGAGCAAGATATTTTATACTCTTGAATAACACAATACTTAAATACATCAAGTGAGAAGAAAACCCTTCTTATAAACTAAATAGAGAAATCCAAAAACCAAGAAAATGCATGGATTAGGACTTACAACAAAACCCAGTTTTATAAATATACACAAAATTTAGAGTAATTTCTACTTAATAGCCTTCATAAACTTGAAGGGAAGAGACTGTCAAACAGTAATTGTGGAAACCTTACGAAATTACAAATTAAACCATGTTTCTCTACTAAAATGATAAACTGGGGTCGACAACAATGTGGAAAATCCACCATTACGCCAGAAAGAGGATGAAGTAATTTTTAGAGGGAAAGTACCTGGAAAAACAGATTTTTTATCCGTTAGCATAAGTAAAAAACCACAGTGCTCAGTAAGGAAAAATGTGTCGAGTGTCGTTCGGAAGAAAACGCACCTATAGAGAATAAAAGAAACAAAGCCATAGAATCAGTAAGCAAAGGGATGGAGAAATAACAAGTTAAAACAACGTTAAATCTGATGGGTACCCGGGAAAAATGCGAACCGGAGTTCATATTACCTACAAATGCTAAACCCACCACAAGTTTGCGGAATATTTAGCTGGAGAGAAGGAAATAAGAAAAAGTTGGGAGTTTAGAACCTTGAAGAACGAATTGCATAATGTATGAGATGGTTTAAGCTAAATATAAATACATAGTATTGTTTTCAAACCAATAACAAGTGATATTTACCTAAGTCGAGAGGTGAGGGATTGAATGAATAATGACCAACAGAAGCATTATCTAGAGAAACAAAATTTTTTGCCACACTCAGGGAAATGGGTCGGACAGACTTGAACCCCATTTCATCAGACTAGAGACTAGCTAGAGAGGGAGTCTCTAGAATCTATGGTATCAAACTCTTAACCAACTGCAGAAGAGCTCATCGCTTGGCGGTGAAAGTGAGAGTTTGGTTAGGGTTTTGTAGAGGTTATACAAGTAATTTCCTGGTGAATACCATCACCATAGATCTCAGTAGATTGGATGGTGTGTGGTCAGGAAGGTGGCCATTAAAATAACCACAGATTTAAAGTAAATCGCACAATTTCCATGAAATTAAATGAACAGGACACGCAACAGAATAGTGGTACAATCGAATTCTAAGACCTTTAATTAAGAGTTAGATGAACACTGCCAATTGTACATTATAAGATATAGTTTGTGAAAGGTTCTAGTGAGCTTTCAGATGGTAAATATTATATTGTGTTGATTACAAATTAACATGAAAACCTTCGTTTAAGTATCATAGGTATGTCAATAAGAGTTAATATTTAAGGTGGTTCTTTTTGTCAGCGTAAATTTTTTATTATTATGTATGTTATAAGTGGTCTGAGTGCAGCGTTCGCACGCTAGGACCCTAGGGTTCACCTAATAAGTTTAAAAATATGTGTATACTTATGCATGTAAAAGAAGTAGTACTGCAAAGGAAAATATGAGAAGGGGATCGACACAACAAAAACCTTGGAATATCAGGGACCCTACACCTCAAACACATCCAGAGATGAATCCTGAAATGTGGATTCAGTTGAGTATGGATTAGCACCTATAGACTAGTAGACTGCAGGAGGAAAAAAAATACCAGACAAGCATAATTTTAGGTATTGTGCATAAGTTGCAGGTGGAAACAGTCCGTGTGAGAAGTGACAATGAACGTTTGATGTAGGAATAAGAAAGGATACTTAAGAGCCTTTCCAACAAGAAGAATCAAGGTGTGTTACAACCCAGTCTTGATAGGGGTATGCAAGAAGAAAATGAACGACAAACCAAGGACCAAACCATAGACAGAATGGGTAGGAGCCTTTCACAGTGAAGCAATAAGAACAATAAATACAATGAAGGAGAGCCTGGTAATGTGTCGAATCAGCAGGAAGTTAAGAAGCAAAATGTGGAGCTTCAAGTTGAGTTTCGAAAAATAAAACCACCTACATTCGATGGAGAAGCTCAGGAGGTGGAAGAGGCTTGGTTGATAAATATGAATAAATAATTTTAAGTATACGAGTACAACAACAACCTTAAAGCCAGATTGGCCATATATCAGTTGAGAGAAAAACCCACCCTATGGTGGGAGGAGGTAAAGAATGTATGCAGCATTGAAGATCAAGATGTTACATGGGAATCATTCCAGCAATACTTTAAAGATAAGTATTTGACAGAACATTTATATGAAAAAAAATCTAGAGAATTACATGACTTGAAGCTGGGTCAAATGACTATGGACGAGTTTGTTACCAAGTTCACCTTCCTATTAAGATATGTCCCATATCTTAGAGATGAAAAGGATAAGGTTCAAAGGTTCATGAGTAGTTTTCCAATCCACATGAAGGAATGAATTGAATTTTTAAATCCTACGACCATGGAAGAATAAATTCGTAAGGAAAGGATGTGCTACCAACAGTCCAAGGAAAAAGGGGAAGTGGGAAAGAGTTGGCAGAAAAAAAGGACAGAAAAATAGTTCAAACTTTAAGGGCGCCAGAAGTAATAATTTTAAGAATTCTGCACAAAGTTCTGTAAGCAAGCATTTTGGCAGAAATCATCAAAGTAATTTATGGCATACTGAAGAGAGGCCTATAGAGGCTTCTAGAAAACTTGAGCAAGGGCATGTAACCAAGCCATCTCTATAGTGTTGGGGGTGTGTTGAGGCACATTATTATAAAAATTTCCCGTAGTGAGGGAGAAGTGAAATAGTTTAAAACTTTCAGAAGGCTTCTATAGTAGGATATGTGGCTCAAAACATACCTCGAATCAATGCATCATTGGAAGATCGACAGGCAGATTATCAGCCAACAATGATAGAGTTGGAAGTTAAGTTACTGTCTCAATTTGTTTCTATTTTGTTTGACCCTGGTGCAAGTTTAAGTTATGTAAACCCCAAAATAGTAGAAGTATGTAAATTAAAAGGTCAAAAATTCAAAAACCCTTGGATCGTACAAGTAGCCACAGGAGCAAAAAGAAAAGTAACTACCAAAATGCACATTGGAAATTGTAGACCAACAGTTAAACCTAGACTTGAACATATTGCCATTAGGGTCCTATAATGTTTTGCTTGGTATGGATTGGCTAGAGAAACATTAGACTTTGGTAGACTGTAAAGAAAATATTATATACTACAGAATTCAAGGTGGAACACACAAAGATATTTAAGGAATCAAGAAACCATTATAGTTGCGTCCTATTACAACATCTCAAATGAACAAGTGTATAAGGAAGGGAGTCAGATTTATGCTATCTAGGTGGGATATGCCAATTCCAAGGAGAATTATCCTATGATGGAGAACATACCAGTGGTACAAGACTTCATGGATGTATTTCCAAAAGATGTACCCAGATTACCACCAATAAAAGATATTGATTTCACCATTGAATTAATGCCAAGAGCATCACCTGTTTCAATGGCTCCTTACAGAATGAGTGTTACATAACTAACTGAATTAAAAATGAAGTTGCAAGAGTTGCTGGACAAAGGATATATTCATTTGAGTGTGTCTGATTGGGGAGCACCAGTGTTCTTCGTAAAGAAGAAGGATGGAACCATGCGAATGTGCATGGACTATAGACAACTCAATAAATTAACAGTAAAAAATAAATATCCTTTATCGCAGATTGACGACCTATTCGATCAGGTGAAGGGGGCCATAGTATTCTCAAAAATAGATTTAAGGTTTAGATATCACCAGATTCGTATCAATGATGAAGATATTTATAAGACTACTTTCCATACCAGGTACGAGAATTATGAGTTTGTGGTGTTACCCTTTCGGTTAACAAATGCACCAGTGACATTTATGAGGTTTATGCTTGGTATATTTCACCCCTCCTAGATAAATTTGTACTCATATTTATCTATGATATATTAATATATTTTAATAACTAGGAATAACATAGAGAACATCTAAGAATTGTGCTGGAAATATTAAGAAAACACCAGCTGTACGCTAAGTTCATCAAATATGATTTCTTCAAAAAATAAATCTAGTACTTATGCCATGTTATTTCAGCAGAATTGATTGCTGTTGATCCAGAGAAAAGTAAGACAATCATGTAATGGAGAGTTCCCAAAAATGTAGCGGATATTCAATCCTTTATGGGATTGGATGGGTAATATCGAAGATTCATTGAAGGATTCTACAGAATTTCTTTTCCAATCAGCTCCTTGCAGAGAAAGGGAAAAGTATTTAAGTGGACTAATGAGTGTGAATATAGTTTCGAGAGGTTGAAGAAGCTATTGACCATTGCAATAGTGTTGAGGGTAGTTTACCCCAACAGAGAATTTGAGGTTTGTATAGACGCTTGTAAGGAGAGAGTTGGGGAAGTTTTATCTCAGGAAGGAAAGGTAATGGCCTATGAGACAATAATGTTAAAAGAGCATGAGAAAAAATATTTAGCCTATGATCTGGAGTTAATAGCAGTGGTACATGAGCTTCGAGTATGGAGACACTACCTGCTCGGAAATAAGTTTGTTTTAAAAATTGATCATAGTAGCTTGACCGATTACTTCAAGCAACCTGAATTAACTCCCGACAAGCAAGATGGAATGCCTTCCCAAGTGATTTAGATATGGATATTCATCACATGAAGGGTAAAGAAAACCATGTAGCGGACGCCTTGTGTAGGAAGCTACATTGTGTTTATGAGCTGTGTTATAACTAGCTTGAATGTAAATTTTTTGACCAAGTAAAAGAGGAAGCACGAAAGGATCCAGAATACCAATTTTTATGGCAGCAAATGGAAGAGGCTAGAATGCAAGGAAACACTTATGAGCATGGAGTTAGTAATGAAAAAATGATAACCTTTATATGAAATATATATATACCAAATCGTGTGGATCTAAAGGAGCTAATCATGAATGAATATCATCAAAGTAATTATGCAGGAAACCCAGGATACCAGAAGATGTTAATTGCAATTAGAAAAATATATTTCTTTCTTGGTATGCGTAGAAACATTTTTGAATACTTGAAAAAATGTTTGGAGTGTCAACAGGTCAAGGTAGAGCATCGACATCCGACATGATTGTTGCATCCCATACCAGTACCTGAATAGAAGTCAGAGGACATATCCCTAGACTTCATTACAGATTTACCATGATTAAAGAGGCACAATGACTCTATTATGGTGGTGATTTATAGGTTGAGTAATTCTACACATTTTGTACCTGTACAGTCTAATTACAAGACTGTACAAATAACAGATATTTTTATGAGAGAAATTTTCAGTTTGCACGTCATTCCAAAGACTTTTATTTCAGAATTTTATTCTGAATTTTTTTTTTTACAGGTCTGAGGACCCAAATAAACTTCAGTACTTCTTATTATCCCTAGACAGATGGTAAAAAATAACGGGTAAATCATGTTTTGGAAGACATGCTATGCATGTACGTGATGCAATAGCCAACTAAATGGGACGAGTATTTATACCTAGTTGAATTTTCTTACAACAATGGTTATCAAGAGTCCTTTAAGATGAGTCCTTTCGAAGCTCTATATGGGAGCCAATGTCACAATCCCATAAATTAGAGCAGCCCCGAAATGAAACTAATTCTTGGACCAGGAATGCTGGCTGAAATGGAATCAGAGGTAAAGAAGATCAGGAAAAACCTGAAAGCTGCACAAGATTGGTAGAAGATATACGCAGATAAGAAAATGACTTATCGAGAATTCAAGGTGGGTGATCATGTGTATGTGAGGATAAAACCAAATAAGAACACCTTGAGGTGGGCCTCTTGTGCTAAGTTAGCTCCCAAGTTCTGTGGACCCTTCCAGATTTTGGAAAGGGTAGGACCTATGGCATATCGATTGGCTTTACCCAGCCACATCCGGGTGCACAATGTGTTTCATGTGTCCCTATTAAAGCGATATGTGCATGATCCAAAGCATGTAATACTTTGGAAGAATATTTAGGTAAGATAGAATTAGAAAATCCTAACTTGAAGCATGAAATTATTATGTGATTTTGACAGAAAAATTTTCTGTTTCTAGGTACATCCAGATGGCGAGTTTATGGTCGAGCCTCAATATGTACTCGACAGGAGAGAAATCATGCTCCAGAAGGAAGTCATCACCCAAGTTAAAGTGCAGTGGAAGCAATTCAGCTCATATGAGGCTACCTGGGAAGACGAGGGATTTGTACATGAGGCTTATGCAGAGCTATTCCTTGAGCTGGAGTGAAACACCGAGGATGGTGCTACTTCCACGGGGGAAGTTGTAACAGCTAAATTTGGGATTAAATAGTTTTTAACTAGTAGTATACATATTAGTTATTATTTTAAAAGAGAATACTAAAACAATTTTTATTTCTGGAAAAGTTTATTTGTTTTATTATTTGGAAATAAAATTTGGTTATGGAAAAGTAGTTCCATAAAAAGTAAAAAGGTTGATGGTAAAAGTATTCCAAGAACTGAGAGGTGGTTGGACAGTTAGAATAGTTATCTACTCCTCCGAGTATAAAAGGATTATCCTAGTGAGGAATAGGGTTTTGTTCATAAACTAAGGAAGAGAGTGAGAAATTTCCTGAGTTGGTAGAGACCAATGGAAATCACTCAACGTTCCTGATAATTTCTGGTACTGACTGGACATGGGGTCCTGAGGTCACAAAAGAAAATACTGTCAACATGTACCTCTCAAGTGTGGATCACAGGGGAAAGATAAGGACTTAATCACCTCCCTTGAAGGTTGGGTGGATATAAAAATTGAATTGCACATTCAGATAAGTTTCTATGCATTTTCATTAAATTTAAAACAGGAAACGATTTTATTAAGTGTGTATAAAGGTATGTGCTTAGTTAGGTTCAAGGAAAGTGAATTTATGAAAGAAAAATGATGAAAAATATTGAAATTATGTGTACTTTTATGATTTAAGCAGATTAATTACAGAATTCCGTAGATTATATGTGAAGGATATATTGTGTTTTCTGAGTTCAGTGAATATGATTATAATAGAGTAAATATAGTGGAACAATGATATAAAATACAGTAATAGCTGTGATTATTTAAATATAGCAATAACTGTGTTATATAAATACATAAATTATTATCTTTCTTTAGAGAAACACATTACTTGAAGAACTATATTTCCGTGGTTTGAAATCTATTAAAGTTAAAAAGGAAATAGAAAGAAAAGGAATAATATATTACTGAGTCAACAACGTCATAGAAAATTCCAGAACTCTGTCATTCTAATTCCTTCATAAAGAACTGTTAGTTATGGGAATGAGATGGAACCTCAGCCAAGAACACATCGTTCCTCTCAAGCTAACTAGGCTCGGACAAAAAATCAAGGTGGTTCGGTCACCAAAACTGTATACATAGAATTCCTACTGTGGAACCATAATTGTTCAAAGAAAAATAATTGTGCGAGAGATTCGTTTCAAAAAACTAAACATAATACGATAATCATCTAAAGCATAATGGAAATAAAATCCATATACATAGAAATGATTGCAGAACTGTGCAAGAACATACGGACTGGCCAGAGGTTCGGGAAACATAAATATAAAACTAAATAATAAACTAGAGATTGAGACTTAAGGCCCAACCATAGACACTGAGCATAAATGTGTAACCAGATAGCCAGAAGAACACAAAAATGAAAAGTAGTGTCTTATATGTAAGCTTATATATATATATATATTGCTCAACGAACAACATTGCTTATACTCTTGAATAACACAGTACTTAAATACATCAAGTAGGAAGAAAACCCTTCTTATAAATTGAATGGAGAAATCCAAAAACAAAGAAAATGCATGGATTAAGACTTAGCAAAAAAACTCATTTTTATAAATATACACAAAATTCAGAGGAATTTCTATTTAATAGCCTTCATAAAATGAAAGGGAAGGGACTGTCAAATATTAATTCTGGAAACCTTACGACATTACAAATTAAACCAAGTTTCTCTACTAAAATAATAAATTGGGGTCGACACCAATGTGGAAAATCCACCATTATGCCAGAAAGAGGATGAAGTCCTTTTTAGAGGCAAACTACATGGAGAAATGGATTTTTTATCTGTTAGCAGAATTAAAAAACCTGAATGCTCAGAAATGAGGAATGTTACGGTGTCGTTTGGAAGAAAACACGCATGTGGAGATGAAAATAAAAAAATCCATAGAATCGGTAAGCAAAGGCACAGAGAAATAACAAGTTAAAACATGTTAAATTTGATGGGTATCCAAGAAAAATGCAAACCAGAGTTCATATTACTTGAAAATGCTAAACTCGCCATAAGTTTGTGGAATATTGAGCTGGAGAGAAGGAAATAGGAAAAATTTGGGAGTTTAGAACCTTAAAGAGCGAATTACATAATGTATGAGCTAGACTAAGCTAAATCAAAATACACGGTACTATTTTCAAACCAGCAACAAGTGATATTTACCTGAGTGAAGACGTGAGGGCTTGAACGAATAATGACCAACAGAAGCATTATCAATAAAACATAAATTCTCCCCACACTCAGAGAAATGGGTCGGACAGTCTCGAACCCCAGTTCATGAATACTGCAAATCATCCTTTTTTTTTCCACCATCACCAGATGGGTAGGGAGTCTCTGTACTCTATGGTATCAAACCCTTAACTAGCTGTGGAAGAGCTCATTGCCTAGCAGAGAAAATGAGAATTCAGATAGGGTTTTGTGGAGGTTATAGAAGTCATTTCCTGCCGAATACCATCACGGTAGATCTCAGTAGATCGGATGGTGTGTGGTCGGGAAGGTGGCCATTAAACTAGCCACAGTTCCAAATTAAATTGCACAATTACCAAGGCATTAAATGAACAAGACACACAACAGAATAGTGGTACAATCGAATTCCGAGACCTTTAATTGCGATTTAAATGAACACCACCAATTGTAGATTATAGTATATAGTTAGTGAAAGGTTTTGGTGAACTTTCGAAGGGTAAATATTATATTGTGTTGATTAAAAATTAACATGAAAACCTTTGTTTAAGTATCATAGGTATGTCAATAAGAATTAAGGTTTAAGGTGGTTCTTTTTGTCAGCGTAATTTTTTTTTAATCATCTATGTTACAAAAGAGATAGTTATACCCTCTAATTTTTTTTGGGTTTTTTTAATACTATTTAATAAATATTCCTTGTAAGTAATATCTAGTAATTAGGGTGTACTAAAGGGACAAAAATTATCCTACCATGTTGTCCCTCATCATATGTTAAAGAGATGAATGTAAAATGTTATTATAATTAATTATTTATTTTAGGGTAGACATAATAATAATTAATACATTTGTATAGCTATTTTTATTATTGAGATTAGAATTATTTTTAATGGTCTTTTCCTTGGGAAGGGATTCATCTCTTGCTCTTCTAAGAGCCTATGGACCTCCTCCTCTATACACTGGAATAGTGAAATTCAAAAGTGTTGGAGTAGCTACAACTATTGGAAGAAATTTAAAAGTTCAAGTTTTAATAAAAAGTGAAAAAAATGGAGATTAACTACAAAGAGATAACTATACCCTCTCTATTGTTTTTTTGGTGTTTTTTAATGTTATTTTATAAATCTTCCCTATAAGTAATATCTAGTAATCGGGGTGTACTAAAGGGACAAAAATTATCCTACCACCTTGTAGGAGAATAGAGACCTAATGTGGCCTCATCCTATGTTAATGAGATGCATGTGAAATGCTATTATTGATGCTATATTAAAGAGATTTATGTGAAATGTTATCATATTTAATTATTTATTTTATGGCATAAATAATAATAATAAATAGATCTATATAGATATTTGTATTATTGAGATTATAATTATTTTTTATGATCTTTATAGTAAAATGGGTGTTGGCCAATTCTCAAAACACTAAATAATTAAAAGAATTTCTCACATGTCGACATTACCAATTATGTTAACATTTTAATTCAACAAAAATATCCTGATATATTTCATATTTAACATAAAATATTGTATAATTTCTTTTATTTTCCATATAAACTGGACATGTAACATTTCTTCAATCTCTTACTAAATAATTTTTAGCTTACATAAAAAAGCTAATAAAATCACATAAATTGTCAATTGGACTATGTTCTATGGTTCAAATGAAGAATTGGAATTCTCCCCATCCTGATTCAATTCCAATGAATGAAATGATAGATGTTAAAAAAAAATTTTATCACCTAACGGATTTTACACATAAAATTATTAAATAACATTAAAAAAAATTATATTGATAATAAAAATATATTTCAATATGAAATAGAAAAAAAAAAAAACATATATAATAATTAATTCACAAATACCTATGACCCAAAATGGTATCACAGAGGATATATATAGATTCTCAATATGGTTATTGTGAAAAAAATAATGGTACTCCATGATCTCTACCTCTTTCACCTCATAAAATCATATAACATTGGAAATGCACATGCCATTTTATGGTTATAGGATATAGTTTCTAGAAAAATAAATTATTTACAATGCAATTTTAAGTAAAAGTGTTTTTATCTATATTTAATTGATAGGGTGCACTTGAATTTTTTTTCATTTGGTTACTACACATAAAATTTTTTATATATACATGTGTTTGATAATAATAACAAGGATAAATGAGTTTATAAGTATTGGTAAGTACAAAAAAGATTAGTATGCAATATGTACAAATATCAAATATTTATTAAAAATAAGAGTTATGACATAATAAATACTAATTATAATATATCTTACAATATTTAATTTAATAAAATTTAATAACAAATTAGATATAGCTAAATAAAAAATGTAAAAAACATAAATTCAAACAAATAATTGAGAGCATTCATATCCAAAATTTCCATAAATGATCAACTTGATCATGACCTTTTTCCATTTTTTTTATCATGCTCTATATTTATATAAAATAGCACATATATAATAATATTTAATTGTTCTAATTTGGAAATAGATATACTTACATTTTTCCCCATTATTTTTTTTACCTAATATCTATATATTTACAAAAATACTCTAAATATTTGTTATTTTTGTAACTATCTGTGACAATTGCATTTAATGTTAACTAGTTGTCAATTAGTTAAATGACATTTTATTATTTGTTTAAGGAAAAGACTCAGGAAATTAATGTTTTGATGGAAAAATTATTTTCTTTATTTTTAATTGTGAATAATGAAATTAGTTATGGAAAGTGATTCCATAAAAAGTAAAAAGGTTGATCGTAAATGTTTTCCAAGAACTGAAAGGTGGTTGGATAGTTTGAATAGTTACTTGATCCTCTGGGGAGAAGAGACTAATCCAAGTGAGGAATAGGGGTTATGTTCAGAGACTAAGGAAGAGAGTGGAAATTTTTCCTGAGCTGTTAGAGACTAGTGGAAAATCTCTCAGTTTGTCCTGAAATTTTCTGGTACTGACTGGACATGGGGTCTTGAGGTCACAATAGAAATATACTGTCAACTTGTACCTTTCAGTGGAAGTATGGGGGAAGAGAAAAATGTCATTGACTCTCTTAAAGGTTGGGAGGAACATCATCAACAGAGTTATATTCAGATAAGTATCTAAGTATTCAATAAGTTTGAACAGGAACTAATTTCTTTTAATATGTATATTTTTTTATAGGAAATGAACTTCATTAGAAGTATGTACAGTAATATATTTCATAAAGATATACATTAAATGAATGCAGATACTGTGTATCTTTATGGCTTAAAACGTGTACTTACAGGTTTAGCGAAATATTCGTGGAATGGATTTTCTACGTTACTGGAATTAGTTTTTCTATAAGAGGTGTAAGTAGGTTTATTATTAATGAGGCACATAAAACAACCATTCCTAGGATAAGGGTAAATATATATATATATATACAAGTACCTGTTAAAGTAAGTTTGTTTAAATGTGACATATAAAGTATAGAAGATTTTTATTATTATTAAACTATCAAAGAAGGTGAAAGGAATCTCTAGTAAACAACCCTTACTTGGAAAATAGAATTGACTATGTAATGAAAGTTTATTGAATGTATTGCAAAAGGGATAGGGAGAACTGTTGGCACCAGATGTTGTGTAACCAGCTCCAAAAATAGAAGAAAAGAGATATCAATGCCTTAGAAATAAACCACTTCAAGGGGGAAACCTCCAATACATTACATAAATGAACAATTCTTGGATGATACAATTTACAAAACCTCCTTTCTATATATAGGAGTCCATGTGGCCATAAATTAATCCTAGTGGACCACAATGTAATCCTAGCCAACCTAACAATAACAATTTAAGGGCACAATAATAACAAAATGGGGGTTACAAGGGTACAATAATAACAATAAGGGGGTTACACTAATAACAATAAGCGACAATACTAGTAATATAGGGACCTAACATGCCCCTCTCCTTCAAAAAAGTGTTATCCTCAACACTTGAGTAGCTCTGAGTGCTTCTGTATAAACTTCTCATCCTCCCATGTAGAATCTTCAGTGGCTAAGTTCTTCTACTTGATGAGATACTCTGAAATTGATCGATTTCGTAGCTGTCAAGTTCTTGTTTTTGTGACCGCTTCAGGTTCCAATATGATTTTTCCTTCCTCATCAAGTTCTGGCAATATTGTTTGAACTGGAAGATTTTCACCTATAACCTTCTTTAAGCATGAAACATGGAAAACTAGATGCATTCGCGAAGAAGCAGGAAGCTCCAATTTGTATGTCATAGTACTAATATTTTGTAACACCTTGTAAGGACCATAGTACTTTCCTGATAATTTATTATCCTTCTGAGCTTGCTTGAGGGACATTTGTTTATATGGTTGTAGCCATAAAAATACCCAATCTCCTACATCAAAACTTCTCTCACTACGATGTTGATTTTCCTGTTGTTTCATTCGATTTTGTGCCAAATTCAAGTTATCCTTTAAGAATTGGAGAACTTCTTACTGATGCTCAATGTGATCTTCCATTGCTTGAACCTTCAAATTTTCCCTCAAAGATGATGTGATGGATGGTGGATGATATCCATAAAGTGCCATAAATGGGGTAATTTTTGCTGCAGTATGGAAGGAAGTGTTATACCACCATTCAGCGAGAGGTAACCACTTGACCCATTGTGTTTGTTTATCAGATACAAAACAATGAGGAGATCCTTCCAAACATTTATTTACTATCTCAGTTTGACCATCATATTGAGGATGATAAGATGATCTATGAGCTAATTGAGTACCCAAACAAGAAAATAACTCCGTCCAAAAATTTCCAGTAAAAATGGGATCTCTGTCGCTCACAATAACCCTTGGGCTTCCATGTAGCTTTTGAATTTTGTCCATAAATATAGTATCAACTATACTTGCTTTAAATGGATGAGATAATGCACAAAAGTGTGCATACTTGGTAAGTCTATCAACTACCACCATGATGACACTCTTTCCTTCGGACTTAGGTAAACCTGTGATAAAATCCATTGAAATCTCCTCCCAACGTTGACTTGGAATGGATAAAGGTTGTAGAAGTCCTTGGGTCTTAATTGTTTCCACTTTATTCTGCTGGCAAACCAAACATTCCGCCACAAACTTTCGAATATCAGATTTAAGGCCATCCCAAAAAAATTCTTTCTTCACCCTGTGGTAAGTTTTTAAAAATCCTGAGTGTCCTCCTAAAGGAGAAGTGTGCAATTCCAGAAGAATCTTTTGTTTTAGTTGGGAAATCTTACAAAGATATAAGCGATCTTTGTACCATAAGGAATCATTTTTCCAACTAAATGTATCAGATGTACTAGGATCTTGCTGCAACTTTTGAATGAGTTTCCATACATCTTTGTCCTTCTTCCATTCATCTCTTGCTTCGGTTATCCAATCTGGTTGGATAATAGAAATGGCACAAAGCAATTCTTCCACCTCTTCATTCTTTCTTGAGAGTGCATCTGCAACAACATTAAGCTTTCATTTTCTGTAGATTATTTCAAAATCATAACCCAACATCTTTGTGACCCATTTTTGCTGCTCTTCTAAATATAGTCTTTGTTCCAAAAAGTGTTTAAGACTATCATGATAAGTTTTTACCTTGAAGTGTCTTCCCATTAGGTAGGTTCTCCATTTCTTTAGTGCATGCAGTATTGCTAACATTTCCTTCTCATAAATAGGTTTCTGTAAATACTTTCCTTTGATTGGATGACTTTCAAAAGCAATGGGTCTTCCTTCCTACATTAAAACTGCACCAATTCCATTTCCTGAGGCATCACATTCTACAATAAAGGTTTTTGTGAAGTCTGGCGTAGCTAAGACCGGTGCTAGGCACATTGCCTCTTTAAGACGTTCAAAGGCCTTAGTTGCTTCAGGAGTCCATGAAAATGCATCTTTCTTCAATAATGTTGCTAGAGGTGCTGCTATTCTCCCATAATTCTTAACAAACTTGCGATAATACCCTGTTAACCCGAGAAATCCTCGCAACTGCTTTATGGTTGTGGGGACTTTCCATTCCTTAATTGCTTTAATTTTGTTAGGGTCTACTTTAACACCCTCGTGAGATACAATATGACCCAGATATTCCACCTCTTGTACTCCAAAGAAACATTTGAATGTTTTTGCATATAATTGTTTCTCTTGCAATAGTCTAAGCACCCTGTCAACATGTTCAACATGATCCTTCCAAGACCTGCTATAGATTAGTATATCATCAAAAAATACTAGCACAAATCTTCTAAGGAAGGGTTTGAAAATGGAATTCATCAACCCTTGAAATGTAGAAGGTGCATTGGTAAGGCCAAAAGGAATGACCAAAATTTCATAATGACCCTCATGAGTTCGAAATGTTGTTTTTGGAATATCTTCAGTCTTCATTCTAATTTTATGATATCCTAAACAAATATCCAACTTGGTAAAATAAATTGCTCCATGTAATTCATCCAATAATTCATCAATCATAGGAATGGGAAATTTATCTTTAATGGTGAGCTTATTGAGCTCCCTATAATCCGGACACATTCCACATGATCCATCCTTCTTGTGTACCAATACTACAGGAGCAAAGAAATAACTTTGACTAGGTTGAATTATACCCGCCTCTAACATTTCTGCAATCATACGTTCAATTTCGCTCTTTTGGACGTAAGGATATCTACAAGGCCTCATGTTTGGAGGAACACTTCCTGGAATCAAATGAATAGCATAATCATGATCACAAATAGGTGGGAGTCCTTTGGGAGTTTCAAACACCTTGGAATGATTGTCCAAGACTTGTTGGAGATCTGTAGAAATAGATTATTTTGATGTTGGAACTTCTAGTGAGCATAATTGTGAAATGACGCCTCTTTGTTCTTTTTTTAGAAGCTTTTTCATGACATTAGAGCTTATTATCTTTCTCGGCTTCCCCGCACTACCCCGTAATTCAACTTCCTTTCCTTCTAAAAAAATTTTCAAGAAAAATTCTTGAAAATTAAAAGCTACCGTCCCCAAAGATTTTAACCATTGTACTCCTAGTACAACATCAACACATCCCATAGGAATGGAAAGCATTGGACTATTTAATACATATTCCCCCATGGTTAGCTTGATATTATGGCATTTTCCAGAGAAATTTATAGTTCCTCCATTTGAAACCATTACTTGACATTCTGGTGCTGGGTATAGGAATCAATTTAATTCCTTGGCTACCTTATAATGAATAAAATTATGGGTGCTACCTGAATCAATCAACACTATTAAATTTTTCTTCTTGATATGTCCTTCTATCTTGAGAGTTTGAGGAGTGGTAATTCTTGCCAGTGCATTACATGATATGGTCGGATTCATTTCTTCCTCTTCTGGAGTTGGTTCCTAGTGTATATCCTCTTCTTGTTCATTTTCTTCTTCCTCTTCACAATCTATGTAAAACAACTTCTTCTCAGCACAATTATGACCTTTAGTGTATTTGCTATCACAACTGTAGCAAAGCCCTTTTTCTCTTTTTTCTTCCAATTGTTGTGGTGTCAACCTTGTAGGTTGTGGAAATCTAGGCGTAGCAACACTTCCTTCTTTATAGAATTGAGTGGTAGGCTTCCTTGTCGCCATTATTTTAAATTCAACTTTTCTTGCCAACCTGAATGCCTTCTCCAATGAATCTGGTTCCAAAACGCGAACTTCATGTTGGATGTTATCCTTTAAAGTGCCTATGAAGAGATCAATCCTGTGTTCCTCTGGAATATCAGTTACCCTTATATTCAATTTTTGGAAGTCCTCAATGTGCCGCCCCACTAAACCCTTTTGTTTGAGATTTATCAATTGGCTAAAGAAGGTGTTGCTCTTTGTATCCTCATAATGTGCTATCATTTCCTCCATAAAAATTGACCAAGTGACAATTTTTTTATGGGAGCAAAGCCATCGATACCATACAAATGTATTTTGTTCTAAATGTAAAGTTGCAATGCGTACCTTTTGTGTGTTTTGCATGTTATAGAGATCAAAATATTGCTCCATCTGTACTATCCATGTTACAGGATCCTTTCCATCAAACTTACTCATATCTATTTTTGGAATATGGTGGTTCTTCCCGCCAACATTAGAGTTTATGAAATCACGATTAACATTTATTTTGTTCTCATCATGAGGTTCTTGTACTATCTTCTCACCATTAGGAAACATTTCTTGTATCAACTTTGTCAAACCTTCTATGTCTTCTTTTAGATCATTCTTCATGTTTTCCATGTTGTCTTTCATGTCATCCATCTTAGCTTCCATGCCATCCATCTTAGCTTCCACGCCTTTCTTCAAACCGTCCATCTTTGCTTCCACGTATTTCTTCAAAAAATCCATTTTATTTTTTGTTGCTCTTTGCGAGAGTGAAATTTGTTGCACTTGCTCTTGTAATTTTGATAGATCATGTTTCAATTCTTCATCTTCATGAGTCATAGTAGAGCCTTTTGAAGGCTTAATGGGTGTCGAATTATTTTTACGAGGCATATTTTAGAACCCAATACTAATATCTATTCTACAATATGCCCTTGGAATCAATTCAAATTGATTCTTCAAACAAGACTTATGCAATTCGGAAAAAAAACGCACATTTTTCTTGCTTTTGAGGAGCTCGATATTGAAATTAGATTATCTCTGTGATTGCGGCTCTTCAATATTTGAAATTCAGCACTGAAGCAGCCCTCTAAATTCTATTTTGAATGCCATAGGTCTGACCTGATTTAGATTATCCAAGACAAAGTTATGTCCAATCTCCCACAATGACCTAATTATGGACTGGTTCAATAGAGCAAAATTGTACGACTTTCCACGTGTCACTGTATCATCCTTCGCCTCTAAAATTGATAGCCAGGAAACTACAGTCTGTGTACTTGTGACCACTTTTTATGGAACTCCAATCCGATGCTCAAAGAGAGAGTTAATGAAATTTTCCCACGATCACCTATTTGTGATGAAATTAGGGAGCCTGAAAAAGCACTACCTTCCACAGATCATATCTCCAAAAATATTGCGAACCAAGCTCTGAAATTTTGTGAATAGTTGCCTCAGGATTTCAGCTTTGCACCCTAAAAACTTCAGATTCTGAACCTTCATATAAAAATTTTTATAGCGAAAATTCCACGATGACCTATATAGGAGCTTGAAAAATACCTAACTTCCACAGATCATATCTCTGAAAATATTTTGAACCAAACTATGAAATTTTTAGAAAATCTTCCTCGGGATTTCGGCTTCACACCCTAAAAATTTCAACTTCTTAAACTTTGTAGAAAGAAAGTTATAGCGACAATTCCACGATGACCTGTTTGGAGCAGCGAAACCCTAGAATCCAAAACTATGATACCAAATGTTGTGTAACCAGCTCCAAAAATAGAAGAAAAGAGATATCAATGCCTTAGAAATAAGCCACTTTGAGGGGGAAACTTCCAATAAATTACATAAATGAACAATTCTTGGATGATACAATTTACAAAACCTCCTTTCTATATATAGGCATCCATGTGGCCATAATGTAATCCTAGTGGGCCACAATGTAATCCTAGCTGACCTAACAATAATAATTTAAGGGCACAATAAGAAAAAAATGGCGGTTACAAGGGTATAATAATAACAATAAGGGGGTTACACTAATAACAATAAGGGACTATACTAGTAATATAGGGACCTAACACCAGAACTGAGGGTTCCAGAACGCATCGTTCTCCCTCGACACTGCTATACGTGGACAAATTATGAAGGTGGTCAGGTCACCCAGGGCTAATAAAATGATACTGAGATATTACAAAACTTCCAGAGTTAAAATTATACCGAAGTAAAGACAAAACAAGCATATTTACAATATGAAAAATTATAAAAATGTTCTCAGTGTGAGAACAAATCGGTGGAAGTACTCTTCTATACTTGCTAAAGAATAGTGAAAAAACCATTCGACGGTATCCACAGTACTCAGGAAAACATGCAGTAAATGAACGAATAGAAAACTGAAGTAAAATTTGTTTCCATTATTCTGAGCATCTCTATTTAAAATATAGTCATAAAATACAAGTATTGCACCAAAAGCGACAGCTTTAAGAATTCAAATAATTAGTATTCGGTTCACAGTAAATATATAAAGTGAATAAAAGCATAATTTTACTTTCTCCATAAAAATAAAGTTTTGGGTGAAACCCCAAACAAGAACTAACAGTAAAAACTTCAAAAGAAAAATCCCGCTTGAACCCGCGGTAATAGAGTTGTGTAAATAAACTTCGGTGAAAAAATTGTATAAAGACTCATAACAAGAACCACGAAATATTTGGTTCACATGAGCTAGCCAAGAGGCACTAAAATTTTATATAATAAAAAACCCTAACTACAACCCTAAGATTAAACGCTGGTGAAGCTTGTAGACAAGCATAAATTTGGTGGATGGGTACCTGTTCCTGAACAGGAAGAAGAAAATCATTAGCCAGAGCATGTTGACCATATGGATGGACAATCCTAAATTCGGAGAGGAGGAGGTTACCTGCAAAAACCCAAATAGTTTAAATGTAAATTAAGGGTTTGAGGTAATGAAAATAAAATAAAAACACAGTCAAGATTTCTAAGAGAATGAATGAATCGTAAATCTTGTTTACCTGTAACAAGAGAATCTGCAACTTGGTTTCCCAAGGCTGGGCTACATCCAAAAGAAAAACAACCAGAAAATCGAAGGATTATAATAACGAATGAGGACTTATAAGTCTGAATTTGAAACCAGTAATGCAGAGGAACCATTGGAAATAGTAAATTGGAGCTTTGTGTCGAAAATTTTACCTGTAATCCGAGAGGTGAAGTGTAAACGAGGAGCTGAGCAGTTTTTCTAGAAAGATGAGAAGAGCGGAGTCCCGAATTGTTGAATCTCGGCCTTATGCGGATAGAAAAACATGCTAAAATGCATAGAAGACCAAGAATCCAAGTTAACCGGTGAAATTCAGTATAGCACCATTCCAAGTGTGAAAGACGCGAAGGGCTACACTAGTTCACCTAGAATAAATGGAGGACTAAGGGTTCAAGCCTGTTCTCTCATGGTGGAGCTAGTCTCAACGTCAAAACACAGTGAATGACCAAAGATAGACAAGCAGCAGTGAAAACCTAAACTCTTCCCGCCAACCCTCATCCACCATTGATCGAGAGTTCAGATGGACAAATATCATGAGGGTAGGTGGCCAGTACACATATCTCATAAACAACAACTGGCAATACATTAAGGAAGTTGGACGTGACTAGTCCATGTGTACAATAGTCTTAAGGATAAGCAGGTACACCTGATAATTTCCAAGGTCAGAAGACGGAAATCCGAAAACCAAAGTTTTATTTTTAGATTTGCAAAGATACAAATACAATAGTTGTGCAGGATCCAACTTAAGTGAAAAATTATATATATCTTGGGATATGGTTTAATCTTGCCACCTCGAATTTTGGAATAATCATGTGTGTAAAGTGGAGGTTAGAACATAGTAGAATGTTTAACATAGTAATGTAATGTATAAAACTTTATGGTAAGTGATATATGGTAAGTAACGTAATAAGTTAAAACCATATGGTAAGTATTGTAATGTGTTAATTTATGCGTTAAATTATATGGTAAAATATATATATATATATATATATATATATATATATATATATATATATATATATATAATGATTATAATGGTAAGTGTTACACTATCCTAAATCGTATAAACATATTAAAAATATATATATGATTTTTCTTTAACTATAAAATAGTAAATATCTATTATATATCTTACAATATCTAATTTAATAAAATTTAATAACAAACTAGATATAGATAAAAAAATAATGTATAAAACATAAATTGAAACACATATTTGAGAGCATTCATATGCAAAATTTCCATACATGATCAACTTGATCATAACATTTATCCTTTTTAAATCATACTCTATATTTATATAAAATAACACATATTTAATAATATTTAATTAATCTAATTTGGAGATAGATATTTTTACTTATATTTTTCCTCATTATTTTCTTACCTACATATCTGTATATTTACCAAAAATACTTTAAATAGTTGTTATTTTTGTAACTATCCTAAATTATGATGATGATAATGATGATGGCTAACGTCCACTTAGCCCAAAATTTTGTTGAGCTCACTATAATTTTGACATGTTAAAAGGCTAGGAAGGTCGATATTGCAAAAAATATTATGAAACTGAGATCTAATGTTGGTGTACCAAAGGACTCTAAGAGGAAGCGATTTTCATCCTCAATGTTCATATTCTCACAGAGATGGAAAATAGGGAACTCTAAGAGGAAGTGATTTTCATCCTCAATGTTCATATTCTCACAGAGATGGCACATCCTCTCCACCCATGCTGTTTTAGGAACTTCCCAAGGAAGTATTTCACTATGGAGCTCATGAGAGTTAGTTCTTATCTTGGCCATATTAATTTTATTCTTTGAGCTAGTTTAAAGTGAGAAATACTTTTGATCTTCTAGAGTTAATAACATCCTTATAATATCTTAATTTTATTTCTCACACCACATTTTCTCTTTAAAAATATTAAAAATATATATATTATTTTTTTTCATTATAAAATATTAATTTTTAAAAATTTTAATTAATAAAATATAATTTTAAATTTTAATTTAAATTAAGATTATAGGCCAGTCATAAATTACAAGTTATAAGTGATTTATATTAAAAAAATTTTCAATATATATTATTGATAAAAATGATAACAAAATATTTTATAAGCTACACAATAAAACATTGGATTCTTAGAGAAAACTAAACTAAACTTAAAAAAGATTCTTGATGGAAAAGTAAACTAAATTTAAAAAAAAAATTTAAAATTAAAAAACTATTTAATTGACAATTTAAACCACTATTGAACAAGAAAAATTGGAACCTATTCTAATTCTAGAGTGGATTGGGAAAGTGGATTTTGGGTATGAGATGGATAATTTTATACATAAATACAACGGCGAGCCGATATAAATTATTCTAGGTTCATATTCTAAGTCTACAATCGAAAATATGCTTTCAAAGGGAAAAGAAAAAAGTGCATGCATATGTAGTTATGGGTATTACTATTAATCAAAACTCTAATTCTTTATTTTGTCAATAACTTTGTGGAATTTTGTTAAGGATACAAATAATAACGGGTAATAAATCAAGGAAAACACCTAAAAGCTTATAATAAATCAAGGAAACAAGAAAATATCTATGTGAAAAACAAAAATTCATATTTAAGAAAACAAAATCAGAAATAAAAACAGTTAAGGAATAGCAAGAAAAGGTGATTTTTGATATAGCCATTTATTAAGTCGTTGACAGTGTCAAATGAGACAAATAAATCCTTAATATTACAAAGAATTTATGAATAACCATATGAATGTTAATAATCAATATAATACAAAAGAAAAAACCATGAGAACGAAAAAAATAAAAGAAGAAAAACATGAATATGAACTATTTTTAATATGTATACACACCATTTATAAACCTTAAACACCTGAAATCATCTGAGGTCACCAAAAGTCTCAACTTTAGATTACACTCTTGGGCGTCTTTCACCAAAATAGAATTGAAATTGTAATAAACAAACACAATTTATGAGTTGATTCAATCAAGAAAGAAACATCTATGAGTCGATTCAATCTTCCATGTATGAATTTTCTATGAGTGAATTAAATAAAAAAAACATAGAGAGACCCGAAAGACCAAAACAACATATAAAACATAAAAAAAAGCAGAGAAAAATATGCCCCTATGAGTGAATTAAATAAAAAAAGCACAGAAAGACCTAAAAGACCAAAAAAACACATAAATCATGAAAACAAATAAAAACAAAATATGATACATCTAAATCCAATGATCTCCTTTAATAAATAGAAAGCCATAAATAGAAAGCCAGAAAGTAGGCAAGACCTGGAATGAAATTTGGTATACCCAATCGATGACTTGCTTTCTTACACCTATAATTGGCTCTGGCTCATGTTCATTACTGTACATGATCCTTCTTACTTTCCTGCCATGTACACGGTTGGATATACAAATTTCAAGAACTTGTTCTCCTATTTTATATCTTATTATGTTTTTATTTCTATGGTTGTTCTTGTTAAAAACTGGAATCTATAAACTATTGATTAAATAGCTCTACAGGTGAGAACCTGGAGAGTGTATACACACTCATACACGCACTAAATATTGAGTTAGATGAGCCTCAATTATATAGGCTTTCACACTAACGGGATGGTTTCAACCACTCCCTAGATATTAGGATATGAGGTCTAAGGTTAGAACCTAAAACCTATCCTCATCATAACAATAATATAAGTTTAGGTTTCTCCATTACTTCCAACACTTCCCCTTAATGGAGAAAGGGTACTAAACAATAACATATGTCTGTTGGTCTAGTCTCAGCTAGGCTTACAATAAAAAAACATGAAAAACTTGTTACGAAAGGTTTTCAATTTGGTCGTTATGCTTGTGACTCCATACTTGTTCATTCCGAGATGAGGCTTCATATTCACTTTCCATGTCGTGAGGTAGTGATGTATTTTCACCTCATTTCTTCCCCAATGATGGAAAGCTTGAACGCTTATCCTCACCCTTCTCAAAGTTATGATAGGCTTAATAGGAGAATGTTTTATCTCACTATTTCTGGTGTCACGCATGTGAACTTCAGAAAATATATCTTCAACATGTATAGATACAAATTCTGTGTTGATTTCATAAAGACGCGGTGTTTCATGCTATGCTTCATGAAACTTTAATTCCTCTTCAATATTTGTTTTTTCTTCCTTGTTAATGTTAACATCTGCAAACACAAAAATATTCATGAGATCATCACATTTTAAATTCTCTCTAGCTCTGTCTTCTTCTGCCACTTTATCTCTAGGAGAATGTTTTCTCTCACTATTTCTGGTGTCACGCATGTGAAATTCCGCAAAGCTATCTTCAACATGTATAGATGCAACTTCTGTGTTGATTTCATAAAGACACAGTGTTTCATGCCATGCTTCATGAAACTTCAATACCTCTTCAATCTTCGTTGTTTATTCCTTGTTGCTGTTAACATCTGCACACACAGAAATATTCATGAGATCATCACATTTTAAATTCTCTCCAACTCAGTCTTCTTTTGCCACATCTTTGCAATCAGCTTCACGTGGCTTGTCCAATTGATATTCAACACTTTGTTCCTCTTTACATCCTTCCTAAATATAAGCTCGTGACTCTTCAATATCAGGATCTTGCACAACAGATTGTGCCTCTTGTTTCTCGTGGTCATCAACAGAACCACAGTGTTTTTTTGAAGTTTTTTCAGACATAAAAATACTACTCATGCTAATGCCTCCAAATGCCAACATGAGAATATCATCATCATCATCATCAGAATAAAAAATATCTAAAAATATAGACATGTTGTTAAAGGTCCAGCTTATCTGGTTTTATCTTGCTTCCATATTTCGACTCCACTCGGTCCTCTAACAAGCTCCAACAACCCCGTTACCACGCAGGCGTGAAACCTCCCTTTGGAAGCTCTTCAACAATATAACCTTGTAGACTGTGGCTTCTATGCTACATAGGTCTCAGTGCCCTTGGCTCTTACGATGAGCAACAAACGACCTCTCAAAAAGCTGGCAATGCTATCAATGTCTAATTCTGATGCAGGTAATTAGCAATTTCTCATATGACACATATTTGTGAAAATGGGTTCAAATCAACAATAAATTTTTCATTTTCATTGTGACATAAAGTAAATTAGAGGAAAATTTACCCAATTGGCTTTGGGATCTCCACAACCTGCAACTTCTATGATTTTTCAAACAATAAAATTTCCAGGACAAATCTGCTAGATGACGCCGACAACAACACCGGATCATTGCTATCTGAATGCTCCCTCCACGGCCTCAGAAAAAGACACATCAAATCACTTTTCTTAAATGAGCTCCACTTATAAAAGGAATCATTAAAAAAAAAAAATCTCTTTTAAAACATGAAATCATGTGTAATTTTTAATTTCCATGTATGAAAAAGAGTACGAAAAATTCATTTATGAGAAATTCCTTGAAAAAAAAATCCTTTGACAAAACTTTAAGAACCTCTCAAATCACTCATATGGGAATTCTTATGAGTGTATGAGCCTTCAAAAGAACTTGTATTAAAAATTTTCAAACGAAAATTCTCAAGCGGAAATTCTCAACTCTAAAAAATTTAATGTGAGTTAACGCCACCAATGTGAAACATTAATAGCTGATGAGAAACATTGCCTCCAATCCAATCCTCATAGACATACGATCCTGGCCTTGAATCCCACCAATGCCTTTATATTTACTGATTAAATTCGAGACTTCACCTCTGCAGGGATACCATATGCATCGGCTGGCCTCCGGTTGGCCTCAATAAAGTAGAATTTCTATACACTATAATGTTGAACGCCGCAGCCAAATCTCCAACTCATACATCACTTCACCCAACAACAATTATTCTCCATAGATCCTCACCTCTTGTGATCCCTACACACAACACAGGTTCACTTAGCTTCAACCTGAAGCTTCGATACCATGTTAAAAACTAAAATCTATAAACTATTGATTAAATATCTTTCCACGTGAGAACCTAGAGAGTGTATACACACTCATACATGCACTCACTATTGCTGAGCCTCAATTATATAGGCTTTCTCACTAACAGGATAGTTTAAACCACTCCCTAGATATTAGGATATGAAGTCTAAGGTTAGAACCTCAAACCTATCCTCATAATAACAGCAATATAAGTTTAGGTTTCTCTATTACTTCGAACAGTTATTTTAACTTACCATCAAGAAACCATTAAGATATGAAGAAATAGTTCAACAAACAATTTTTTTTTTTTTTTTTTTTTGAACTATTAACTATTAATTTGGTGGCCTAAAAAAATTCAATTGTTTAAGTTTTCATCCAATGGTGCAAACTAGTACGCAACTAGGAGAGTTTTTTTTCAAAGAAGAATGCCTTAAAGAGTAATAATATTATTATAAAGTTTTCAAGACAATGTTTATAAATTATGTAAATAAAAAATGTGAAATAAATAAAATAAATAAATAGTAAAAAATTTATAGAAAAATAAAAAATAAAAAATTATAATAATATTGGAATTATGAATGAATAAATAAGACAAACTTTTAATATTTACTAATTTATTTTAATAGTTTTTTATTTGATGATATGGAAGAGTAATGAATGGTAGATGGCAAGATTCTTATTTAGTTGATGCAAATTAAATACTTAGTATTATGAAAATGTTTTATGATTTATATTTGGCAATGCATACATAAAAGGTATTAATGTATGTTTCTTGAGGTGAATTTGTAAATTATGTAATTAGAAATGTAAAATAAATTTTAAAAAATAAAAATAAAGAAATATTAAAAAATATAGAAAATAAATTTAAAAAAGGTTATAATAATATTGAAATTAGTTGATGCAAATTAAATACTTAGTATTATGAAATTTTTTGATGATTTATATTTTGCAAAGCATATATATAAGGTATTAATGTATGTTTCTGGAGATGAGTTTGGATTAAGAAAGTAATTTGATATTAATCAAATTAATTATAGGTAAGGAATTTGATTTAGATATTTCATTTACATTTTTAAATAATTTTTTCGACATATTTTATTTACATTTATAAGAAAAATTTAGAAGTCTTAGACAAACTAAATCCTAAGAATCCTAATCTCACGTTTTAAAAATGGCAAAACATCTCAAATATACTAACAAGAACAAAAATAACTCAACAACTCTAACAACTATGAAGATGCTTCCATGAGGCTAGGACAACCAAGTGGTGGTTGGAATTAATTATTCCAAAACTCTCCTTTGATTACAACCATAAATATTTCAAAAATGAGAAACCTACAAGTGAATACAATGTCACTTACAACTTCATAAAATAAAACTAGGATGTGTGCTGGTATAATACTCAAATAGGCTTACAAATATGACTGAAATATTTCAGTTTGACATTCTTTGCTTCAACATATTGATGAAATTTCTTCTTGACCTTGTTGCTCCAAACTAGGACACTTTCAACCTGTATTTTATTTCTCTTGCTCGATATCATGAACATTGAATATTGCTTCTTATTGCAACTGGGATCATGCCAATCCATTTCATCTATTTTTTCAACAAGTTCACTTTTGTCATCAATAGTTTATGTTTTATTGGACAACTGTCTCATTAATCCATAATAATTTTTAATCTCTTCAAGGCTCCAATACTTGAAAATTTCATTAACCTTTTCATTTTCTACATCGTCCAGGCTATCTCCAACATTCATTGTTGCAAATTCTATGCAAACTTCATCAAAACATGTTGTTTCAATCCATACTTCAAAGAACCTTAATTCTTCTTAAATTTTTGTTCCTTCTTCCTTGTTACAACTAACATCTGCACATTGTTCATCATAATTTGAATTCTTTTCATTTTCCTCCATTTCTTTATCTTTGTCTTCCCCTCCCGATTCTTATCTACATTACAATCATCGTACTCAGTTTCATATTTTTCATCCAGTTGGTCTTCAACCCAGGTTATTGGTCCATTGAGCAATTTATCTACGAGTTCCTTTTCCTGCAACATTTGGAAGCAACTTTCCCTTGAAAATTATTTCACATTAGGTTCATCAATTACTTCAGTCTCTTTTTCTATAACCTTCTCTATTACACGTAGTCACGGTTCCACACAAAGGTTGTTCCTTCTCATTTCTAATCGCTCCTCAAGCTTCCTTTGCCACTACACATACACATGGCCATCGAGAAGTTATACATTAGATAGTGGAAAATGATATTATAGACACTCTATGATTTTGGGCAGGTAACAAGGCTGACCATAATGGGGATAGAATGTTGGAAATCACTGCTATGTTTGGTTTTCAATCCATCTCGTTGGAGGTGGGTTTCAAATATGCCAGATTTGTCCTCAAAATAATTGGATACGTAAATGATGACTAGTATTGGATGATATACAGGTTGGAGAAGTGATTTTCAACATGGTCACAAAAATGGCTTTCCATAGGTGAAAATATCATCTTTAACTAATTCTATCCTATAGAGCACTTCAATTTACTAGTTGCACATCTTCAAAATTCCTAAGGAAATCATCAACAAGATTAACTCCATCCCTTCCTAATTCCTTTGGTCTGGGTCCCATGGGGAAAATTATAAATTTAATATTGTCAGACTAGATAATATGAAAAGGCCTATTTCAACCAACACTTGGGGCCTCAAATATACTGTAAATTTCTACCTAGAATTACTTGTTAAGAACCTTTGCAAGGTTTTCAACAGTGAAGTCTTGTGGAGTAGGATCATTAAAGAAAAATACCTATACAATATGGCATTACATGCGTGGATTCAAGCAAGAGCTCCAGTTCCTACAAATATAACCCAATCATGGAGAAGTCTTCTTTTAACTAAACATTGGTTGCTCGGCAATCTGTCCTCGAACATTATTTCATGATCCATTGTGAAATTTGCCTCGACATTTCCTCAGGTATGGTTGGATCACACTCCTCTCTTTTCCATTGATCTCTTTCTTGCATGGGATGAACATTGAAGTGAAAAGAGATATAGTTATTCTACCTGTTGAACCATCCCTCTCAACTCATTAGAAATATAACATCATTCTTAACCTTCCAACTCATCTAGTCCAAGAATGGTCAGACTACATTCTTAAATTGCAACTTGCTGGGATCTCGATATCCCTTTCAGAGGATGTTCTACAATGGAATGACAGTTTTCACAAAGGACAAATCCTTTTTAAGGAGGCATATAACATAATAGTTAAGCATGAGCCCTTGAATCTGATCTACACTTGGTTGTCTAGTACATGGATATGGAAGGTGAGCTTCCTTTGGCTAGTGGCTCACAGTCGAATTTTAACTTGGGAAAATATCACCGAGCACAGATTTTAGGGCCCGAGACATTGTAGCCTATGCAAAAATCATGGAGAAGAGATCTCTCATCTCTTCTTACACTAGCCATTCTCCAGATCAGTATGGTTAGGAGCACTCAATATTCTTGACTTCAAAGCTGCTCTAGACTGGTCGAACATAAAAAATTGCCTCCTTAACATATGACCATCCCCTTCCTTCTCATGTGGGGAATTTGGTGGGCTTGAAATGCTATTGTCATTGACTCAGTTCAACCTGAATTTTTCAGGACTTGCTCTTTTATAGTGGCATTCTACAGGGAATTTCTTTTTTCCTCCCTCCAAGTCCTCACCCTCCTTGCCCCCACAATGCTCTATGTACCTATTTTCCTATTGGATTTTTTGACAGAGCAAGCTCCTTCAGTTCCTGTGGAAGTGGCATGGTGATCCCCTTGGACCCTTCCCATTATTTCAACTTCTATCGCCATAGTGGCTTGAGCTCGAACATTAGGACTAAATAAATGCCATTATGGGGCATCCTTCATTGTTCTAAGTTGATCGACTTGTCTGAGATTGCCATTTTTGGGGATTCCAAGTCTGTGGTTAACTAGGCTATTGAGCGTTCCTATATTCAAACCTTAGTTCTCCATAATTGGAAACATAGGATTAGTATTTTGATGTTGTCCTTCCAAAATATCTCTCACTCACATTTTTCGGGAACAAGAAAATGTTGACAACAAACTATCTAAGCGTGGATGCTCTGTGTCCTCGGGCTTGATACTTTTTCAAGAATTTGCCTCAGATTTTCTGCTATAATGATGCTAGATAATTATTTGATGCCTCTGTTCTTGAGACATTATGATAAAATTCTGCTTAACATTGAGCTTAGCTGCCGTAATGATTTGTTAGTTTTTTTTGGAAAAAAATTGATCTGTTTGATTTGTCTTCTTTCTCATAAATAGTTGGGCTATATTGGCTGTCCTCGTAATCCTCTGTTGGAATATGTAATTCCTACTTGTTTTTAGTTCTGACTATCTATGTATAGAGTCTGTTCCTATTCCATAGGTTAGCTAAAACTAAGTTCCTAGTTTGGTGTGAGGTTGAGATATTCCCTCAACCAACTTATTGTGCGTCCAAGATAGCTTCCCTATCTTCAGACTATACCTCACATATATATGTAACTTTATTTGATTAATGTAATTGAGTGTGTATCTAATATTTCATCTTGGTATCAAAGCCCGTAAGGGCCTTTGGCCCTTCTTGGGCATAGGAAAATAAATTACTGTATTTGTATAGTTTTATGAATTTTTTTTTGCCCTTGTTGGATGAACGATTGGAGAGACCACACTTTGTGAGTGTTTTTGGTTTTTGTTTACAGCTTGTTAGATTGAAAAGTTCATTTGAGAAGTGATTTGGCATTGTGCTCAGAGTTTTTGAACCATTTCAGCTATGGAGAAGACGAAATCCGAGTTGCCTACAACGCTTTCAGAGACAGGGCATGAGCGGTATCCTGGTGGGAGGGGGGGATTCGAAGCAGACCCACGGCACTCATTACCTATCTCTGGAAACTATCTATCAAAGAATCCTCTGTGGAAAATAAAGAGATGAATTAGATAATACATTGGGTTTTGGTTGGCGTTTGTATGGATCGAATTGCTGACTTCCCACATGATCAAGAACCCCCAATTACTGGTTCGAGTAAAATAGCAAGGATATATACTTGGGTTCCCCATCTCCAACGTCGTTAGGCAGTATGAAGGAGCTGTGGGAAGAAAAGTTGTGTCCTGTCGACACCGAGGAAGCCGATGTTGAAGGTGTCCATGATCAGAAAGATGGTTTCTTGTTGGAGCAAGAGACACACCATGTGAATCTAGAGACACACCGTGTGGATCAAGAGCCCTTATGGGTATAATCCTTGGCCCATCATGGGCTGAGGGAGTGGACTAACGGCTGCTACAGTCATGTCGCAGGTCATGGGAAGTAATGGTTCCCGTTCGAGGACGTCAAAGACGAGCTTTGCCAATATCTGGCGGCACTAAAGCACTTGAGACAAAACACCTTCGACTCTCAGATGGACGATGTGTTGAGCGGGATGAACCTCGCTTTCACCAATGAGAAATGAAGGTAGTGAGAGAGGTCATGGTGAGCAAGAGAGATTTATTTTGTGATAGGATATGTCATAGGCGGAAGAGCACTAATTCGATGTATGATTCTAAGAGATTTTTGATAACATATGAGGAGGACAAGAAATGTTTTGATTCCAGCAGCGGGTCTTGGTCCAACGATTTTCCCCTAGTTCTGGTGTGTGGTTTGAGCTCCAAGCACTTCCTTCTCTCCCCTGGTAGGTCTAATTCTATTCTAAAAGAGGCTAAGCAGGAGGGTTTCTCCATCGATTCACATAATTCCTCGTTCTGTTCTCTGCGGAGAGAGAAAAATAGATCTACCATTCTGTGCAATCGGGTTGCCAAGAAATTTCAGATTCCTCATGCTTCATTATGGACAGATTCAGTGGTTGTTTTCTCCATTTATTATTGGGATCTGCTAGTGGAAAATGGCCATCATCCCTTTCTCAACAATTATGATGAGAGGCTAATAAACTGCATCCCTAGAGTTTTTAGCATTGAAGATAATAGATCTTCCCTCTTATCTTCAGGAGTTGGATGTGTCAACTATCGTACACAAAATAATATACGCAACATTCCAATATGCTCATGGAGCTGATTGGGTTGTCTCTAATATAGTGGAATAATTTGAGAGCCGAACAATTACAGAATTGCAGTTGAGAAAGCCATTTTGGTCCATTGGTCCTCTACTTCCATCGGGCTTCATGGATGACAAAAGGGACGAGACAAAAGGGACCAGTATGTGGTCTAAGTTGGACTGTACTAGATGGCTTGACTCCATGCCCAAAAGCTCAGTCATCTATATCTTTTTTGGTAGCTATGCTCATGTTTATAGAGTCCAAATGGATGAAATGGCCATGGGATTATGTGAGAGATCGAGAGCTTTCTGCAGGCAAGGAAAGCATGAGACGTAGTCATGGTAAAGAAAGCAAGAAGAGTTGTTCTTCCCTTTATTTATCACTCTCCTCATGATGCCTTCTGATTCCTCATCTCCGTACTCGGATTCAAATGCATATGATGAGGCAATAACGGATTTTGGGGGACGAAAAAGTTACGAATAATCATTACAATTATCTGGGGACATTCATAGAGACTTCAAACACCGAACTGTCAGGGAGAAGCAATGTGGGTGGATTCACAGAGGAGTACAAATTGCTGTTGAGGAGTACAAATTGTTGTTGTCTACAATTGTGGAGCGAATCTGCATTCATGTAGTCCACGCAAGAGAATTTTCGTGGTATGTGATTTGGAGTGGCCTGCGTGTCTATTAGTGGGCGATGTTTTGATATGTTTGCAGATCCATGATGCACTCTATGGAATTTCTATTTTTTGTTTCTCCGGTGATTTTTTTACTGGCAGTGGAGCTCTACCACATTTCTCTATGGAGATGTGTTGTGTTTCTGCATGAATTTTCACTCATTCATGTTCCAGAAGGATCAATATTCTCGAGGCTGCATTTTTATAACAAAAATTTCTATTGGAACAAGCATTTCTATTTCTGGTGGTAAAAGTGATGTCGAAAATGTTTAGGTGTATGGTGCAATTGAGCTTTCCGTCATACAGGATCTTCTTTATCACAGAGTTGCTTGCTCTTTGAATTTCTGGATTGAAGGGTGTTGTTGCATGGAGAAGATAGCAGTGTGGGTGGATCCTTTGGTGAGCTGTGGTTGTTTACGGGATCTCCTCAGCATTCTGTAAGTGAATGTGTGAGGAAAAGAAACGTTCAAGTTTCTTTTGTTTCTTTGTTCCAGCCTCGATCTGAAGACACTGCATTATTTTTGCAGTGGTGCGTTGCTACTGCTCCAGTATGTTGCGTGGTTTGTTTGCAATTTACTAGTATGTCTGGTGCTTAGTTATTCTGTCAATGGAAGGATGCCAAATATTTGTAATTTCTGCTATTTGAATGAGGTCTCTTGGAGAATTCAAATGTCACCGAAAGTGCTGGTGCAGATTGGAAGTGTTGGTATGCACAGCTGATGGTTACTTGTGTTCTTTGCTCCAGATCGGATCATTGATTTTTTGACTGCACGGTTGTTGTTTGGAAAGAGGGAGAGGGTGGACGAGGCCACTAAGAAGGGTTTTTTTTTTTGTTTCATTTTGTTTTAAATGCTCATTGAAACCAATTGGTGGTGGCTTCACCCGCATGCTTGAGTTGAACATGACAACTTTCAGGTTGGAAGATTTTTTGTTTTATGGTGTGAATGGGCAGTTGAAAGAGTCAAGTGCCAAGATGGTGATTTATATGATGAGATAAAGCCCCGTGATTTATATGCAGTGACCAGATCCATTTATGTTGCAAAGGTCACGTGGTGCCAATGTCGGTTATGTTGGCTAGTGGTCTTGTGAATGTGGAATTGTGTAGAGAAGAGGCCGACAGATTTTTGGGTCTTCTGTAGGTGTCAGAAGAGGTGTGGAATCATGTGAAGTTGTTCAGAGGCTTTCAAATTCCTGTGTTTGGGATCGGCATGGCTGAAGGTTGTGCACTTTTTCCTCAGTGGTGCAACCGCAACATGTAGCACAGTTGTTTTTACACGCTAGGGTAAATAATATTTTTATGGTGAAAGTATTTTGGAATCAAAATCAACATACATATAGAGATTAGCCATCTCAATATGAAGTTATTCTGTTAGAATTGGCTACTCTAACAAATGATTGGTGAAATGTGAAGTTCCAAGTTTCATTTGACAACGAAAAAGATGCCCAAGATGTGAGCAACGAAAAGAGGAGCTAATGAAGCATAAAAAATTATTGTGATGAACATCAATCGAGTTTGTGTGAGTTTTTTATGAGTTTCTTGGAATAGACTCAATAGCATGTTGTATTATGAGTCACACATTTTAAATTGTAATCAAGTCTAGGATGTTTTCTATAGTGGTGTTTGTAAAGTATGTACCTGATAACTCCAAGAGTTGGAGTTGTGTTGTAAGCCTTGTAAGGCATGTGCATCCCCGTAAAATATCATGGTAATATCAAAACCACTTTGTAATTACAGGTTCGTGGTCAGCCAGAAACCATTTTATAGTGTCGGTTTGTGGTCAGCCAGAAACCACGTTTAATAGTGAAATCGACTGGAAACAGGTCCGTGCTAGTGTTCACCCAATAATGAAGAGATCCGGTGAAATTTTTTCAATGAAGAAATCCAGTGCAAGGTCGCCGATGAAGAAATATGATGCAAGGTCACCGATCAAGAAATCCGGTCAAAGGTCACCGATGAAGGGATCCGATAAAAGTTTGTTGAAGAGATGAAAGACAGATCTACTGCCAGTGGGAGTTCACCGATGAAGGAAGAGAGTTTTACAGAAGCCAGACTCTTCTGCTTCAGACTCTCTTTTGTAGAGCTAACTAGTGGGATTTATATTAATCCATTCAAATTTTTTTTTGAACATGGTTATGGGTCATCTGATAAAACCCACGTTGGAGGGCGATCTGTAGATACAGGTACATGTATGCAGTGATAATGGTTGACAGAACCATGTATGTGAAGGACATCCTATGAGACCAGCTGTTGCAGCAGTTGGTACCCATGCATTCTGGTGGATTGTTTCTCCTTTATATGGATGTCGACATATCATTTTTTATGTTTGACCACAACTAGACTTTGCAGAACAGCATGCCAAAGTAAAAAATGAAGATGCCAAAGACTCAAATTACAAAGCCAAAGAAGTGGTGTGCTCTAGCATATGAATGATGTAGTCAAATTTTGTTTATGTTTGTAGAACAGACTCATGACCATGGTAGAGTATGAGTCATAGTTTGTAATTAGAGCAAATCTACATGTCATTTATTTTTTGTACGTATTGTAAGACCTAGAGAGGCATGCATACCCCTTTGCTATATGTTCCCTCTGTCATAAATTTTTAACACCCTGGAAGAGTGCGTAATGTAGGATGGATATAATTGGGTGGGTTGTATTGGTTTTAGACTCCATGAGGTGAAATTATTTTATATAGGGGGATTTCATTGAGAGGTTGGATGAACCATGTATGTGAAGGACTTCCTAGTAAACTGGAGGTTGCAGCGGTTGGGAACCCATGCATTTTGGTAGATGGTTGTTCCTTTATATCGACATCAATAATAGAATGAACAAGATACAAAGTGTAATTACCAAACAAAACCAGTGTAATTACCAAACAGGACCAGTTGTAGATTTTGCAGATGGATATTGAGACAAGTAGTCATTAAAGGGAGTGTTGGAATATGTAATTCCTACTTGTTCTTAGTTGTGACTATCTATGTATAGAGTCTGTTCCTATTCCATAGGTTAGCTAAAACTAAGTTCCTAGTTTGGTGTGAGGTTGAGATATTCCCTCAACCAACTTATTGTGTGTCCAAGATAGCTTCCCTATCTTGAAACTATACCTCACATATATATATATATATATATATATATATATATATATATATATATATATATATATATATATATATATATATATATATATATATATATATCTATATATATATATGTAACTTTATTTGATTAATGTAATCAAGTGTGTATCTGGGATTTCATCTTCCTCTATTTGAAATCATGACTTCTGTATTGACACTAAATTTTCATTCACTTTTAATGAAAGCGTTTTTTTCTTTATTAAAAAACACATAACGTAAGACACACAATCTCCATACAACATATCACACAATGCAACAAAATTAGGATGGCTTCTCGAAACCCACATGCACCTCTCCAAACCCCAAAATCCTTCCAATGCTGAAATATCTACCATTTACCAAGAAATCTACATATAGTGTTGCACATTGCTTTCCACTGGCATGCACTAGTATGGGGCCAACCAAGACTAGATCTATTCCACAAAAAACTTCTCCAACGTTCAGCAACACACAGCTCAACAACAGATTAAAAAAAAAAAAAAAAACGTATTTAGTTGTAAAAGAAATGCATGCCCTCCAATGAGGACAATGACTGGATTACACACTAAAGTTGTTCATTTCTCAGAAAAAAGAAGGATTGTCGTCTGCAATTGTCACTGGTTTATTCAAATCCCTTGCACAACCTCCACCTCAGTTGTCCATGGTGGTTTTTGTTGATGACAATGTAGATTCACTGAGCTGATGGGGTTCCACTTCCATAAAAAAATCTGGTTCCTCTTGTAACAACACAGCGCCAGGATCAGCTCCATGACAACGACAGCAGAGAATTTGACCGACAGTTTCTTCCCTTTTTAAACATATTTTCACATTGCAGAATAATTTTTTTATAAAGAATGATGGAGGTCATTGCTTCATTTCCAACACACATTTCAAGAAATCACGTTCAGCGAATTAAACACAAGCACAATGCCACAACAATCACGTCAACTTAGATGTCGACACACCGATCCGTCCACAACATACTTCACACAACAAACACGCCCACACTAAGAATCTAGATCTAAATCAGAGCTCTCATAACGTGGCCTTCTTAACTATGATACCAAATTAGAAAAACATAAGATTTCAGTAATTGGAAAAATCAAATGTTTACACAACAGAACAGTGAGCAAATGCTTTCACTGGATTTTATTTATCACATTATAGTTTAAACACACTTTAGAATACCCTTGGCCAAACTAAATCCTAATAATTCTAAAAATAACA
Organism: Pinus albicaulis; assembly: GCA_034641835.2. Classification (NCBI taxonomy): domain Eukaryota; kingdom Viridiplantae; phylum Streptophyta; class Pinopsida; order Pinales; family Pinaceae; genus Pinus; species Pinus albicaulis. Next base: position 895,857,792 of record CM076576.1, read on the forward strand.
AGCTATCAAATCTATGAATTAAGAGAAAACCAACTTACTATGAAGGCACTTGTTATTATAGCTAAGATAATTATGAAGACACTTGGATTGATAGCTAAGACAACTAGGTGGTGATTGTAGTTACTTCTTCCAACAAATGATATGGTGTTGAAGATAAATATCATTCATTTTGCATTGGAGGATAACATCAAAATTTTCCTAATTTGGATTCATAGAAACCATGAGCCTAAACAAAATTAAGATTCCTTTTATGTTTTTTTTGGATTGATAGAAACCATGAGCCTAAATAAAATTAAGATTCCTTTTATATTTTGTTTAGATTTTAAGGGTCAAAATCTCTACCTTGTTTAGATAATAAAAGCTTGATAATCAGATATTTCTAAAAATAAAGGCTTTGAGAATAACAAACTTTGAGATATTGGTAATTATCATGAGCATGAGAACATCTTTTAAAATAATTCTTTTGGTTGAGGAAATTATTAAATTAATGAATAACTATAATATCTAAATAAAATAGAAATAAATTATTAAATTCAATTTTAATTATAAATTGGATATGTAGAAATATGTTATTAGATGATAATGAAATAAATTAGAAATATAATAATTAAAGATTAAATTCCAAAAAATTTAAATTTAGATAATTATTTAGAAGACAAATTTTCAATTCCGTTTAATCTTAATTAATTATGTCTTACTCTTATTTTGTCATTTATAGTTAAACTAGAAAATATTTTCTTACACTAGAAGTATTAAGGAGATATATTATAAGGAAATTTTTTAATATGTTTTACAGTTTAGTAATCATAAAATTATTAATTTTATGGTATTTGAAATAAATGATTTAAAAAAAATTAATATAAGTCTATATTTAAAATAATGAATAGGTAAAATAAAAATATTAATTATTAATAAAAAAACAAAATATAGTGATTTAACACAGTTTAATATTATGAAATAATTAAATATTTGAAAAAGAAATATTTAGTTGAATATTTAATATCTTTATTAATACAACATAATTAAAATTAAAATATTATAACTATAAAGAGTAAATTACTAAAAAGGTTAATTTAACTAACAATAAACAAATTTAATAATAAGCTGAAAATTTTAATCACAAAATATATAATTTAAAAAAAATTAAATTATTTAAAACCATTTAATGAATAAATATAAAATTAAAAAATATTTAAAAAAATTAAGTATTGTGAGCACAATCCATTGAGGATAGACTTTTTAGTAAAGTGATTTAAGATCAAATATCACTGAGATTGTTGCTCTCCAGTCAGCTTAAGGCTTATGGCAGGGTGATTTTGAAGTCTAAATACCCGTGAGTCCAGATTTATCAAACTACGAGTCAAGTCTCTATAAACACATCACTTCACAAAAATTATATATATATTTAAAAAAAATATATATTAAAGTGAGAATAGCTAAATTTAATATAAAATTAGATATCTTGATGACGTTCTCTTTAAAAAGGATAAAAACTGAAATAATACGGAAGCTGAAGGACCAGTCTAATAGGCTTCGCTGAAAGATAAAGGGTAAAACTGAACGAAGGATTACAGAAAAGTTGAAGGACGAGTATAAGAGTCTTCTAGTTTATTTCTGTTTCAGTTATCTTAATTCTCTAATTTATCATTTATTAACTCCTGCATTGCCACTGAGTAAGATAACAATATGGTATACAGACTCTTGGAAAACTTCAGCATCTGGACGCGATTATGCATTGTCAGCGTATTTCTCTATACAGGGCTTTCCACACAACAGGGATTTCGCTTCAACACTGAGCGTAGTCGAATAGAGGGTAATTTTACAGCCACTGCACCAGTTTTTAACGTGGATAGCTATGGAGCCAAAGGCAACGGTGTCTCTGACGACAGTCAGGTAAAGTATAAATCTATACTCTCATAGAAATTGAATGTTTAACAATATAATTCTTTTGCGCAATTTTTTACAAGTAATCTTCTAATGCAATCATTAATATAGAAAAATTCTTTATAATTATATATGTCTTGTATTTTTTATTTTTTACTTTTTATTATTTAAAATCAATCTGTCATTGTTCCATGGCAAAATATGTCCAAATTCCAATTCTAGAAATATGTTTCTAAATCCTTTTCCTAAATTGTAGTATTGTTCATATATGTTGAAATATCATTATCAATTGTTGCTTAATGTTAACTATGGTAATCTTATTTTTAATTTCCAAATTATTACTTCAATGGAGTTTCATATTTTTCAGAAATTTGCTTTTAAATCTACCATCTTGGTCAAAACTATTTCTCATAGGTTGAAAGAGGGAGGACTATGTATCTTTTCTTGAGGTTTTATCAACAACTAAGTTATTTAAATTTAAAATTCTTCAACAAAATAGTTTAATGGTTATCTCGACTTCCAAGTTAAATATGGTTTTTGGTAATGTATGGATAAACAATAATTAAAAGGATAAATCAAGGTATCTCATTGGTTAATCATTAAAAATAGCATTTTTATATTAAACTTTTTAATATAAATTAACTTAATTATATAGTTAATATCAATCAATTTAAATTGCAATAATTAGAATACTAATTGATACAATCTTGATGAAGTTCAATTTCTTCATTTTTTTTTTAAAGAGGATCTAAATGATTTGGCTGATTTATTTAACCATAAAATTTTGTTGGAATCCAATTTCTTTATATTTTTAGAGAGTCTAAATGATTTGGCTGATTTCTGATTTAAAAAGACAATTTTGTTGGGAATGGGTTTGTCCAAATTTTAAAAATAAAAAATGTTCTAGTAATATCTCATTACTTTGCTTTCTCTATTTTGATGCTCTCCTTAGGTTTTAGCCAAAATCAAGATATACTTTTGAAAATCGGCAATGCAAGTTCTATAAAAAGCACTCGAAATTGTACCTTTTGATTCTTATAAACAACAGCCATACCTCCAACAAACAACACTACAATGACCTAATGATAAAATTAAAGTGAAAACGTTTTATCCAACAAATAACAGTACAATTTCGACCTGCTTTGAAACATACTTACATGCCTCATTACTATATGCAAACATTCCCACATGCTTCACTACCATGTCTGCAACCAAGCTAGAAACATACTTACATGCCTCATTACTATATGCAAACACTCCCACATGCTTCACTACCATGTCTGCAACCAAGCTATTGAGAATAAACACACCACGAATTTGTAGACAAGCTCACACTCCAATTGTCAATTTTTTACTGGCTACTTTTCCTTACCAGCGTTGGAAGTGAAAAATTTTCAATGAGATAGGGTGGAATTGATATACAAATCCACGTAGCCAATGATGAGCATGCACCCATGCACCCCAAAGATGCATGGCACTTCCAGAGCATGAAGCCGATGAAGGAACGCATGCACCCATGCACCCCAAAGATGCATGGCACTTCCAGAGCACGAAGCCGATGAAGGAAAGTATAATCAAAGACGAAAACCATCCAAGAAAAGCTAATATTTATATACCAATTTTTAGTGTAAGGATGTATCTATATTTCAGTAATATAATTGATATTTTTAATTTTTTTATATAACTGTAAAACATTCATAATCATATATAGCCCACTCTAATTCAAATAAGAATAACATAAAAATTATAATTTCATTCATATCCACAAACTGATTACATACTTAGTTTGGATTGGGTTGTTGAGGAAGTTGAGAGATTCTCTCAACTTCCCTCTCTAAAATTAGAATTAGCTTTTATTTATATGCACGTATATATAATACTTAATCACAATTACAATACTTTGAACTTTGGTTTCTTTGTCTAATCTGGTCTTCATCAGCAAATATACCTACTCTGCAATTGTCTAGACTTCGCTCTTTCTTTCTCCACATCTTCGAGCTTGCCTTTCAACCCATTTAAAGTACACCTGCTTCTGACCATCAATGCTGACTTTGTAAGATTAAAGATTCTTGACACCCCCAAAGAAGAGTCTTGACACTGAACTACCCTATGGAAATATTTCCATCTGTGAAATAACCTCGAAGAATAAATTTCAACATTCTATAGGAAAATATTCCAGGTACAGAATATGATCAGCGATCAATCCTACAAAGTGACCTTTACAAAAATGAATATCACAACAACAAATATAAGCTTAAACCTCACACACTTGCAAATCACATTACAAAACATGCTTTAAAAAAGTTTAAGAGATGGATCAGGAGGTTCATCCTCACTTGAAGAATCTTCATAAATTGCATCAAGTGAATCTTCCGAAAATGTTGTATAGGCTGATTTTTTCAATTTTCCATTTAAAAGATCTCGAGCTCGAATTTTGCAGTTGAATGTTGTATGTCCATATTTATGACAATAGAAACATTCTGTCTTATTTTTATTCACCCTTCCCTTGGAGAATAGTACAAGTTCATTATAACTCAGCCTTCTGTACAACGTATCCTTTCGCTATAAGAGTCGCTATCATTTACCATGATTGATGGTATTTAATTTAGAGTAAACATATTATCAGGATTAAGATAAGCATTAATGCTCCTCGTCTTTAATTTCATCATCATTCATTGTAGTTTTAATTTCTCAATCATTCATCAACGCCTTTAATCATTTATGTGTTAATAACATATTTATTATCCATTTAGAGTTTAAATGAATTAAATCTTCTAATAGCGTATCATAACAGCTTTTGCCCCAAATACCTTATTCATTTCTTCCCATATTGCTGCAGAATATTTCTTTAAGTCAATAAGATGTAGCTGGGAATCCGCAAGTGATAGTCCAAGGATAGACTTGGCTCTTTCCTCTCTTTTTTCCCATTCAATTAACTGTCTAGCATCTGTAGGTGCTTTTTCTGAGCCTTCTACAATATTCCATAAATTTCTACTCATCATTTGCAACTGAATTTTTACCTTCCAAGTGTAGAAATTAAAGCCATTAAACTTTTCCAATACAATATGCTCCATGTTTGACAAGAAAAGCTTTAGCCTTTTTTAATCAACAAATATTTAGCTGATTAAATTTCAAAAAAAATAAGATATCAATGAAAAAACGTTTGGTACATATATGTAAGCCTTATCAAAAATATGTACCTATGACAATTTGAGTTCGAAAGTCAAATGCAACAAATAGAAAATGATCCATAGGTAGCTATTGTGACAAATTCTGAGCTTTTACCATAAATTTCAAGGCTGTGCACACAAAAAAACGCAGATTTGATATATTTGTTGCCACGCTGTACTGTATTACCTATCTGCTACGGAAAAAACACAATACCGAAGCTCTGCCACGCTGTATTACCTGGGCTAACAAAAAAAAAACTGAACGTTGACCTCCGAATGTCCAAACACAATTCTGCAAGTAGTGCGTTCGTTTCACAGCATGTGTACCATTGCGTTTGCTAGCTTCCAATCAGGCAATTACTACCAGGTGCGCCACTGTGGTTGCAGAAAAATAAAAGTCACTGCTTTCATAGAGGATAGAGAGACAGATGGGATGATCAATGCCAGTGGCTTTGATACCAAAATAAGAATAACATAAAAATTATGATTTCATTCATATCCACACCTGATTACATACGTGCATATAAATAAAAGCTAATTCTAATCTTAGAGAGGGTTGAGACCATTCCACCTCTCACAAATCAATCAAATCACAAGTAAGTATTATCTAATAATTTTAAATCTATGTATACTTTAAATATAACACCCTAGCATAATAATGCACAACTA